>CM076968.1:411740-571740 GCA_039105355.1 Benthosema pterotum
ATTATTCCAACCAGTTCCTGTCCCCTCCCTACACTCGGCTGTGTGCTGGAAATAGCCCTGTCAATCACGCGTAGCAAACGTCAATCAATCAATCAATCAAAACTTTATTTATAAAGCACATTTAAAAACGGCAGGTTGCCGACCAAAGTGCTGTACATGAAGAAAAAACAATCAGATCAACACATTATAAAGAATCATAAATAAAAGCATACATACACACACACATATACACACATACAAACACACACATACAGTATATATACATATATACACACATACACATAAGAATTAAAAGGTAAAATCAAATGTTGCTAAAAGCCAGATCAAAAAGGTGGGTTTTAAGCAAAGACTTAAAAATGTCAATTGACTCAGCCGATCTAATGTCTAACGTCAATCAAACATTATTGTCGCTACTCAGGTGTTGCCACTGAGTACACTGAGTGCATTGTACTGACTGTATAGTAGAGTCAGTACACTGTCAGCAGTGCAAAGCAGGACGATTCAAGCTTGTCGATCCGATACTTTTGAATTTGAATGCTGAGAATTAAGGGCTCCACTTTCGTCACACGTTAAACCCCTTATCCCTAACCTCTAACTAGCTTTTGAAAAGCTTTTTAGTGTTTTTTTAGTAGTAATAGTTCAAAGTAGGAATAGTTCAACGTGACAATTTATTGACACGTTTTGAGTTCAGGTCATGTCAGTCATTTTAACTTAAAACTCCATTTTAACCATGACATTTTAACCATGTTTTAAGCATATTTGGGTATCCCCATCGAAATGAATGAAGCAATATTTTAAAAAATAAATGAAAACTGTAAATGAAATTCCAATCCCCTCTCACGTTTTATGAGGACAATATCAGTCACCAGAAAAAAAGATTGGTTGTTTTTAAAATAATCTGTCATGGTTAAAATGGAGTTTTAGGTTTGTATATTGGTTTGTATAGAAAGGAGGCGTCTACACTAAAATGAACATCAAATATCTAAATACTCAAGGGCTAAGTGTTTTGGACAATGCCACTGACTTCAGCGCTATAAACCCAGGAGCTGGCCTTGGTGCTGAAGCAGCCTTCAGCACTACTATAAACCTAGGAGCTGGCCTTGGTGCTGAAGCAGCCTTCAGCACTATAAAGCCAAGAGCTGGCCTTGGTGCTGAAGCAGCCTTCAGCGCTATAAAGCCAGGAGCTGGCCTTGGTGCTGAAGCAGCATTCAGCGCTATAAACCCAGTAGCTGGCCTTGGTGCTGAAGCAGCCTTCAGCGCTATAAACGCAAAATATATATGCAAACTCTTGATAGTGGCACCTTTCATACACGCCACTTTACAAAAAGCACTACTATAAAATATAAAATGATATCGTTTTCACTTTACAAAACAATACTATGGATATTATATATTTCTTGAATGTCATATGCAATTCTTCCAAATCACACAATAATATACTGTACAGTATGTTTTATAGCCTATGTTTCACTTTACAAAAAAATACTATATTAACTTTATTCTCATAATTTATGAGGCTTGTATGAAAGGTGACACTTTCAAGACATTCGCGTTTAGCCGCTGTCATCGGTCACGATCGCAAATTGATTTCGCTCCGCCTGTGTGTGCTCGTAATCACCCTTCACTGTGCCAACGTTGGCACCTGTGCCTATAAGGTTGCCAACCGCTGGTCTACCATATTGATAGCCTGACCTTCAGTCTGAATTGTCATTTCGTTTCACTTCGTTATTCAGACTGAAGTCCCTCTCTACCACAGCAGTTTCTAGGATGTTTCACTTCATTATTCAGACTGAAGTCGTCCCTCTCTACCACAGCAGTTTCTAGGATGGGCATTGTCCACAGTAGTGTACGAGACAATACGAGACTTTGCGGGTCCCTATTAAATCCCATTCATTTCGTCGACTTCCGGCTTGAGAGTGGACTCACAGGGCCCCTCCATGCTCCTCCAGTAACGGCTGCGCCCTGGCGCATAGGAGTGAACGGGAATATCCTAACTCTCCCACGAGAAGGCTCTGGCTGTAACCATTCTGTTTTCTGACAGCACTGTACGATAGGCACTGTCTGTGTAGCCATTCGTTCGTCACTGTCAGCATGTTGTGAAACCATCTCCCGTGACTCGTTTAATTGGACCACTGGACATTATTTTTCTGACATGATTGCACCTGTTGAGGTGAGATTGCATCACCCCTGGGCCACATGTCATCATCACAGGTAAACACGCCTGCCTTCGGGTTGCAGGCAGCTGTTTGATTAGAGGCCCACCACTGGGGTATAGTCTGGTCGCTGTATACGGCAGGGGTTTTTATCCTTTTTCATCTCAGGGACCACCATTTATTCAGGATCTCAGCCACGGACCACCATTTGAGGATATTTTAGCCCCACAGACCCCAAATCTAAAGATTTATTTTGCTTTTGTCCACAATAATTCCTGGCTATTTTTGGGGGAAACAAAACAAGCAAAACATACATTCCAAAATGGCTAATTCAGATGATGAATATATTAACTCTTGAGCGTGTACAAATGAAACCAAATGGACCCGCCAGGGTCCATTTGGTTTCGTTTTTACGTTCTCAAGAGTTACATCTGGTTAACCAACTTAGCTGAGGACCAGCTGGAACCCTCTCAAGGACCACTGGTGGTCCCCGGACCAGGGGCGTAGCTAGCAATTCTGGGCCCCCTGCAAAGCTTTTCCACATGGGCCCCCCTTTCCCGGCGGCGTCAAAGGGGAATGTCACCCATTTTCAACCTTTTTTTTTTGGAGAGCGTACAAATGGAAGTGTCTATAGAAATCCATTAACATGATGACATACATCTTGATGATGCCAAGATGTGTACATTTAAACATGATGAAAGATGTGTTTCATCATGTTTTTGTGTTTTTTCTTCAGACCTCCATTTCCAGGAAACACAGAATGGGGGGAAACGTTTTTATCATGTCCACCACCAGCACCTCTAGGGTATACTAATGACATATTAGAATGTTGAAAATGGGTGGAATTCCCCTTTAAAATGCTTCAATCTGGTGCACTTTGAGATCAAATATTTTTCATAATATAATCAATACAAATAAAACCTTATTAATGCAAGCTTTCAGTGCCCCCCCCCCCCCCCCTGACTTTGGGCCCCCCTACAATTGTCCCCCTTCTCCCCACGTGTCTACGCCCGTGCCCAGACCACTGGTTGAAAACCAGTGTACGGAGAAGCCGCCGTTTTTTTTTTTTTTTTTGTGTATCATGGTTTTATTTCTAAATCAGCATGAACATTGATTGTAATCGCACTTAAGTGAGAGGTAGAGAGTATATAGTCATTTAGAGTTTACACTACATAGAGTAGGAATGCTTTATCAAGATCATAAATATGTAAAATATTTTTACATTTTACATTTTACTTCAAAATATTTCAAAGTATGACACTTTTCCTAATGCACAAATTATTACTCACCTTTTTTATCAATCACCTAACTGACCATTAGATGGTCCAACATAATTTACACTACTTATCTTTATTTGTGAACGCAATGAGACATACTCTATACTGTAACGGCGAGAGGGGTCCTCCTCGATGTACGACATGACAAGGTTTTTTTGTGCAAAACTAATGCTTGGGATGAATTCAGAAGCATGAAAAACCCTTAGTTTGACATGTCACATGTGCTTCTTAAAGTATGATTATATTTTTAATTATTACATTAGGATGTTATGGGTAAATATTTTCTGGGCAAAAATAAAAAATGTAAACCGCTTTTTTCATGTTCCATAGGGTTCATAGAACAGAAAAAAAACATGGTTTACAAAAATCTTCACGAAACGTTCACTTAAATACACAATGACATACACTATTAGTTCAAAGCCTGTTGGAAACAAGGTACTGGTTCATTGTTAGCAGTGATGCATCACAAATAGGCCTAAGCAATAATTCCTAATCGTCATTATGATTCTTATTAGAAAGGAAGGAACACCTCTGTTAGTAGCTTAATGAACAATTTTAATTTCATGATTGACACGATCAAAGGCCAATAAATACCCATATGCCCATTATATGAATTATTATATGAACTATTATATGAATCTAAAAATGTATTTTAGTGCAAAAATACACATATCAGTACCGCACTTAGGTTTAGAACCGAACTGGTTGTCAGACGTCAGGACAAACGTCTCTATTCTATTCAGTATAATGACAGCACTGTATGATAGACAAGTATGTAGCCATTTGTTATTTAATGTTAACGTGTTTCCAAACAATCCCATGTGACTCATTTAACTGGGTCTGGAAATCGTTTTTTCCCCCCAACATCGCACCTGTTGAGCCATTATTTCATCACCTCAGGCCAGATGTCATCACAGGTATTGTAAACACCTGTGCCTTCGGCTGGAGGCAGCTGCTGTTCAATTAGTACCCACCTTTTGGTGTAAGTGCTATGCTCTGGTAATGAACATGTACAAAACATTAGAATTGAATATCTATCTAACAGGGGTGGATCTAGGCATGGGCATGGGGTGGGCAATGCCCCCCCCTAAATGCCCTGACTAGTCTGCCCCACCAAACATGATGGCAAGCAAAACAACCCACGATATTTCAAATTAAAGTGCTTATGTTAAAAATTAAAATAAATAGATAAATAAATAAAAAACAAACAAACAAACAAACAAACAAACAAACAAACAAACAAACAAAACAAACAAACAAACAAACAAACAAACAAACAAACAAACAAACAAACAAACAAACAAACAAAACAAATAAATAAATAAATAAATAAATAAATAAATACAATTTGAAACACTACTGTTTCTGACTAACTACAGCTGTGTCACCACTAAACCAACAGCATTTCATCATTGAAAACAGAAAACTCTCTGAGTCAGACCTTTAGCTTCATGCATGCTGCGTGTCTGTTGCAACTTCAACAACAACTGATGTTATTATTACTGATGCTTTACTTGACTAATAAAAGTTACATCCGCCCCTGCTATCTTATTTAATTTACAGTTGTAAACATTATTGAAAATGTCTAGTATAAGCTTAGATGAACCATTGCTATAGAAAATATCTCTATAGAAAAAATATCTCGAAAATATCTCTAGAAAAAAATATCTCTAAAATAGATAAATACAGTGTATCCAGAAAAACGTGGCGAAAAAATCCTTAGCACACTAGCAGACTAAAATCCTGATTGTTGTGGGCAAAAATCCTCGATTATGCGATGGAATATGTGGGTCTTTATGTGCAATTATGCAGTGAAATTGGGGGAATTTGCAAAGGTTCTGAAATATTCGTAAAAATGCAAAATATGTGGGAACATTTATGGTAAGCATTTATCGGGGTCCAGGGACCCCAGCAGTCTTTGAGGGGGTTCCATGGGGGCCCTAGCAAAATGCTTTTGTTAGTCAAGTAAAGCATCAATAATAACATCAGTTGTTGAAGTTGCAACAGACACGCAGCATGCATAAAGCTAAAGGTCTGACTCAGAGAGTGTTCTGTTTTCAATGATGAAATGCTGTTGGTTTAGTGGTGACACAGCTGTAGTTAGTTAGTAGCAGTAGTAGTGTTTCAAATCATTTTAAATATAAGCACTTTAATTTGAAACATCTTGGGTTGTTTTGCAAGCCATCGTGTTTGGTGGGGCAGTCAGGGCATTTAGGGGGGCATCTCCCCCCCCATGCTCATGCCTAGATCCGCCCCTGCTCAACTTTAGATGGTTCAGGGGCTACTCAGTAAGGGTGAAGTGAACAAATATAGTGGATTATTTTGAGTCAGTCATAAGTCAGCAAACAGACTATGGTCTAAAAATGGAGGGAAAAACACATAAAACAACATACATTTTCATCTATGTTTGGCCGTATTGAGCAAAACTATATTGTCATGATGACATTGGATTAATGTGAAATGACGTTTAAAGGTAGGGGAAGTGATTTGAAATTCATGGTGTAGTACCAGCCTGGTGCACTAGGGGCCCCCAACAGTAGCTACACTATGTGAACCTGCTGCTCGCTCCTGATTGGAGGAGAATTGTGGTGACCTGGGGAACTTTTATTAGCTCCTCTGCTAACGTGGGGGAGGGGGAAACTCCATATGTGGTTTCCACACCTAATAATAGAGCATTTTAACAGAAAAAAAATATTTTTTGGGTGATATCTGACAAAAGTGAAATCACTTCCCCTACCTTTAAATTAGATTTTTATTCACAAAATGTGAAGAGCATGAACATATAAATGTTGCCAACAAATCCAATATCAGTATGGACTGGTACAGACATACAGCCATCTAAAATATTTTGTTGTGTGTGTCTGGATACAGTATGATGATACAAAGCTTTCGAAACATAAATAAAATATTCCAAATCAAGAAACATTCTTCATTCACCAAACAAGAGAGAGTGCTGTATGTGTGTGTGTGTGTGTGTGTGTGTGTGTGTGTGTGTGTGTGTGTGTGTGTGTGTGTGTGTGTGCGTGCGTGCGTGCGTGCGTGCGTGCGTGTGTGTGTGTGTTTTGTCGTTTTTCATCTTAGAAATCACTTGATTGTCCCAAAAGATTGTGTGCGTCGTCATGATTTGTCACGACCGTAGTTGGCTTTGTCCGCGGTGTAATCGGCTTTACGTGACTCATTTTCAGAAAAGTCTATGAGAAAAACAAATGGGGAATCCACTTCTGGGACAGGTCACTGTGGAGCTCTATAGTGTAGTATTCTGATGCTAGTCTATAGAGCTGCGCAGTGACGTCACCGCCCCGGTTCCGGAAGTCTTTTCCCCATTCATTTTTCTCATAGACTTTTCGAAAATAATTTATATCAAGACGATTACGCCGCGGCCAAAGCCAACTCAGGTCGTGACAAATCATGACAACAAACACAACATCGTCATATAATATATAATTAGGAAGATGTAGAAAACGGCAGGATACAAGACTTTTTGTTTCGTTTTTCATCTTAGAAATTATTTTATTGTCCCAAAAGTTTGTGTGTGTCATCATGATTCGTCACGACTCAAGTTGGCTTTTTCCGCAGCATAATCGTCTTCATATAAATTATTTTCGAAAAGTCTATGAGAAAAATGAATTGGGAAAAGACTTCCGGAACCGGGGTGGTGACGTCACTGCTGCTAGTCTATACCTGCTGTCCATAGTGCTGAACAACTATTCTGAGGCTAGTCTATTATTATGCTAGTCTACTGTATAGTGTAGTGCTGTCCATGGTGCTGAACTAGTATGCTGATGCTCGTCTTCAATGTAGCGCTGTCTGAGGTGCTGAACCACTATTCTGATGCTCGTCTTCAGTGTAGCGCTGTCTGAGGTGCTGAACCACTATCCTGATGCTCGGCTGCAGTGTAGCGCTGTCTGAGGTGCTGAACCACTATTCTGATGCTCGTCTTCAATGTAGCGCTGTCCGAGGTGCTGAACCACTATTCTGATGCTCGTCTTCAATGTAGCGCTGTCCGAGGTGCTGAACCACTATTCTGATGCTCGTCTTCAATGTAGCGCTGTCCGAGGTGCTGAACCACTATTCTGATGCTCGTCTTCAATGTAGCGCTGTCCGAGGTGCTGAACCACTATTCTGATGCTCGTCTTCAATGTAGCGCTGTCCGAGGTGCTGAACCACTATGCTGCTATTTGGTTATAGTGTAGCACTCTCCATGGTACTGAACCACTGTTCAGTTCAGTTCAGTTAGTTTATTTATCTCGGTCATTGTTCCACACATTCAACAGTATTTTTACGCACAAAAAGCTCTCCAAACATACGACCGAAAAGGGAAGGGCTGAAGCCGAAGCTTATTATGCCCACCTTGCAAACTTAACATAAAAAGAAACTATATGTATTCACAAAGGAAGAAACAAAAACAAAAGAAAACTTAACAAAACTCAGTGTTCAACGTACAACGTATTTCTAATAACTATATAAACATATATATATATATACATATATATAGTATATATATATATATATATATATATATATATATATATATATATATATATATATATATATATATATACATACATACATACATACATACATACATACATACATACATACATACATACATATACACATCCATATATACACACATACACGTATACACATACACATACATATAATAGATCATACATTAAGATTACACTGTGATTCCTGTGAATCAGTCTTGCAGCACCCCATAGTGAACGTCCAGCACCCCCTACTGTAAATATCTTCCCGCGGCCATGATTGTGTCTGATGGAAATAAATTCACCAGTAGCAAACCCCAGCTCTGTAGGACGGCCATTACCAAATGTTGAAAATGAGTGGAATTCCCCTTTAAGACACGTGCATTTGCATGCACATTTGCGTGCACCTGCGGAACACACACACACACGCTATTAAAACAATTATAGCATATCGAGAAAGATTGTTTACAATGCCTGATTGTATCCTTAAAGACAGGGTATCATGCTAATATCAACTTTTTCTCATTTTAACTATGACAAAGTTGTGATAACATTCGAAAATGCAAACATTTCCAAACATGGAAACGGCTATATAAAGCCGTTTCCATGCTGTGTCGGGTCGGAGGACACTCTTCTGAAAAACCCCTCCCACCAGCTCGGAAAGGCCCGAACCAAAACAGCGCGTCAGCAGTGGAACACGCTGACGTCACACCTCTAGGAACACATGTTAAAAACTCCTCGGAATTCCATTATTTTAGCGTCATGTTAATGAAGTAAATAAAAATCTTTTTTGGTTAGCATGACCAGGGACCGCTATACTATGCACTCGAGATTTTTTGTAAATAATTTTGCATTATCTACGGGGAAACACGGCTGTGCACGGCTCGCATTTCTACACAGGCTTGGGGGGCGTGTCTTTCTTGAGTCACTCCAGGCTGGTTGCAGCGGGCCACGCTTGCTAGCCTGCCCATGAAGAGATTACGTCCCTTGGGCAGGCTAGCGAGGTTTACTCGGTGTCGGTATGGGGGGTGGGGATAGACAGAGTTGCGATATTGAGGGGGCAGAAAATAGTCTGGTTCATGTACTTGCGCGAGCCCATAGACTCTAATGTATGTAGTAACTTCTTCTTGGCTGTTTGGCTTGATAGCCTAGCCACCTAGCAGTGGCACCGGCTTAGCGGCTACTGCTACTGCTAGTACCGGGCTGTGATGGCGGCGGCTGCATCCTCTCCCGAGCCCCCCTCTCGCTCTAGCCCTATCGTGTGCATCGAGTGCCGCATGCATAGTTACGACCCCACTGCTTTTGGAACGATGGGTCTGTGTAACAAATGCAATGCGATCTCTGTGCTAACGGAGAGGCTGATCGAGCTGGAGGCTCTGGTTAAAAGTGCTAGCGGTGGTGCGGCTAGCTCGCCCACCGCTCGCACCCGGACACAGGGACGCCACCGTCAGCCGCGGACCGCGGCTGATCGGGGTCCCCACGAATCAGATCGTGACGGCGGCTGGGTGACTGTTACTGGAAGGAAGCATAGTCATACACAGAAGCACACGGGACACCAACCACTCCACGTTTCAAACAGCTTTTCCCCACTCACTGCTACACCCATTAGTGACAGTGAGTCTGTCGACTCGCCATACAAACGGCCACACGAAGATGAAGATGGAGCTGGACTTAGAAACATTTTCATTTTTTTCGGACCTCCGGAGCTCGCGCCGAGTAGGGGGCGAGCGGCCGACTCTACCCGACCGAAGAGCTCTCTCGGTCGGGTAGAGTCGGCCGCTCGCCCCCTACTCGGCAGGTCCGCAGCTCGGCTCCCTGCTCGCCGCGAGCTCTGTGTGGAAGTCCAAAAAAGACGCTCCGGGGACCCCCGGAGCTGCCGCGAGTCACTCCCAGTGCGGCAGCAGCGTTTTATAATGTTTTATAAAGCGTTTGGACGTTTTTTAATAATGCGTTTGGACGATTTTGTAATGCTCTAGTGCAGCTCCCATCTCGGAGCGGACTCGGAGGGACGGAGCAGAGAGTGGGGTTCCGACGGAAATAGAAGAACATTAGTTAGTCTCTATAAAAGTATTATTGTCGCACCTCGATCGCAACGCGTGTGTGCGTATGCACCAACGCACATGTGATCTTGAAGATCATGACAACTAAGCAGCTGATCGCTGCCAAATATAATTTAATTGTATTGTATTTGGGTAGGCTATCCTACTACTATGCTATGCTATGCTACTGTGGATAACTTTAGCCGGAAGCTGAGCTGCACGACCTGCTCGCCGAAGTTGGCCGAGCGTACCACTGTATACGTCACGCGAAGGCGCGTTCGGCTATTTTCCCGAATGCAACCTTTTCAGGGAAGCAGGGGGGGGCGCTCAACTTCTTTCTTCAACTCTGCCTATATATTGTATTTTTTCTGAAACGACTTTTTTTCTGGACATCTTTAGGGGGTCATTGATAGATATGCGTCATTAGTTTTTAAAGGAAATATCCGTGATACCTACTCTTTAAAAGTAAATGACAAGACAAAAAGCATAGGCCTACTTTTGCCCTAAAAATGTTTTAGTTGTGAGAAGTGGGGGGACGCCGTCACCCCGCGTCCCCCCCTCCACTACACCTCTACCAATATCCGAGAAGATAGATGGTCTGTGCGTGTGCGTGTGTGTGTGTGTGTGTGTGTGTGTGTGTGTGTGTGTGTGTGTGTGTGTGTGTGTGTGTGTGTGTGTGTGTGTGGTGTGTGCGTGCGCGCATACACACGCACACATAGTGGGTACAGTCAGACATAAATGTAATCAGTACAGTCAGATATAAATGTAATCGGTACAGTCAGATATAAATGTAATCAGTACAGTCAGATATAAATGTAATCAGTACAGGATACAGTCAGATATAAATGTAATCAGTACAGTCAGACATAAATGTAATCAGTACAGTCAGATATAAATGTAATCAGTACAGTCAGATATAAATGTAATCAGTACAGTCAGATATAAATGTAATCAGTACAGGATACAGTCAGATATAAATGTAATCAGTACAGTCAGACATAAATGTAATCAGTACAGTCAGATATAAATGTAATCAGTACAGTCAGATATAAATGTAATCAGTACAGTCAGATATAAATGTAATCAGTACAGGATACAGTCAGACATAAATGTAATCAGTACAGTCAGATATAAATGTAATCAGTACAGTCAGATATAATTGTAATCAGTACAGGATACAGTCAGACATGAATGTAATCAGTACATTTATATCTGACTGTGTAAAAGCGTGTAAAAGCAAGCTGTACTAAAGCTCTACTTCTTCAGGTGCGTATACTTTACTATTATATTTACTATCAAGTAAATATAATAGTAAAGTATACGCACCTGAAAAAGTACATCTTTAATTATATGAATTTGCTTTCATAACATACACTCAAACATATTATTGTGATATAGCGTATTTTCTCTTTATGCTATCTATGCCTAATACATGAAGGTAGTACTTTGGATATTGTCTTAAAGTTTTTTTTTTTTTTTTTTTTTAAGCACTAATGTCACACCTTAGGCCTATATTATTTTAATAACCCAGTACATCTGCACATCTGGCAACTCATTGTCACTGTTAAGGGTTAAGAAGAAATATACAGTATGTTATTTTGTTTATATCTACTGTATGACATGCCATATTATGTAGCCTAATCAGCACATTTAAAAATGGCATCTGAAATCAATCTTAGCGCAAGCGACATGGATACATGGTAAATGCACATATTTATTTTATCCAAGGCACTTGAAAATCCCATCCAACCACTCCATATCGCTATATGTATCCATTTAAGTTTAGCAAGAACAAATCCACCGTAATACATCACAACATACACAAATATTAGTCATCATTAATCATTATGTAAGCTTAGGAACCTAACTGTGAAACATTTGTATAGTTGCACTAATATAGTATAAAATATAGTTGCATAAAGTGCTATTTAAGTTACTACGTTACAGGGGAGGATGTAACATTTCCCAATTGTGGGGAAAATCTTGAAATTTTCAGTTTCAGGATTTATAGTATATTAGACAAGTAAGCATCAATAATAACATCAGTGTTGTTGAAGTTGCAACAGACACGCAGCATGCATAAAGCTAAAGGTCTGACTCAGAGAGTTTTTTGTGTTTTCAATGATGAAATGCTGTTGGTTTAGTGGCACACTAGTTAGTAGCAGACGTGGTTCAAATCATTTCGAGTAGAAACGCTTTAATTTGAAATATCTTGGGTTGTTTGCATGCTATCATGTTTGGCGGGGCAGTCTGGGCATTTAGGGGGGGCATTGCCCCCCCATACCCATGCCTAGATCCGCCCCGCTACGTTACGCCTATGCATGTAGGAGGTCCTGTAGGAGCTTGTGGCTATAGGGCAAGTAGGGCAAGTGCCCATTGGCTAAGACGGAGAAAACGGTATGGGAGCGGCTTCATCGCCCCGCACCCATACCTATTTGCAGTTACAGGACTTTCACGCAGCATGCATAAAGGTAAAGGTCTGACTCCGAGAGTTTTCTGTTTTCAAGGAGGAGATGCTGTTGGTTTAATGGTGACACAGCTGTAGTAGTTAGTAAGTAGCACTATAGCCCCTGATACACTAGCAATATTTTGCCAACTAGCAATGTCAACATTAACGGGCAACATGATGAGACACATGGCAACAGGCAACATTAAAAGGGCAATTCCACCCATTTTCATTTTTTCCTGAGGGTACACATTGCTCACATTTGTACACTCTCAGAAAAAAAGAAGCCTTAGTTTGCATTGACTCATTTTCACCCAACAGCCGCCCAACTCAAAATGTGCATTTAGCGGAATAAAATAAAATCCTTGTTTTTGTCCACAACAGTGAAGCAGCAGCAGCAGCCATGTTGTTTTCAGAAAAGTTTATCTATGGTGGGAGTCTGGAAGAAAGGATCAGGTGACGCCAAGGAGGGCTGTGATTGGAGGATTCCGAAATATTGACCAGTAGAGGGCGCTAATGATCTGACTTTTCTGACCAACCAGGAGTTGATCATTTTCTATAGAAAGGTGGAAAGTCAACGTTGATAGTTGATGTTAGAGCTGGGACGATATAGGTACCTCACAACACGATATAGGTGGCGATATTAGGCCTATCAAATATCGTGATAATGAATATATCACGATATTTGATATATTGTGGTATTTGCGATATATCAATATATTCCATGGAATTCATCAACAATATATCATGATACTGTAACTGCAGCTGGAAAATAAAAACAAAAAACAATAAATGAATAAATAAAAACTACAAGGCAAAAATCAGAACTTACTAATGTCTATCCTCAGTTAATAATCTTAGCTTTTCAACAGAATCAACAGATTCTCATACCTTAGCCTTTTTGTTTTTATCTTGTGTTTGTTTTTTGGGAATGAAGCAGCTACAGTATAGAAGTCATTTGACATTTTAGTCCTGCGACCCGTTTTTTCGTCCTGTAATTATCCCTGTTTTGGATGCTCTGCAAAATGATATTGATATCACGATATCTGCTGAGGAATATGTGATATATATTGCGGGAGGAAGTATACGTTATTATCGCGATAACGATATTTCAGCACACCCCTAGTTGACGTTGCTTGGTGATGTTGATGAAAACATTGCTAGGTGTATCAGGGCCCTATCACTGGCTCTCAAATCAGTTCTGCGACTCGACTGCGTCACTACTTTGGCTTTTCCGTGGAGGGCAACAACAACAACAACAACAACAACAACACGGGCCAATGGCGGCGCGGCAGGGGGCGCGGCAGCAGCCCCTCGGCAGGCTCTCCTTGGACAGGTACAGCAGCGGCTGCACGGTGCTGCTGAAGTTCATCAGGCCGTACGCCACGTACAGGATGTAGCAGAAGAACACGTCGAAGGCGTACTTGTGCTTGAAGGGCAGCAGAGCCACCACCGGCAGGTAGTTGCCCACGATGATGGCCAGGATGATGAGCACCATCTTCAGCGCTCGCTTCTTCACCGGGTGGAGCTCGTCACGGCCGGGCAGGGACTGCCGCAGTGCCAGGAGGATGGCCACCTTGCGAGAAGAAACGGGGTTTTTTATAGTTAAAGTGGATTTCCACCCGTTTTCGACATTTTACTATGTCATTGATGTACCTTGGAGGTGTTGGGTGGACGTGATAAAAAAGTCCCCCCCCCCCCCCCCCATTGTGTGTTTCCAAGAAATGGAGGTCTGAAGAAAATGATTAACATGGTGAAATGCATCTTGATGACATCATCAAGAAGTATTTCACCATGTTAATGGATTTCTTTAGATGCTTCTTTTTTCTGAGAGTATTGGTTCAGCCATAAATCATGTGCCACGCCCCAACTTTTTGAGACAGCTGGATCACTGCTGAGCCAAAAGTGAAAGTGTGAGTGTTAACACACTACTGACATGATGGAGAGACACTATATGTAGCAAAAAAATGCATTTTGGAGCGATGTATATAGGTGAACTTGAACACCTGGACCACTTTTTTTTTTCTAAAAAAAAAAATATATATATACAAATAAAGATTGAAAAAACCCTTTGATGTGGAATTCTCCTTTAAATAAAATGAGGCGGATCGCACAGCACAACAGACGGCAGGAGTGTTTCTTTGTTGTTTTCTGCTTACATGTTTTGGTTCTTTTGCGGTAGAAATCGCGCCACAGTTTCGGCCGTGTTGGCCGATTTTGCCCTCTAGAGGGGCAACTCTGAGGGCAACTTTGAGATGTCCTAAGTCAGGGGTTTTCAACAGGTGGTCCGGGGACAACCAGTGGTCCTTGAGAGGGTTCCAGGTGGCCCCCAGGCTATAGGGTGTAAAGTTGGACCCTTGCGGGACCATTTAGTGTCATGTTTACACTCTCAAGAGTCAAAATATTCATTATCTTAATTAGCATCGCTTAATTAAGAAGTCTACACTGTTTTCTTTGCAGAAAAAAAAAATCCAGCCTGGAATTGTGGACGAAACCAAAAGAATTACTTAGTTTTGGGTCTTGGGAGTGAAAAAATAATGTCATCAAATGGTGGTCCGTGGCTCAAAAGCTGCTGGTGTCAAAAAGGTTGAAAACCCCTGTCCTAAGTCAGGGGTTTCAGATGATGAATATGTTAACTCTTGAGAGTGTGAACATTTTCACACTCTCAAGAATTAACATAGTCATCATCTGAATTAGCACTTAGCATTTAATTAAGAAGTCTACACTGTTTTGTTTGCAAAATCCAGCCTGTAATTGTCAACAAAACCAAAAGGATTCTTCAGTTTTAGGTCTTTGGGGCTAAAATGTCATCAAAATGGTGATCCGTGGCTCAAAAGCTGCTGGTGTCAGCAGCTTTCCTAAGTAGATCCCCTGTCCTAAGTATATCAAATTGTAGTGTTAAAGGGGAATTCCACCCATTTTCAACATTTTTCCTGAGTCCAAATGAACCCTAACGGGTTCATTTGGTTCCATTTGTACGCTCTCAGAAAAAAAAGTCGCATCTAAAGAAATCCATTAACACGGTGAAAATACATCTTGATGATGTCATCAAGATGTTTCACCATGTTAGTGGTTTTCTTCAGACCTCCATTTCTTGGGAACACAGAATGGGGGGAATTTTTTTATCATGTCCACCCAACACCTCTAGGGTATACTAATGACATATTAGAATGTTAAAAATTTGTGGAGTTCCCCTTTAAAAAAGAAGCAGGTTTTTAACAGATTTCGGGAGTCAGAGTTCATGTTTTTTCATAAATAAACCAGTGGTCTCTGAGAAGGTTCCAGGTGGTCCCCAGGCTAAATGATGGAAAGTTGGTTAACCAGATGTAACTCTTGAGAATGTGAAAATGAAACCAAACGGACCCTTGCGGGTCCGTTTGGTTTCATTTTCACACTCTCAAGAGTTAGAATATTCATCATCTGAATTAGCACTTAATTTAATTAAGCATTTAGTTAAGAAGTCTACACTGTTTTGTTTGCAAAATCCAGTATGGAATTGTGAACAAAACCAAAAGGATTCTTCAGTTTTAGGTCTTTGGGGCTAAAATGTCATCAAAAGGTGGTCCTCCGTGGCTCAAATGCTGAATAAAACGGTGGTCCCTGGTGTCAAAACAAGTTGAAAACCCCTGTCCTAAGTAGATCAAATTGTAGTGTTAAAAATTAGGCAGGTTTTTAACAGATTTCGGGAGTCAGAGTTCATGATGTTTTTTCATAAATACCTTGCAGAACACCATGAAGGCGAACGCCGCCAGGATCATAGCGGTGAAGACGCGGTAGGGGGCGGGGACGAGGTCGGCAGCGCGGGCGCCCGAGTACGCCAGAGTTACCGCCCACACCACCGCCACTAGGGCAGCGCGGTGCCGACCGTCCTTAGAATAGAATAGAATAGAATAGAATAGAATAGAATAGAATAGAATAGATCTTTTGGTCTCCCAGGGAAGAAATTAAGAAATTAGTTCTGGGCACAAGCGACATTGGCGTTATACACATTACAAGTACAAAAATGACACAGGAAATACAAGCATACATACATACAGGGGCGGATCTAGGCATGGGCATGGGGGGGGGGGGGGCAATGCCCCCCTAAATACCCAGTCTGCCCCACCAAACATGATGCCATGCAAAACAACCCAAGATATTTCAAATTAAAGTGCTTCTATTTAAAACGATGTGAAACACTACTACTGCTACTAACTAACTACAGCTGTGTCACCACTAAACCAACAGCATTTCATCATTGAAAACAGAAAACTCTCTGAGTCAGACCTTTAGCTTTATGCATGCTGCGTGTCTGTTGCAACTTCAAAAACAACTGATGTTATTATTGATGCTTTACTTGACTAATAAAAGTCCTGTAACCGAAAATGGTATGGGTGCCGCCCCCATACCATTTTCTCTTGCCCCTCCAACATGTTCTCTTGCCCCCCCAAATGGGACATTTTCATCCGCCCCTGCATACATACAACTGTCCATCAGCTCTGACTGTTGAGGAGCCTGATTGATGAGGGAACAAAGGAAAACTTAAATCTGCTAAGCTTATAGGTTGGTGACCTGTATCTTCTACTTAATGCAGGACATGGTTGAGATCCCTGGTAATCTTAAGGCCCTGCCTTCTTGCTGTATCAGCATAGAATTCCTGCAAAGAGGATGGGGGTTGTTGTGCACCCATAGTTTTACCACAGAGTTGTGATTTAAGGTTGATAGACAGCATAACGAAACAATACTACTGCTATACTACCGGTAACTACAATTTTGGCACCACTAAACCAACAGCATGTCATCATTGAAAACAGAAAACTCTCTGAGTCAGACCTTTAGCTTTATGCATGCTGCGTGTCTGTTGCAACTTCAACCACAACTGATGTTATTATTGACGCTTTACTTGACTAATAGAAGTCCTGTAACCGAAAATGTACCGAAAAGATATGGGTACGGCTGCATCGCCCGTGTTGCTTCGCGCCACGGGCGATGAAGCCGCACCCATACCATTTTCTATTTCCCCTCCAGCATGTTCTCTTGCCCCCCCAAATGGGACAAGTTATATCCGCCCCTGACCCAGGTAGTTATTCTAAGTTGTTCCTATAGTACCTTGGTGCGGCTGAAGACGATGGGGTGCCTCACGGCCAGGTAGCGGTCCAGGCAGACGCAGCACAGGAAGACGGGCGAGGCGTCCTTCACGCCGTAGATGAAGCGGATGGCGTACCAGGCGCGGCTGCTGGGCAGCAGGTGGAGCTTCTGCGTGAGCTCCAGGGGGATGGTGAGGCAGAAGAAGATGTCCAGGCCGGCCAGGTGGGCGATGAAGATGTCCGAGGTGGAGGCGGTGGCCTCACCTTTGCTCCGACGGATGAGCCACAGCACCTAAGTGTGTGTGTAGTTATTAGGGGTGTGCTGAAATATCGTTATCGTGATAATATCGTATACTTCCTCCCGTAATATATATCGTATATTCTAGAGATGCCAGATATTATCGGCCCTCCGATATTATCGGCCGATAAAAGCTTTCAAATTTCATATCGGAAAATATCGGTATCGGTATTTACAAACTGGAAATTATGACTATTTACAGAGATGTAGACTCAGCGCTACGGTCATGTTTATACCATTACTTTTGTACTTTACTCAAGTAGGCTACATGTTGAATTTATAGTTGTATGGAGTATTTCTATAGGCTATAACATGAATTCGTATTTATACTAAATGTTTATTTATATTAAATATTTGTATAGTAATAGTTTCTGTTATTTTTCCACCACTGGAGGCCGCATATATCGGTATCGGTTGATATCGGTATCGGGAATTAGAAGTTGGATAATATCGGGATATCGGATATCGGTAAAAAAGTCAATATCGGGCATCTCTATAATTCCCACGATATTTGCTGAGGAATAATTCCAGGCGGAAAAACGGGTTGCAGAACTAAAATGTTAAATGAGTTCTATAGCTGCTTCATTCCCCCCCAAAAAACACATACAAGATAAAAACAAAAAGCCTGGCATGAGAATAAGTTGAGACAGATACAAGCGAAGATTAATAACTGAGCATATACATTAGTAAGTTCTGATTTTTACCCTTTAGTTTTTTATTCGTTCATTTATTGTTTTTAGTTTTGGTTTTTCAGCTGTAGTTACAGTATCATGATATATCGTTGATGAATTTCATGCAATATATTGATATATCGCAAATATCGCAGTATATCAAATATCATGATATATTCATTAACGAAGGCCTAATATCGCCACCTATATCGTATCGTGAGGTACCAATATCGTCCCAGCCCTAGTAGTTATGTAGTAGAGACTAGTTTAGGGAACGTTTCGTGAGGAGTTTTTTGTAAACCGTGGTTTTTTCCTGTTCTGTGAACCCTATGGAGCACGTTTTTTCAACCTTTTTGACTCCAGGGACCACCATTTATTCAGCATTTGAGCCACGGACCACCATTTCATTACATTTTCACACGAAATACCTAAAATGAAAGAATTACCCTATTGGCCTGAATATAAGACTAACATTTTTTCCCCAATGGAAATATCTCAAAAATGGAGTCGTCTTATATCCAGGGGCTATTATTGTTTGACATTCAATGTTATTTTTCTGTAAATGGCTCTTGAAAAATGGGGGTTGTCTTATAACTGAGTCGTCTTATACGGACAATACGGTATTTTGGTTTTGTCCACAATTCCAGGCTGGATTTTGCCAACAAAACAGTGCAATCTTGCTATGAGCTTGTAGGTGTGATATTTTTGAAAACGGTGAAAATGTGGCTGCAAATCTTTGAATTTTCTTTTTCAGTTCTGAATGGGGTTTTGAATACACAATGACACACACACACACTCACCAGAATGTTGGTGGGGATGCCGACCGCCATGTTGGTGCCCTGCAGGAACAGGTAGAACAGCAACATGCCCGGCATGTGCCTGCAGAACTCGTAGTCCGTCATCTCCACGAAGGTGAAGTTCGCGTCGGCGTCGGGGCTTCGGGAGACGAGCGTCAGGGAGGAGGAGTTGAGGTCAGGCGACGGCGCCATGGCGGCCGACGTTTGGTGACGATCTCACGGGATGCACACAACCAGTGGGGCGATGACGTGTCTGGGGCAAAGGATAGACCAAGGGTCGGCAACCCAAAATGTTGAAAGAGCCATTTTTGACCAAAAATTAAATTCAAAATCTGTCTGGAGCCGCAAAAAAATGTAAGCCTAATAAGCCCTTAAAGGGGAATTCCATGCATTTTCTTTTTTTTTTTTGTTGTTTTTTTTTTTAGATTGTACAAATGTGAACCAAATGGACCCTGGCGGGGTCCAAAATAATGTCTCAAGCTGTGTTTCACCATGTTAATGTTTTTTTTTTTTTTTTTTTTTTTTTTTTTTTTTTTTCCAGACCTCCTTTACTCAGCAAAACATCAGTTTTATCATGTCCACACAACATCTCAAAGATATACTAATGATATACTAAACTGTTGAAAATGGGCGGTACAGATTAAATCTCGATCTGTCATACGTGCTGGGTTTTTGTGTTATGATCAACAAGCGCTATGTTAACTGGTGATGTAACTGTCAGACAGTGCATCGTGTGTTGGGTGCTGTCAGTGACTGAAATGTTTTTATTATGTTGGCGGATCACCCCAGTGTGTATGTAATAATGCTACAGCCATGGAGCCACTAGGGCTGTGTTCTAGAGCCCAGTGTGTATGTAATAATGCTACAGCCACTGAGCCACTAGGGCTGTGTTCTAGAGCCCAGTGTGTATGTAATAATGCTACAGCCACTGAGCCACTAGGGCTGTGTTCTAGAGCCCCAGTGTGTATGTAATAATGCTACAGCCACTGAGCCACTAGGGCTGTGTTCTAGAGCCCAGTGTGTATGTAATAATGCTACATCCAGGGAGCCACTAGGGCTGTGTTCTAGAGCCCAGTGTGTATGTAATAATGCTACATCCAGGGAGCCACTAGGATGTGTTCTAGAGCCCAGTGTGTATGTAATAATGCTACAGCCACTGAGCCACTAGGGCTGTGTTCTAGAGCCCAGTGTGTATGTAATAATGCTACAGCCACTGAGCCACTAGGGCTGTGTTCTAGAGCCCAGTGTGTATGTAATAATGCTACAGCCACTGAGCCACTAGGGCTGTGTTCTAGAGCCCAGTGTGTATGTAATAATGCTACATCCAGGGAGCCACTAGGGTTGTGTTCTAGAGCCGCATGCGGCTCCTGAGCCGCAGGTTGCTGACCCCTGGGATAGACCATCGGATCATTATTGGAAATTCAGCATTCAGGCCCATTGTCATTCTACATAATAATATTGGGTGCAATTCTCAATCGCCGTGGTGTAGCAGGTATGGTGTAAGTCTTCTCATTGGCTGCATGGCAGCAAATCAGGTCTGGGGCGTTGGGGTAGGCCGAAAGCCTATACCACCAGCCCTGGGCCTGAGCTTACCAAATAATTACCCAGAATAATTAAAACCTGCAAGTCAAAAGGTCCAGAAATCACCTGACCCCCCCCCCCAATTAAAAATGTTACTGTACTCCCCGGCTTTGTTCATCATGAGTTGAAGCTCTTGATGACTGGTTTTAATTATTATGGATAATTATTTGGTAGGCCCAGGCCTGGTGGTATAGGCTTTCGGGCCTACCTCAAGGCCCCAGAACTGATTCGCTGCCATGCAGCCAATGAGCACCTCAAGGCCCCAAACCTGATTTGCTGCCATGCAGCCAATGAGAGGACTTAAACCATACCTGGCTACACCACAGTGATTGGGAATTGCACCCAATGGCATCATGTGCCGGCTGTTCTCAAGAGGTTCTTAAAGGGAGAATAACATGAAATTCAACGTTTTAATTTTATATAATTTAGTGTTTTTTGCGCTCCCATGTGTGTTTTCTACCTCCACAAATTATCTAGTTTGAACTTTCAACTTTTTGCCTTGTTTTACTTATGACAGGATGCAGAAATACGCATATTGTAGTTCACTTTATTTGATTATGATGTACTAATATTCAAGTCTATCTAATCTATGAAATCTATTTTGAGATCACTCAATGTTTTCGTCGCTGTAATTAGTACAAAGCATAACCCACTTTATTTCTGTCTGTGAGGTCATGTGATTTCTGTGTGCTGCAATCACACGCAGGTGTGACTGCACGCAGGCAAGGCCATGGCGACCTGCAAAGCCACACCCACCTGGGTAAAACACAGACCCCAGTGCCTTATATGGGGGCTAGTGGGCGGTTCCCTGTGGTAATTAGGATGCTAATTAGGACAGGTGGGAGCCCCTAGCTGTGATGATTTGAATGAACTGGCACACGGCCATTACAAACTTTTTCGCTTACTTGAGGACGGGTTATGATTCTGACTCGCCTTCTCTTAGAAAATCTCTAAGAACGAAATCTGAAAGGAAAAGTACTCCCCTATGCTGTATACTATACTATACTATACTATACTATACTATACTATACTATACTATACTATACTATACTATACTATACTATACTATACTATACTATACTATACTACTGTATACTATACTCCCCTAAAGCAGTTTTCTAATGGAACATAAAAGGTGTCACTTTTCAATTTCATCTTCCCTCACAACTCTTTTGCCATCTCTGCCTTTTGGATCGTTTCGATTTTCGGCTTCTCAACAGCGGTTTTAAGCCATTTGAGCTTCACAGTCTGTTGGCAAATCCCCTTGACTTTATTTTATATCGCCATACCTTTAAAAGGTTTACATTTTTGCACACAATAAACTAAAAAAAGCGATGAAAGCGATAACATCAACAAATCCATGAAGCGTAATATTTGTTGTTGTCTGGAAATATGTACAAAAAAACAACAACAAAAACACATACCTATCCTGTAGAGCGTAGGACAGTTGGTTTGGTGACGGATGACCCAGCAACTCCGTACTGCATCCTTCTCTGTCACAGAATGAGCACAAAAAACTAAACCGTCCGATGAAAATGAGACGCCGAATGCCTTTTACTTGTGACGCTGACAACCTGACTGAGACAGTAGAGACGTCCCCTCCTTAAAGGGGAATTCCACCCATTTTCAACATTTGAATATGTCATTAATATACCTTGATGTTGAGATGTTGTGTGGACATGATAAAAAAGTGTCCCCAATTCTGTATTTCCTAAAAATGGAGGTAAAAAAAATCATTAACATGGTGAAATACATCTTGATGACATCATCAAGATGTATTTCACCATGTTAATGATTTTTCTTTCAGACCCCTTTTTCCCGAGAGGGTACAAATGTGAATCATTTGTATCCTCTGTTTTTGAAAATGGGTGGAATTCCCCTTTAAAACCGACGGGTGTGGCGAGAAGGTGCGGCAGTTCGGTGGGTTGGAACCTGGATTTTCTCCCCTCTTGGGACATCGTCATTGAGTCTATAGTTTGGGCGGACCAACTGACACAAACACCAGCACTGATGGCACAAGCGGCTCTACACATCACAGGACAACATGGGACAGGCATGATGGCACTGATGCAATGTTGGGGCTGACGCTCCAAGGTAAACAACTGATGCAACCTGTACAGGGCCCCCGTCGCACGGCGCGTTGGATTTTTGTCGGTTGACTAGACGCACGAACACAAGAACCAACTGCGCATTCAAGTCAAGTTTATTTATAGCATGTATTGCATGGAGAGTTTGAACTAATGCCATCTGGTAGGAGATACAGAACTCCAAGTCATGTTGTACAACAGGTTCAAATTATCATTTGTACCCTTTGTCAATCAAAATGCTAAATCAGAGGTTGGCGAGTGACTAGATGCACTTTACCAACTTAAGCACTCTAAGGGGCTTGTGCAATATTGTTCTGTCTTTCTTTCTCTCCGTGGTTGTGTTTTTTGTACTGTGTTATGTTATATGTATGCAGACCTGCTCTCTGTCTCCAAGACTAATTTCTCCTGAGGGAGACAAATGAGCTAAACTTGAACTTGAACTATAAGAGCACCTTGAAACACAATTAGTACAAAGGGCTGTGTACAGAACATTTCATATAGTACACATTTCACAAAATAGAAAGGAGTAGTAGATGTTTTAAAAACGCTTGGGAATAAAACAATGTTTTATTATTATTTGTTTTTCCTTTTGTACTTGCTCACTCATAGAGTGTGACCATATAAGGAGTTCCTCCCTGAATGTGAGGGAATGGTTTCAGCATCATGGACACACTCTATAGTTCAGGGGTTTTCAACCTTTTTGAAACCAGGAAACACCATTTATTCAGCATTTGAGCCACAGACCAGCCAAAGACCTAAAACTAAAGATTTCTTTTTATTTTGTCCACAATTCCAGGCTGTATTTTGACAACAAAACAGTGTAAACTTCTTAATTAAGTGGTGCTAATTCAGATGATGAACATTTTAACTCTTGAGAGTGTGAAAATGAAACCAAATGGACCCGCAAGGGTCCATTTGGTTTCATTTTCACGTTCTCAAGAGTTACATCTGGTTAACCGACTTTCCATCATTTAGCCTGGGGACCACCTGGAACCCTCTCAAGGACCACTGGTGGTCCCCGGACCACCTGTTGAAAACCCCTGCTCTAGTTAGACATATCACATGCTACATAAAGCATGATAAAGTGTGGCACGCTATGAGCATGTAGATCCAGTGCAACTCCCCCCTAGCTTGGACGCCTCATGCACTGAAAGAATCATGAGGTCAGTCTGCTGCCTCCCGAGGTTCGTGGAGGGTGTGTAGAGCCAAGGATTGCCCCTGAGTGAAAGGGGGAGAAAAGAAAATCTGTGTTGTTACGCCGCTGCTCCACTAGCTACAGTGCTGGGCTGAGCCACGGAAATAGCTGATCTACAAGCTGTCATTGCGTTGTGAAATTGTAGATCTGCTGTTTTTTGCATTTTTTTTAACCAGAAGTGCCCTATCATGGCCTTGGATTTCAGCCCATGCCCCTCTATACACTCTGCATGTCCCGTACTAGAATTATATCTAAATTGATTTGTGAATATAGGCACAGAACAACTTTATTGGACTGGGTGGCTATACCATAATGTAAACAAGTGTATTCATAACTGGTACTGTATGGCCATTTACAGTTATCTGTCTTGTATTATTGAGTTGTTGTTGTTGCTTGAATTGTACTGTACATTTCCAAGCTGTTGATAATATTATTAATAAAAGAAAAATCAATCAATCACCGACAGGGGCGGATATAACATTTCCTAATTGGGGGCAGAAGAAAATGGTAAGGGGGCGGCTTCATTGCCCGTGTCGCTTCGTGCCACGGGCGATGAAGCCGCCCCCATACCATTTCCAGTAATGTTTTGAATTCTTTTAAATATAAGCACTGAAATATCTTGGGTTGTTTTGCATGCCATCATGTTTGGTGGGGCAGACTGAGCATTTAGGGGGGCATTGCCCCCCCATACCTATGCCTAGATCCGCCCCTGATCACCGAGCCGTAGTATAAAAAATATATATACTCCCCCTTCCTCTTCATTGTATGTTCCTTTCCCTTTTTACCTCAGTCCTTATATTTTTTTTTACCTCTTCTCCTTCTTCTTCTTCTTTTTCCATAAAGAAATGCATGTCCGAATAAATGTCCTGATGAATTAAAAGGGTTGGACCCTGTCTGTCAATACTGTACCAATGCCCACAGTAACAGTGACAGGCTTTGCAATGAGTTGTGCTATACTGAATCAATACTGCCCCCATCTGGCAGAGTCAGGTTAGACAGATAAAGACGCTACAGTTTACAATCCATCCAGTAGCCGGTATATGCTTTAGGCCAGGGGTTTTCAACCTTTTTGACACCAGGGACCACCGTTTATTCAGCATTTGAGCCACGGACCACCATTTGATTAAATTTCCACCACAAAGACCTACAACTAAAAAGAATTCTTTTCGTTTTGTTGACAATTCCAGACAGATTTTGCAAACAAAACAGTGTAGACTTCTTAATTAAATAGTGCTAATTCAGATGGATATTTTAACTCTTGAGAGTGTGAAAATGGAACCAAATGGACCCACAAGGGTCCATTTGGTTTCATTTTCACACCCTCATTTTCACACCCCTGAAAACCCCTGTATTAAGCAATAGTCTCTAGTTGATTTTACAGTCAGTGTTGGGACATGTGCACTACGTAACTTAATATATTACATAATATACCAAAATGCAAGTGTTCTCGTGAAATTATCTTGACAACTGCGGAATTTAAATAATTACTTATTTTCTATAATTTGTCATCAAATTATTGACTGGCTTCCATGAATTCAAGGAATGCATTTAAATCCTGTGTTAACTGTCCATAGCTGAGTAGGATGACCTAGGTCTACACTAGTAGCCTCCTGTTTTCAGGAGTGACATTTTTTTTTTTTGCAATGATGAATATGTTTTGGAAAGACATTTAATTCAGTATTAAAACAGCTAAAGCTAACCAAAAAGAAAATGAATGTAAATTCAGTTTGCACTATAGTTGTGTTTAGACACAACCACGCTGTTTAACAGTATTATTAATACCAGCTACTAGAAGCTATATTGAACCAGTATTGAAACTGATTTGTGCACTTTCTTGATCAGTTATTTCAATGTGATTTGATGCGTTTTGGATTTTGATGTTTATATATACAGTATATAAATATATATATATATATATATATTTTTTTTTTTTTTTAAATTTTTTTTTGAAGCCGAAGCATGATGCTGAATGTCGAAAGAGTTACTATGTGCTAAGAGTTTTATAGTGATATTGAATATGACTAGAGCTATGGTTATATTGTATGCTATGGTTCTATCGTATGTTCTTGTGCTTCATGGGAACACGATAGACAAACATTCCATACTCACCTGATTGTTCAATACATTTATGGACACTACACCTCCGCCTACATTTACACATACCATACCTACCTGACACACACACACACGCACGCACGCACGCACGCACGCACGCACGCATGCACGCACGCACGCACGCACGCACGCACACACACACACACACACACACACACACACACACACACACACCGTTACCTACCTGAAACATATACAACCTGTGAAAGAAAGCATAAGGACTGTACCCATTCATACGCACTTTACACCTGAAAAAAGGACATTGTAAACAAAATACATTACTGCAGATTGTGGGAAATATTTTATTGATTGCTTGTTTAATTGATTATTATGATACATTATTGTTAATAAATTGAGAAGTGAAATGGAAACGATAGCAAGCGGTTCAGTTGTCCTCATCTCTGTGCACTTCTACTCTGTTTTTCAGAGCTCATCGCCATCGGGACACCGAACCCTATTTTCAATATTGTGACGTTGTACCCAGGTCAAGATGGCAGCACATGTTTGAATACACAAGACCAGTGTTGGGCAGTAATGGATTTTAGACTACATATTACTGTAATATTATTACTTTTGCTCCAAAAAGTAAAGTAACAAGATTACACTGCAAAAATTGGTAATAAGTAATGCATTACTTTGCAAGTAAAGCCAAGTTACTTGTCTAAAATGATTTTGTTGTTGCATGCAAAAATAGAACAGATTTACAAGCTATCGACAGGTACTGTAACAACAGAGATGTGCACTAGATTGTAGATCCAGTCCACACGCTGTATCCTGCGCACGGTTATGTACACTACAAATCGCTTGCTGCTTTCTTTTGTATTTTATTTTTAAATACAAGACCTCAACTGTCTTTGAAAACAATTGTGAAAAAGTTTAAAAAGTCAAAGAGACAAAGAGACTATTAGTATTCCAATAAATTGGATTCAATTCTAAAAAGAGCCCGCTAAACAGATTATGTTGTACTTCTCTATTTTTTCAAAGGTGGGAGTTGAGAACTTGGGAAAGTAATAACGTAATATGTAATATACTGTATCACTCTTTGATTCCAGTAATAAGTAAGGTAATGATATTACTTTGTCTAAGGGGTAACGAGTAATATTGACCAACACTGCAAAAGCCACAAGATGAAAGAAACTAAAGAGAGTTTCCTTGGGTGAGAGTGTACAAAATCTTTCTTTAGAAAAAGTGTACAAATGCAACCAAATGAACCCGTCAGAGTTCATTTGGCACTCTCAGAAAAAAAAATGTTGAAAATGGGTGGAATTCTCCTTTAAAAGTATAAAATCCAAAGCCCTCTCCTGAATGGAGTCTCTTGGAGAGTCTTGCAGCTTCAGCACCCTGGAGAGGGCGAGTTTCAGCACCATGGAGAGCTCCCCTTGGGACAGCTCCCATATGGGATTTCAGCACCACGGAGAGCTCCACAGGGTTAGTGATTTATCGTAGAGCTCTGGGGTCTGAACGGCGGAGCGGGGTTGGGAAGGAGCGCTTGTTTTATCCGCCGGCTACTACTAGTAGGGCGGGGCGAAGCATAGTTTTACTGAGGTTATGTTTAGGGTTAGTAACCGCATAAAGCATCGTCTAACTCTAACCCCAACCTAACCCTAAACACAACCCCAATAAAACTAGGCTATGCCTAAACCTAATCCTAACCCTAAACTTAACCTCAGTAAACCTATGCCTAAACCTAACCTAACCCTAACCATAAAGACACAACCCCAATAAAACTAGGCTATGCCTAAACCTAATCCTAACCCTAAACTTAACCTCAGTAAACCTATGCCTAAACCTAACCTAACCCTAACCATAAAGTCACAACCCCAATAAAACTAGGCTATGCCTAACCCTAATCCTAACCCTAAACTTAACCTCAGTAAACCTATGCCTAAACCTAACCTAACCCTAACCATAACCTCAGTAAAACTTCCTTCGCCCCGCCCTACTAGTAGTAGCCGGCGGATAAAACAAGCGCTCCTTCCCAACCCCGCTCCGCCGTTCATACCCCAGAGCTCTACGATAAATCACTAACCCCCTTGGGACAGCTCCCCTAAGGGATTTCAGCACCATGGAGAGCTCGCCTTGAGGCAGCTCCCCCTCAGGGATTTCAGCACCATGGAGAGCTCCCCTTGGTGCCATCCATTGTTTTCTTTCATCCATCCAATACTTCTTTTAATTTAATTTTTATCCCACGGATTTTGTAACCCATTTTTTCACCCAGTGCCAATTCCTAATGAGATCCTGGGCTCTACACACCCTCCGCCAACCACATATTCAACATTAAGCAAAATAGCTAGCTTAAGGATCAAAAGAAACTTTGCAAGAAGGGCTGAAGATCCACTAGAGGGGTACAAAGTAATACCCGCCTACAGAAAAAATAAAAACTTAAAAGATTACCTAGTCCACAGCAAACTCAAAGGAACAAACAGAACCCTCCCTAAAAGCCCAGATTACTTTAAACCCAAACCACTAGTGAAGAATAGATCAACGAAAATCATGATAGGGATAAAACAAAACATTACAGCGGCCACAAAAAACTGTGTCTATCTAATCACATGCAACAAATGCAAGTTACAATATGTAGGGGAAACCAGAAACACAATAGCGGATAGACTTAACCAACATAGATATAACATAAAAAATGGCAAAGAGAGGTCGCTAATAGTAGAACATTTTATGGGACATGGAATTGAGGCAATGGAAGTGTGCGGATTAGAATCCAATCAAACATGGACAGAGGGAGAGAGGAAGTTTGCAGAAAAACAATGGATTTTAAAACTGAATACAACATTTCCACAGGGCTTAAACCACTATGAAAGATAATTAAGATTATTTATCTCAGACCTATAGACTCCTTCAACAAAGATGGCGAATGCAAATATTCTCTGTATTGTACTCATACATAATGTTGTAAGATACAAAACATTGAAGTCTTTTACCACAAACCTAAACTTAACCTCAGTAAACCTATGCCTAAACCTAACCTAACCCTAACCATAAAGACACAACCCCAATAAAACTAGGCTATGCCTAACCCTAATCCTAACCCTAAACTTAACCTCAGTAAACCTATGCCTAAACCTAACCTAACCCTAACCATAACCTCAGTAAAACTTCCTTCGCCCCGCCCTACTAGTAGTAGCCGGCGGATAAAACAAGCGCTCCTTCCCAACCCCGCTCCGCCGTTCATACCCCAGAGCTCTACGATAAATCACTAACCCCCTTGGGACAGCTCCCCTAAGGGATTTCAGCACCATGGAGAGCTCGCCTTGAGGCAGCTCCCCCTCAGGGATTTCAGCACCATGGAGAGCTCCCCTTGGTGCCATCCATTGTTTTCTTTCATCCATCCAATACTTCTTTTAATTTAATTTTTATCCCACGGATTTTGTAACCCATTTTTTCACCCAGTGCCAATTCCTAATGAGATCCTGGGCTCTACACACCCTCCACCAACCTGAGGAGGCAGCAGACTGGCCCCATGCTTCCTGCAATGCATGAGGAGTCCAAGCTGCCTTCTTTTCACCTGACAGAGGGGAGTTTCCCTGGTTGTGCGTAGCGCATAGTTACGTTATATGTTATTTCACAGGCTCTAGTCGGTTAACTCACAAAACTGGCAGAGATATTTATACACTTCAGTGTTGTGCACTGCACCGTTTGTATTTAAATTAAAATGTGTCACAAAGAGTTTCAAAGCACAGCACAAAGCCATGAGGAGTTGTTGGCCACATGTCTTCTACAGGTACATGCAAAGCGTTTTTTCTTGTCATCTGCCTGAGAGAAAAACACTATTTTCTTAAAAAAAAATAAAAAAATAAAGGCAACCAACACGTTTCCTGGCCTGCTTTTGATAATAAAAAAAAAAAGTTGCCCCATTCTGCGTTCCCAAGAAATGGAGGTCTGAAGAAAACCACTAACATGGTGAAACATATACAGTATATATATTGTTATGGTGAAAAATGCACACTAAACACGAGAGGCAAAAGCAATCTTTGGTAGATGATATTGTAGGTTTATTTAGCATCAGGATAGCATCGTCATAGTATCCTTGTCAGGATTCCATTCAGGCAAACATAGTCATTGTAGCATAGCTCCATGTATCTGGGCCCATAAGCCCTGCGGCCTTCCCGCGGCTCAGCTGCCAATCCGCTGCCATCCGTTCGATTCTCTCCTGTAGGCTATTCTATCGTAGCTTATATTGCCAACAGCCACACCCACGGGCGGGACGTAAACACAGGTCAACATGGCAGCACATGTTTGAATACACAAGACCAGTGTTGGGCAGTAATGGATTTTAGACTACATATTACTGTAATATTATTACTTTTGCTCCAAAAAGTAAAGTAACAAGATTACTCTGCAAAAATGGGTAATAAGTAATGCATTACTTTGCAAGTAACGCCAAGTTACTTGTCTAAAATGATCTTGTTGTTGCATGCAAAAATAGAACAGATTTACAAGCTGTCGACAGGTACTGTAACAACAGAGATGTGCACTAGATTGCACTAGATCGCACTAGAAAATGTGCATACGTTACATGGGGAAGTGAACAGCCTGTTCTGCCAGTCAGCACACTGCTTTATCACACAAATAGACCTCAAGAAGGACCATTTGGCCTCTAGACTAGACCTATTGTCTTCACAACACGCAGATAGAATGTTAATTTGATCTCACACCTATACTGTGCTTCAAACATCAAGTATACAATGACTCTCAATACTAGTAATGCAAATGCTGGATGGGAATCTCTGACGTGTTACTCTGTCATGCAGACAAGAATCCTCCTAGAGCCTCCTGTTGAGTTGAATCAACATTTAGTTCTGGATATTGATTATTAAAGTAATAGCATTTAATTAAAGGGGGGATAACACACCTCTCTATTACTATATATCATATTGCTCATGTCTCTCAAACATATTTCAAGCTGTGGTAACTCAAATCACCACTGCATATAACCAGTCCATGGCATTTCTTTAATTGTTTCTGAAGAACTTTAGCTGCAGTACAACTTTGGCCTTGGCTGCGGCCCCAGTCAAATTCAAACATTGCTGTAATTACTTGCCATTGCATGGGCATTGTATGATCCTATGTATTGCACCAAAATGCTACAATAGGCTACCCATAATAATTAAGATCACAAACAGGTCAAGCGCAAATGAAAGATACAAGGAGGTTAAATTTAGAGGACATACATTTTATCATGATATATTACATTTAGTAAGATATTAAGCAGATATTTTACATGACATGTTTAGTTACCAAAACTGGTTCTACCTGGTTCTGTTCTCCAGAAGTCATTTGGAGCAGTTAGGAGTGCTTTGGATTTCTAGAGTTACTTGTCCTCTCTGTGCTGATGGAGTTGCTTGGATAACACAATGGAGGACAGACGCAGTCCCACTCCCAGTCAAAGACATGAATGCAGTTCTCACCACATGCAGTGATTTAATAATGTTGACAATAGAGTGACATTCATTTCCCATACACCTTATCTAGTTGTATGTGTACTGGATTATATCAAGACTCCCATTGAGGACCATGTACAGTTGTTATGTTTAATGTAACATTCATATAATAGGCATACAAGCGAATGAGACTCTACAGACTCCAATATGACCTAAGATGAATTGATATTAAATTTTAAAAACAACAGATAGTAATGAATGAAGTATACTACTATGTGGACCTAAAAGTAATGATGTTCATCACATGTTTGACAGCCTAGGGGACAAAAGTACAGGTTTGTATCATTGCTATATGTACAGTCTGGCAAAACATATCCCAACCCATGAAGCTGAGAATCTACAAGCTCACAACACAATAGTGCAGAATGGCAATGCCATTATGCTTTTTTTTTAATATGTAAAATACAGATGTACCACGCAGTAGGCCTACTGCACAGAGAATGTACAAACTTGTGTTGTCTCCAAGTATCACCAATTTACACATTCTAGTATCTTGTCGTTCACTACACCATTCATTCTCAAAGTACTTATAGTCAATTTGATTCACATCAGGCTACACAAATGCATATATTTTATTTCTGCAACCCACGGCTACATTTTTATAAAAGCATGATTGGTTCTGTCCATAATTCCTATGATAACTATGTAATGTTCGTAATGGAGTGGTAATTCTGTTACCATACCAGTTCTTGTATACATTATCTAGTTGCAATAGATTATTCCAAGACCCCACATTGAGGACTATATACAATTTGTATGTTTAATGTAACATTTGTAAAAGGTATATAAGCGAATGCTGTTCCAGTCAAATAAACTCGACTCCCAGTCAAATCACTACATGCAGTGATTTAATAACCAATGTAATGTGTCCCATAACCAATACATGATGCGAAACATAATTTGTATGACTTACTACGTGTGTGTGTGTGTGTGTGTGTGTGCGTGTGCGTGTGCGTGTGTGTGTGTGTGTGTGTGTGTGCGTGCGTGTGCGTAAAACACAACACAATAGTGAACAACGTCCGCCTGGCATTTATGCTATTTATAAAATGCAGATTGCCCACTCAGTACAGAACAGAGAATCTACACACAAAGAATCTAAACACAGCTTATATTTGTGTCACGATTTGCTCTGTCCAGAATTAATTTGATAACTATTTAATGTTGACAATAGAGTGACATTCATTTCCCATACAACTTATTTAGTTGTATTTGTTCTGGATTATATCAAGACTCCCATTGAGGACCATGTACAGTTGTTATGTTTAATGTAACATTCATATAATAAGCATACAAGCGAATGCGACTCTACAGACTCCAATATGACCTAAGATGAATTGATATTACATTTAAAAAACAACAGATAGTAATGAATGAAGTACACAACTATGTGGACCTAAATGTAATGATGTTCATCACATGTTTGACAGCCTAGGGGACAAAAATACAGGTTTGGATGTACAGTCTGGCAAAACATATCCCAACACATGAAGGTGAAAATCTACAAGCTCACAATAGAATAGTGCAGAATGGCAATGCCATTATGCTTTTTTTTATATGTAAAATACAGGTGTACCACGCAATAGGCCTACTGCACAGAGAATGTACATACTTGTGTTGTCTCCAAGTATCACCAATTTACACATTCTAGTATGTTGTCGTTGACTACACCATTCATTCTCCAAGTACTTAGAGTCAATTTGATTCACATCAGGCTACACCAATGCATATATTTTATTTCTGCAACCCACAGCTACATTTTTATAAAAGCATGAATGGTTCTGTCAAGAATTCCTATGATAACTATGTAATGTTTGTAATGGAATTCTGTTACCATACCAGTTCTTGTATACATTATCTAGTTGCAATAGATTATTCCAAGGCCCCACATTGAGGACTATTATACAATTTGTATGTTTAATGTAACATTTGTAAAAGGTATATAAGTGAATGCTGTTCCAGTCAAATAAACTCGACTCCCAGTCAAATCACTACATGCAGTGATTTATTAACCAATGTAATGTGTCCCATAAACAACGCACGATGCCAAACATAATTTGTATGAGTATGTGTTACTGTGTGTGTGTGTGTGTGTGTGTGTGTGTGTGTGTGTGTGTGTGTGTGTGTGTGTGTGTGTGTGTGTGTGTGTGTGTGTGTGTGTGTGTGAATAAGAATAGAGAATAAGAATGCACTTGAATATCAAGAGCTTTATTTCGATCTGCAGCATAATGTTTGTGTGACATGTTAAGTATACATTATAACAGCCATATAATCAATTCATGAAATGAAATATGCAGGGTCAGAACCAAAAATACAGTTACTACATAGTGATGCATTTAAATCATATCAATGGACATTCTCAAGCCGGTGAATAAGAACAAAAAGAGAAGAGGTACTCTACAGAATGTTAAGTCTACTTTCAACAAATCCAAACATCAATAAAAAAGTATCACCATCCAACACTATTACATGGAGGAGCTAATCTCGTTTTAGTGCTCACACTAAACTCTGGGGTTTCTCACCAGTGTGAATTCTCTGGTGTCCTTTAAGGTTGCACAATTGAGAGAAGTGTTGTCCACACTGCTCACATCCATAGGGTTTCTCACCAGTGTGAATTATCTGGTGTGTTTTAAGGTTTCCCTTTGAAGAGAAATGTTGTCCACACTGTTCACATCCATAGGGTTTCTCTCCAGTGTGAATTCTCTGGTGTGTTTTAAGGCTGGCCGATTGAGAGAAGTGTTTTCCACAATGATCACATCCATAGGGTTTCTCTCCAGTGTGAATTCTCTGGTGTGATTTAAGGTGGGCCAGTTGAGCAAATTGTTGCCCACAATGCAAACATCCATAGGGTTTCTCACCAGTGTGAATTATCTGGTGTGATTTAAGGTAGGCCAGTTGAGCAAATTGTTGCCCACACTGATCACATGCATAAGGTTTCTCTCCGGTGTGAATTCTCTGATGTGTTTTAAGCGCAAATGTGTGAGAGAAGCACTGTCCACACTCATCACATCCATAGGGTTTCTCTCTAGTATGTACTTTCTGGTGGCTTTCAAGGTTTCCCTTCGTAGAGAAATGCTGTCCACACTGCTCACATCCATAGGGTTTCTCTCCGGTGTGAATTCTCTGATGTGTTTTAAGGCTTCCCTTTGTAGAGAAACGTTGTCCACACTCATCACATCCATAGGGCTTCTCTCCGGTGTGAATTCTCCGGTGCGTTTTAAGGCTGGACATGCTGGGGAAGCGTTTTCCACACTGATCACAGCTGTGATTCTTTTGCTTAGCTGAGCTTCTTTGTCCATTCCCCTCTGGTAGACCAGGGAAGCCAGACTGATTCAACACTGAATTGGAAACAATAAAAAAGGAAATATTGTTTAGGGGTACTTAATGGTACTTAACCTACAACGCATCAACTAGTTAATTGGGTTCATACGAAGCATTTTGTTAAACCCATGAATCAAAACACATGAAAAATACCAGATTAAAAAAAGCATGAGAGAAGTAAGTAACTTACAGAGGTCTTGATGATCATCCTGCTGAGCAGAATTGTTCTTGGTGGGGTTCAGAGAGTTCATCTTCACTTGAAGTCTGGAGTCCACAATCAATCCTGGAGGAGTTGTGGGAAACTGACCAATAACATGCTCTTCTTATAGCCTGAGATGGAACCATTTACTGCTTGGATTGATTGGTCAAAGGGGAGAACAATAGAAGCATCTCTCCACCAACCACAACAAACATTTGCATATGCTCCACCCCTCACTCAGGTTATTTGCTCCACACCTCTCTCCTCCCCAGGTCATGATTTATACATGATTCTAGAAATCAACTGTTAACACTGTAGGCTTCATATTTAATATTATTTAGTAATGTTCAGTTTTAATTGACATATTGACATCATTTAGTCTATATGTGAACATAGTCAAAGCATGGCTAATGGGAAATGAGTATACCTGTGTGTCCAAAAGTAAGAACACTGCCAGAGTCAAAGCTCATAGTATAGCCACATGCCCCCCCCCCCCTAAATGTACCATAGTCATTTCATAATCCATTATGTTACTTGGATGACCCAAAGAAACATTAAATGATTACTATTACAGTTTATAATTAGTTTATAGATTGTAGATTGACCCAATTCACAACCTAACAAAGTGCTGGATTGGTCCACAGATCAATGTGCAAGCTTCAAACACTACTACTATTAGGAAAAAAAAGTTATTTAAGGATCATGGCTCATTGGAGAGGGGTGTGTGTGTGTGTGTGTGTGTGTGTGTGTGTGTGTGTGTGTGTGTGTGTGTGTGTGTGTGTGTGTGTGTGTGTGTGTGTGTGTGTGTGTGTGTTACAGCAAAAAGTTGGGAGGTTTATTGGTTTAGTGCATTATGTCCACATAATTGAATTTTAATGATGAACTAAAGTAAATATTGTATGTCTTATAAAAACAGAGAAAAAAGGAGAAACAAAGCAGAAAAACACAAACAAAGGCGGTGTGAAACAGTAATTGAATTGTGATTTAAAATAAATAAGAGTGGTGACATATCTGTTTTTGTGGGTGTTAAATTACATGAAACTGTGCATGCTGTTTATGATATTAAGTTCAAAATTAAATGTGACATTATTGAATAATGTAGAAATACTGTATACTATTATGTGGATCTAAAGGCAATGCTGTTCATCACATGTTTTGCAGCCTAGCCTAGGGCAGTGTTTCTCAATTTTTTAATCCCAAGGACACTCTTTTCATTGCTCAAAAATATCAGGGCACACACACACTGACAAAACATACCACAATCACTGACGCTAAAAAATATCTACAAGATTACAACACAATAGGTCACATCGACCGCCTGACATTTATGCTATTTATAATATATATATATATATATATATATATATATATATATATATATATATATATATATATATATATATATATATATATATATATATATATATATTTATTTATTTATTTATTTTTTTATTTTTTTTATTTTTTTTGCCAGTCTGCTGATACCTTGGGATAGGCAAAATAAGCCATTGGCTTCAGCCTAAACCCTTTTGGTCATGAAAATTGTCTCATTTATGACTTATGATGTCATGAAATGTCCACTGTATGACCAAAATAAAACTGAACTGAACTGAAAATGCAGATGCCCCCCCCCCATTACCAAACAGAGAATCTACACACTTGCTTCTATTGTCTCCAAGTATCACCAATTTACACATTCTAGTATCGTGTTAGTGTAGGCTTCATATTTATTAATGTTCAGGTTTCATTGACATATTGGCATCCCTTTAATCTATATGTGAACAAAGTCAAAGCAAGGCTAATGGAAAATGAGTATACCTGTGTATCCTAAAGTAAGGACACTGTCAGAGTCAAAGCTTATAGTATAGCCACATGTTCCCCCTAAATTTAACATAATAATTTCACACACAATAATATTACTTGGATGACCATAAGAAACTTTAAATGGTTGCTCTTACAATTTAGTTTACGCCAAACCTTATAGATTGATTGATTATAGATGGGAGAAAAGTTGGGAGATAATTGAATGTTAATGGTATGTCATGTAAAAACAGCAAATGCAATTAAGAGAAACAAAGCAGAAAGCCGCCACCAAAGGGAGTGTGGAACAGACATTTAATTGTGATTCAAAAGAAAATAAGGAGTGATAGCATATCTGCTTTTCATGAGAGTTTGTTAAAGTTTAATTATGCTAAATTGTTTATGCTGTTTACATGTCTAACTAACAAAGCATTCATACAACATGAACATACACCTCAATGAAGGTGTCACTGTAGGCCAAAATTAGATTATTGTTAGACATGTTTTCAGATATACTATTTTTTCCACGATATGTTGCTCATTCATTCTCCTGATATTAAGTTTATAACAAATGTGACATTATTGAATAAGGTATAAATACTGTATACTACTATGTGGATCTAAAGGTAATGCTGTTCATCACATGTTTGGCAGCCTAGCCTAGGGCAGTGTTTCTAAACCATTTTTAATCCCAAGGCACACTTTTCATTGCCCAAAAATATTAGGGCTCACACACACACACACACACACACACACACACACACTGACAAAACATACCACAACCACTGACGCTAAAATATCTATGTAGTATTACGCGGAAGCGGGGATCGAACCCGGGACTCCCACTCGCCAGTTCAACGCACAACAAGTCGCGCCAATAAGGCTGAGCCCGATTGGCGGGGTTGTTGTCGCTGGTTCATGGCTGGGTGCTACATTCACCCCCTTGATCTTTTGGAGCGCGTCCTCGCGCTTCACACTTCACACCACGGACCCCCGTACGTGATGTCCCTCATGTGGACCCGCAAGGACGTATACGGGTGTATTGGGGATAACACCCGCACTCCAAATCCTGCCGACTACGCCAGATTGTAGTATTACGCAGAAGCGGGGATCGAACCCGGGACTCCCACTCGCCAGTCCAACGCACAACAAGTCGCGCCAATAAGGCTGAGCCCGATTGGCGGGGTTGTTGTCGCTGGTTCATGGCTGGGTGCTACATCTACAAGATCACAACACAATAGTGCACATCGCCTGACATTTATGCTATTTAAAAAATGCGGATGGCCCCCTCATTACCAAACAGAGAATCTACACACTGGCTTCCATTGTCTCCAAGTATCACCAATTTGCACATTCTAGTATCTTGTTGTTAATGTACACCATTCATTGTCAAAGTACTCTCAAAGGACCCTCAAATTGATTTACATGAAAATAAATCATTTGTGTGTGTGTGTGTGTGTGTGTGTGTGTGTGTGTGTGTGTGTGTGTGTGTGTGTGTGTGTGTGTGTGTGTGTGTGTGTACTACAGAGAAGGTTGGGAGGTTTAGTGCATTATTTCCACACAATTGAATATTAATGGTATGTCTTATAAAACATACAATTAAGAGAAACAAAGCAGAAAACCGCAACCAAATGCAGTGTGGAAAAGAAATTTAACTGTGATTCAAAAGAAAGAAGAAATGATAGCATATCTGCTGTTTTATGGGAGTTTGTTAAAGTTTAATTATGTTAAATTGTGTATGCTGTTTACATGTCTAACTAACAAAGTATTCATACAACATGAACATACACAGAGGCTCCATGAATTTGTCACTGTAGGACTAAATTAGATTATTGTTAGACTGCACATTTTTCAGATATGCTATTGTGTTTGAAGGTGTGTTGCTCATTCATTCTCCTGATATTAAGTTTAAAAACAAATGTGACATTATTGAATAAGGTAGAAATACTGTATACTGTACTACTATGTGTATCTAAAGGTAATGCTGTTCATCACATGTTTGGCAGCCTAGCCTAGGGCAGTGTTTCTAAACCATTTTTAATCATAAGGCACACTTTTCATTGCCCAAAAATATCAGGGCTCACACACACTGACAAAACGTACCACAACCACTGACGCTAAAATATCTACAAGATTACAACACAATAGTGCACATCGACCGTCTGACATTTATGCTATTTATAAAATGCAAATGGCCCACTTATTACCAAACAGTGAGTCTACACACTGGCTTCCATTGTCTCCAAGTATCACCAATTTACACATTCTAGTATCTTGTTGTTAATGTACACCATTCATTGTCAAAGTACTCTCATAGTCTAAAGGGGCGCAACTTCTGCACCCCACAGCTGCATTTTTGTGTCATGTCCAGAATTAATTCAATAACTATTTAATGCTGGAAATAGAGTACACCATTTTTATGTTTAATGTTAACATTTATAAAATAGACATACAAGCAAGTTCAATGTTGTATTGGGACTCGACAGACTCCAATGTGACCTAATATAATAGGTTACACGTCCCAATGATCATTAAATGCCACTGTTTAATCAAATTCAACAATGTACAATTAATGATATGTAATCACCATCACCAAGTGTTGCTTTCATAGTTAAATGAGACTGAGTTGAGGAAGTAAAACAATTAGTTGCATCCATTTCTTATTATGGGCCACTTCTAATACTAATTCAATATCATCCCGCGGGCCGAAGATAATCCATTCAGGGGCCTGATTTGGCCCCCGGGCCTTGAGTTTGACATATGTGCCCTATTATGTCCCGATCCATCTGTGTATACATCCAGCCGAGGGCTGACGCAGGGCTGGCGTGTGAAATGCTACAATCAACCGTGGCCAGGCTACAGAGGCTTTCATAGCTATATCTGGGAACTTGAATCATGTCAGCCCCCTCCCCCAAGTTTCATGTGGGCTCATGTGTGATTTGCTGTATACAATAGAATATACAACTGTTTAATCAAATTCAACAATGTACAATTAATGATGTGTATTCACATCAGTAGTCAAAATCAAAGTAACAAAAAGGCTTTGGACACCATTCACAAAAATCTGGTCACCATTCAGGGATCACATTCCGGAGATGTTTTATGCATATTTAAAGTAGACATGTATACAAGGGTGTGACCAAAATGTGCATACATTACATAGACCTCTTGTCTGAACAACACACACATAGAATGTTAATTCTGTCTCACACCTAACTTTGCTTTAAACATCATGTATACAATGACTTTCAATACTAGTAATGTAAATGCTGGATGGGAATCTCTGACGTGTTACTCTGTCATGCAGACAAGAATCCTCCTAGAGCCTCCTGTTGAGTTGAATCAACATTTAGTTGTGGATATTGATTATTAAAGTAATAGCATTTAATTAAAGGCGGATAACACACATCTCTATATTACTATACATCATATTGCACATGTCTCTCAAGCTTATTTCAAGCTGTGGCCATTCAAATCACAACTGCATATAACCAGTCCATGGCATTTCTTAAATTGTTTCCGAAGCACTTTAGCTGCAGTACAACTTTGGTCTTGGCCCAGTCTGATCCAAACACTGTTATAATTATTTAATTATTTGCCATTGCATGGCATACCCATAATAATTAAGATAACAAATGCATCAAGATCAAATGAAAGAAACAGAGAAACAACCAGATTGCATTTAGAGGACATACATTTTAACATGATACATTGCATTTAGCAAGATATTAAGTTAAGTTTAATCACACCAAAAATGGTTATATGGAGTTTCATGAATAACACAATGGAGGACAGATGCAGTCCCACTCCCAGTCAAAGATGTGAATACAAATGCCACTACATGCCGTGATGTAAATAGTATTTCAATGAGTCAATGCATGGTCTTTTAGATTGGTCTTCTTAATCGTCAAAACCATAGATACTGTAGGTTGTGCAGTCCATAAAGTTGTGTCTAGATCATGTCCAGATCATTTCACAACCATCAGACACAATGAGCTTGGGGAAGGAACAGCTGTTTGTGGTGAAAAGTAACTGGAGGGGAGATGCAGTTCCATATAGAAATATAGTCAATACAATTCAATTCAATTCAAATGGCTTTATTGGCATGAGAAAACACATGTTCGCTAAAGCAAGAACATAACAGCAAGAAATGCAATATAACAAGAAAACACAATACAGAAGCAGGGAAGCGTAATACAGCAGTAAAACAATGTATCAATTCACAATGTACACAGACTGATGCAGTGCAGGGGAACACAAACTCTAACACAAAGTCACCACCATACTCATACATACTAATACAGTTTTAATTGTTTCACTGAACACTCCCAGGCCAAGAGAAGTAATTGGCTACACTAGGCCAATTACAGTATGTACAGTATATATGCAATGAATCCAAACAAATCAAAAACTATCATCATTCAACACTATGACATGGAGGAGCTAATCTCGTCATAGTGTTCACACTAAACTCTGAGGTTTCCCCCCAGTGTGAATTCTCTGGTGTGTTTTAAGGCTGACCAATTGAGAGAAGTGTTTTCCACACTGATCACATCCATAGGGTTTCTCTCCAGTGTGTACTTTGTGATGTCTTTCGAGGTTTCCCTTTGTAGAGAAATGTTGTCCACACTGATCACATGCATAAGGTTTCTCTCCGGTGTGAATTCTCTGATGTGTTTTAAGCGCAAATGTGTGAGAGAAGCACTGTCCACACTGAGCACATCCATAGGGTTTCTCGCCAGTGTGAATTCTCTGGTGTGATTTAAGGTGGGGCAATTGCATAAATTGTTGTCCACACTCATCACATCCATAGGGCTTCTCTCCGGTGTGAATTCTCTGGTGTGTTTTAAGGCTGACCAACTGAGAGAAGTGTTTTCCACACTGATCACATCCATAGGGTTTCTCTCCAGTGTGCACTTTGTGATGTCTTTCGAGGTTTCCCTTTGTAGAGAAATGTTGTCCACACTGATCACATGCATAAGGTTTCTCTCCGGTGTGAATTCTCTGATGTGTTTTAAGCGCAAATGTGTGAGAGAAGCACTGTCCACACTGAGCACATCCATAGGGTTTCTCGCCAGTGTGAATTCTCTGGTGTGATTTAAGGTGGGGCAATTGCATAAATTGTTGTCCACACTCATCACATCCATAGGGCTTCTCTCCGGTGTGAATTCTCTGGTGTGTTTTAAGGCTGACCAATTGAGAGAAGTGTTTTCCACACTGATCACATCCATAGGGTTTCTCTCCAGTGTGCACTTTGTGATGTCTTTCGAGGTTTCCCTTTGTAGAGAAATGTTGTCCACACTGATCACATGCATAAGGTTTCTCTCCGGTGTGAATTCTCTGATGTGTTTTAAGCGCAAATGTGTGAGAGAAGCACTGTCCACACTGAGCACATCCATAGGGTTTCTCGCCAGTGTGAATTCTCTGGTGTGATTTAAGGTGGGGCAATAGCATAAATTGTTGTCCACACTCATCACATCCATAGGGCTTCTCTCCGGTGTGAATTCTCTGATGTGTTTTAAGGTTTCCCTTTGTAGAGAAATGTTGTCCACACTGATCACATCCATAGGGTTTTTCTCCAGTGTGAATCCTCTGATGTATTTTAAGGCTGGACATGCTGGGGAAACGTTGTCCACACTGATCACAGCCATAGGGTTTCTCTCCGGTGTGAATTCTCTGGTGGCGTTTAAGATTGGCCATGCTGGGGAAGCGTTTTCCACACTGATCACAGCTGTGGTTCTTTTGCTTAGATGAGCTTCTTTGTCCATTCCCCTCTGGTAGACCAGGGAAACCAGACTGATTCAACACTGAAATGGAAAAAATAAAAAAAGGAAATATTGTTTAGGGGTACTTAATGGTACTTAACTTACAACACATCAACTAGTTCATACGAAGGATTTTTGTTAAACCCATGAATCAAAACACATGAAAAAATACCAGATTAAAAAAGCATGAGAGAAGTAAGTAACTTACAGAGGTCTTGATGATCATCCTGCTGAGCAGAATTGTTCTTGGTGGGGTTCAGAGAGTTCATCTTCACTTGAAGTCTGGAGTCCACAATCAATCCTGGAGGAGTTGTGGGAAACTGACCAATAACATGCTCTTCTTATAGCCTGAGATGGAACCATTCACTGCTTGAATTGATTGGTCAAAGGGGAAACAAACAAACAATAGAAGCATCTCTTCAACCAACGACAACAAACATTTGCATATGCTCCACCCCCTACTCAGGTCATTTGCTCCACCCTCTCTCCTCCCCAGGTCATGATTTATACATTATTACAGAAATCAACTGTTAACACCTCAGTATTTCACAATTCATAATGTTATTTGGATGACCCTAAGATACTTTAAATGATCACTATCACTATTACAAATTAGTTTATGTCAAACCTTATAGATTGGCCCGATTCACAACCTTCAAGGGTCAAGGCGGGTATGGGTGGGGGGTGGGGGTATGGTATGACAACAGAAACAAAGACGAACCAAAGGCAGTGTGAAACAGAAATTGAATTGTGATTCAAAAGAAAAAAGGAGTGATAGCGTATCTGCTGCTTTCTGGGACTTTGTTAAAGTTTAATTATGTGACATTGTGTATGCTGTTTACATGTCTAACTAACAAAGTAATAATAATAATAATAATAACAATAGTTTTTTGCGTTCACGGCAGGCATTTTCAATTCATATTGATAGGCTTTGTGTACGCAAGTAAGCCGGTGCACACACATTGTGCTTTTGCCATACCAAAATACGGCTAATGATCACAAATTAGTGCCTTTCGTGAACACGGCTGTGTTGACACTGTTTTATCAATGGGGGGCAGCAGAGATCTATGGTGTACACGGGCCATATTTTGTGTGCACGCCCAATACTTTAAGTACAGTCCAGCCTGCATGACCAATAATTTTACACAAACATTTCTAGACTATAGTACAATCCAGCCAAGGCTGGTTCCCAAAGTGTGGTTCGGGACCTCTGGGAGACCAACTATGTACATGGGCCAGAGTTTGTGTGCACAAACAATAGTTTTACAAGAACATTTCAAGGTTATATTTCAGGACAGCCTCGTACAGCCACGGCTGGTTCCCAAAGTTTGGTTCGGAGACCTCTGGGAGTCCAACTATGTACAAAGGCCATAGTTTGTGTGCACGGCCAATACATTTACACAAACATTTCAATGCTATAGTACAATCCAGCCATGGCTGGTTCATAAAGTGTGGTGTGTTGACCTCTGGGGTTCCAACTATGTACACAGGACAGTGTTTGTGTGCACGACCAATAGTTTTACTTGAACATTTGTTGGTTATATTACAGGACAGCCAAATACAGTCACGCCTGGTTCCCAAAGTGTGGTTCGGGGATCTCTGGGAATCAAACTATGTACACGGGCCAGAGTTTGTGTGCATGACAAATAGTTTTACAAGAAGATTTCAAGGTAATATTGCAGGACAGCCTCGTACAGCCACGGCTGGTTCCCAAAGTTTGGTTCGGAGACCTCTGGGAGTCCAACTATGTACAAAGGCCATAGTTTGTGTGCACGGCCAATACATTTACACAAACATTTCAATGCTATAGTACAATCCAGCCATGGCTGGTTCATAAAGTGTGGTGTGTTGACCTCCTGGGTTCCAACTATGTACACAGGACAGTGTTTGTGTGCACGACCAATAGTTTTACTTGAACATTTGTTGGTTATATTACAGGACAGCCAAGTACAGTCACGCCTGGTTCCCAAAGTGTGGTTCGGGGATCTCTGGGAATCAAACTATGTACATGGGCCAGAGTGTGTGTGCATGACAAATAGTCTTACAAGAACATTTCAAGGTTATGTTGCAGGACAGCCTCGTACAGCCACGGCTGGTTCCCAAAGTTTGGTTCGGAGACCTCTGGGAGTCCAACTATGTACAAAGGCCATAGTTTGTGTGCACGGCCAATACATTTACACAAACATGTACACATGCCATAGTCTGTGTGCACAGCCAATACTTTTACATAAACATTTCAAGGCTATAGTACAATCTAGCCATGACTGATTCCCAAAGAGTGGTTCAGGGACCTCTGGGAATCCAACTATGTATATAGGCCATAGTTTGTGTCCACAGGCAATACCTTTACACGGACATTTCTTTAGTACAATCCAGCCATGTCTGGTTCCCAAAGTGGGGTTAAGGGATCCCTGGCAGTCCAATTATGTACACAAGCCATAGTCTGTTTGCACAATACCCAATACCTTTTACTCAAACTTTCAAGGCTATAATGCAATGCAGTGATGGATGGTTCCCAAAGTGTAGTTTGGGGACCTCTGGCATCCAACTACGTTACACAAGGCATAGTTTGTGTGCACAAACAATACTTTCACGTGAAAATTTATAGGCTATATTACTGGGGGTTAGGGTGGGGGGTGGGGGGCTATGTACACGAGCCATAGTTTGTGTGCATGACCAATATTTTTTGCCAACAGCTGATTCGGTCTGGCTTATTAGCCAGGCTAACTCCAGGATCCTGCCAGCATTGTAGGTCCTTGCACATAGTAATAGTTTACACATGACTTTGTTTACAATAGTTTTACATGAATGTGTCCATGAATGTGTCCTTACTAGTCGATAGTCCGAAGGAGTTTAGGAGCCTGCCATGGCTGTACTGTACTATAGCCTAGAGATGTTCATTTAAAGCTATTATACACAGTTTTCCCCACAGAGTCCCCCAAACCACACTTTGTCAACCAGACATGGCTCTACTAAAATGGACTGTATTATAGCCTAGAAATGTTCATGTAAAACCATTGGTCTTGCACACAAACTATTGCAATCCAACGGAATCTGAATCAGCGTTGAAAAGTAAGTCAGAAAACACTTCTTTCACGTTTTTCTGGTGTTTTTTTTTTAAGGATGTTTCATGACCTCCAGTCTTTTCCATGACCTTTAGGGGTTAACGGTGTCAGAAAAAAATCCGGACCAAGACCATCTGACCTGGCTATACTCCAACATAGATAGGGAGTTGGAATGGATTTTTTTTTTTTAATCTCTAAAGGCGTTTTTATGGCCGTCAAAGTCCAAAAAATGCAAACGTACTTGGCCTCGCCCACAAGCATCAGAGGGGGGAGTAATGGAGGTGCACGCGTTCAGCTCGTAGAGACGCATGCGCTGATTTGTGTCAAACCGCTCAAAAGTTAGGTTTTTGACTTTGACGGGCTGTAGCACCGCCCCCAAAGGTCAACATCCGGGGCTTTTCCTCTCGACGAGACGAACAGTTTGGTGTATGGCACTTGTTTGTGCGACACTTTCTTCATATCGATCTTCAACATGGATGGGGAGTTGGAACGGATTTTAAAAAAAAATCTCTAACAGCGTTTTTATGGCCGTCAAAGTCCAAAAAATGCAATTTGCTAAGTGGCCGTGGCGAAACGGTACTTTCCCGATGCCGGAGAGCGTCAAGAGTGGTAACGTTGGATTCAGCGGGAGAAATACTTTCCGATGACATGTCACTTTTTTTTTTGTCACTTAACATTATTGTTATGGAAATGCATTTAATGTTGTCAAAATGCTTTTAAGATCCGCCATGTTCAGCCCAGTTTGCTATGACAACCTCACTCCCCCCTCTGAGAGAGTATGGGGGGGGGCACGAAAGCCGACCAATAGCGAACTGGGGGCATTTTATGGAGCAATCTGAGGCCATTCAGATGGCGAAAATTATGCAATCTGGGCCCATCGAATGGGGGATTTTTTAAGAAATCTGAGCCCATTCAATGGGGAATTCATACTGGATCGGGTGCAGAAATGTTCATGTGAAGGTATTAATCCTGCACATAAACTATGGCCTATGTACATAGTTTGATTCCCAGAGGTCCTGAACCACACTTGGGAAACAACCATGGTTGGATTGTACTATAGCCTTGAAATGTTTGTGTAAATGTATTGGTCATGCACACAAACTATGGTTTGTGTACATAGCTGGACTCCCAGAGGTCCTTGAACTACACTCGGGATCCCGGGATGCATGGGCACAGGGCACTTAATTTCCTGCCCGGGAACGCCATCCGTCTTCCCCGAGGTTATGATTTTTTTCTTATTAGAAATTACACTAAAGGATTATTTTTTCACACAGATCATCTTTCTCCATATCTGTGAGTGGTTAAATATAACCCTCAAATAATGTACAAAGATGTTTGATGACTGATGATAACTAGACTATGGAGTGAGGGCTACAATGTTGACATCACATGGTCGAAATGCGAGCGGTCAGCAGTCAGGACCGCACAACTGCTGCATCCTCCTGCATTGATTTAACCAGATGCTGCAGATCAGCATCTGACAGAAAAAAGTGCTGTTATTTGCCTACTGTGAACTATTATTTGTTCATGTCAGAAAGACTGGCTTATGGTTATCTGGCTACATTAAAGTGTATGATTAAACTTTTCATGGTATAAATTGTTTAGACATTTTTGAAAATGTTGTAGTGTGTGTGTAGTGTAGAAAAAAAATATATATACTGGTAAGCAGTTTTTTCCATGCTACAATATTAATATTTATATTTTGGTGATTTACATACTGTATATCCTTGAAATGTTTGTGTAAATGTATTGGCCCGGCTCACAAACTATGGGCTGCATACATAGTTGAACTCCCAGAGGTCCCTGAACCACACTTTATGAACCTTGTCTCTCTGGTTTTACAATGTGCTATAGGTGAGGATCCTAGAAATACAGAGATAATGAAGTAATTACTCTGAAATCAGCAGATCAACAAGGTTAAGGATCTGCATGAAGCATGAATAAACGACCATTTCAAAACATGTTAATCTAAACACCATTTAGATTAACTGTCTGGTTTGGACTCACTTACAAATAGAAATGCAACAGAATGCAACAGAAAGAGCACTCCCCCTCCCCCCCTTCATCCCACAGCACATTCTGGATTGAACCCTCGTTAAGTGCAATGGACGGCACCTGCTGTTAGTCAGTTCTCAGTCAACTAGTGTGGCAGTTCTGAAAGTGTGAAACCCCTACATACTCAGTTTTAATATAGCAGTGCAGCATTGTGGACTGTGGAGATACACAGTTAAAAACATTTGTAAACGTTTTCTGCCGTAGTATAATAGAAAGACAAAATGTAATATATTCTAAAACCTTTGTGCATTAAGTGAAATATTAAAAAAATGTAATAATCTTGATTATGGTGTACAGCTCATGAAAACCCCCACATCTCAATGAATTAGAATATTTTGAGACCACTAAGAAATGTCAATTATGTGAAAAGCATATTAATGTATGCAGTTACTACTACTTACAATGGATCAGACTGGACTAGACTAGACTAGGGTGTACTGGGCTGTTCAAACAGACTAACCACTCATGGGCAATAGTTTGTATGCACTTACTGTACATGAACATATGTAGTACAGTACAGCCTCGAATGCCCAGGTCTAACCTAGTCAAGCCCGATGGGAGAACAGAGTAGTGGAGGGGAGTACTACCGTACTGTATTATGATGGATCAGGCTGGACTAGACAAGACTAGTGTGCACTAAACTCAAATAGGCTCTATCAGCCTGTACTAGGCTCTGTAGATCCTCACACCATTGGGACTAACCACTATGTGTACATGTGCAATACTTTGTGTGCACAATCAAGAGTTTTACATGGACATGGGTTGACGATAGTACAGTATTGCGTTGTACAGCCTAATGAAGCCTAGTACAGCCTAACAAACCCCCTGTATTCTATTGAGCCCATTTGAGTACAGCCTAGTATGCCAAAGTCTAGCCTAGTCCTGTCCAATGGGAGAATAGAGTAGTAGAGTGGAGTATAAGTCTATATTATGTCATACCATTGCGATTAACCACTGTGTACACAGGCAGTCGTTTGTGTGCACATTCAATACTTTTACTTGGACATGTGTTGACCATAGTACAGTATTTCCTTGTACAGCCTAATAAAGCCTAGTACAGCCTACCAAACCCCCCTAATAGCCTAGTACAGTCTAACAAACCCCCTATATTCTATTAGAGCCCATTTGAGTACAGCCTAGTATGCCAAAGTCTAGCCTAGTCCTGTCCAATGGGAGAATAGAGTAGTAGAGTGGAGTATAAGTCTATATTATGTCACACCATTGTGAATAACCACCGTGTACACGGGCAGTCGTTTGTGTGCACATTCAATACTTTTTCTTGGACATGTGTTGACCATAGTGCAGTATTACCTCGTACAGCCTAATGAATCCTATTACAGCCTAACACACACCCCTACAGCCTATTAGAGCCCATTTAAGTACGGCCTAGTATGCCAAAGTCTAGCCTAATCCTCTACAATGGGAGAATAGAGTAGTAGAGGGAAGTACTAGTCTATATTAAGTCACACCATTGCGAATAACCACCGTGTACACGGGCAGTCGTTTGTGTGCACATTCAATACTTTTACTTGGACATGTGTTGACCATAGTGCAGTATTACCTCGTACAGCCTAATGAAGCCTAGTACAGTCTAACAAACCCCCTATATTCTATTAAAGCCCATTTGAGTACGGCCTACCATGCCAAAGTCTAGCCTAGTCCTCTCCAATGGGAGAATAGAGTAGTAGAGGGAAGTACTAGTCTATATTATGTACTTTTACTTGGACATGTGTTGACCATAGTGCAGTATCACCTCGTACAGCCTAATGAAGCCTATTACAGCCTAACACACACCCCTACAGCCTATTAGAGCCCATTTGAGTTGGCCTAGTATGCGAAAGTCTAGCCTAGTCCTCTCCAATGGGAAAATAGAGTAGTAGAGGGAAGTACTCGTCTATATTATGTCACACCATTGTGAATAACCACCGTGTACAAGGGCAGTCGTTTGTGTGCACATTCAATACTTTTACTTGGTCATGTGTTGACCATAGTGCAGTATCACCTCGTACAGCCTAATGAAGCCTAGTACAGCCTAACAAACCCCCCTACAGCCTGTTAGAGCCCATTTGAGTCTAGTGCAATACGGCCTAGTATGCCAAAGTCTAGCCTAGTCCTCTCCAATGGGAAAATAGAGTAGTAGAGGGAAGTGCAGTATCACCTCGTACAGCCTAATGAAGCCTAGTACAGCCTAACAAACCCCCCTATAGCCTGTTAGAGCCCATTTGAGTCTAGTGCAATACGGCCTAGTATGCCAAAGTCTAGCCTAGTCCTCTCCAATGGGAAAATAGAGTAGTAGAGGGAAATACTAGTCTATATTATGTCACACCATTGTGAATAACCACCGTGTACACGGGCAGTCGTTTGTGTGCACATTCAATACTTTTACTTGGACATGTGTTGACCATAGTGCAGTATTACCTCGTACAGCCTAATGAAGCCTAGTACAGTCTAACAAACCCCCTATATTCTATTAAAGCCCATTTGAGTACGGCCTACCATGCCAAAGTCTAGCCTAGTCCTCTCCAATGGGAGAATAGAGTAGTAGAGGGAAGTACTAGTCTATATTATGTACTTTTACTTGGACATGTGTTGACCATAGTGCAGTATCACCTCGTACAGCCTAATGAAGCCTATTACAGCCTAACACACACCCCTACAGCCTATTAGAGCCCATTTGAGTTGGCCTAGTATGCGAAAGTCTAGCCTAGTCCTCTCCAATGGGAAAATAGAGTAGTAGAGGGAAGTACTCGTCTATATTATGTCACACCATTGTGAATAACCACCGTGTACACGGGCAGTCGTTTGTGTGCACATTCAATACTTTTACTTGGTCATGTGTTGACCATAGTGCAGTATCACCTCGTACAGCCTAATGAAGCCTAGTACAGCCTAACAAACCCCCCTACAGCCTGTTAGAGCCCATTTGAGTCTAGTGCAATACGGCCTAGTATGCCAAAGTCTAGCCTAGTCCTCTCCAATGGGAAAATAGAGTAGTAGAGGGAAGTGCAGTATCACCTCGTACAGCCTAATGAAGCCTAGTACAGCCTAACAAACCCCCCTATAGCCTGTTAGAGCCCATTTGAGTCTAGTGCAATACGGCCTAGTATGCCAAAGTCTAGCCTAGTCCTCTCCAATGGGAAAATAGAGTAGTAGAGGGAAATACTAGTCTATATTATGTCACACCATTGTGAATAACCACCGTGTACACGGGCAGTCGTTTGTGTGCACATTCAATACTTTTACTTGGACATGTGTTGACCATAGTGCAGTATTACCTCGTACAGCCTAATGAAGCCTAGTACAGTCTAACAAACCCCCTATATTCTATTAAAGCCCATTTGAGTACGGCCTACCATGCCAAAGTCTAGCCTAGTCCTCTCCAATGGGAGAATAGAGTAGTAGAGGGAAGTACTAGTCTATATTATGTACTTTTACTTGGACATGTGTTGACCATAGTGCAGTATCACCTCGTACAGCCTAATGAAGCCTATTACAGCCTAACACACACCCCTACAGCCTATTAGAGCCCATTTGAGTTGGCCTAGTATGCGAAAGTCTAGCCTAGTCCTCTCCAATGGGAAAATAGAGTAGTAGAGGGAAGTACTCGTCTATATTATGTCACACCATTGTGAATAACCACCGTGTACAAGGGCAGTCGTTTGTGTGCACATTCAATACTTTTACTTGGTCATGTGTTGACCATAGTGCAGTATCACCTCGTACAGCCTAATGAAGCCTAGTACAGCCTAACAAACCCCCCTACAGCCTGTTAGAGCCCATTTGAGTCTAGTGCAATACGGCCTAGTATGCCAAAGTCTAGCCTAGTCCTCTCCAATGGGAAAATAGAGTAGTAGAGGGAAGTGCAGTATCACCTCGTACAGCCTAATGAAGCCTAGTACAGCCTAACAAACCCCCCTATAGCCTGTTAGAGCCCATTTGAGTCTAGTGCAATACGGCCTAGTATGCCAAAGTCTAGCCTAGTCCTCTCCAATGGGAAAATAGAGTAGTAGAGGGAAATACTAGTCTATATTATGTCACACCATTGTGAATAACCACCGTGTACACGGGCAGTCGTTTGTGTGCACATTCAATACTTTTACTTGGACATGTGTTGACCATAGTGCAGTATCACCTCGTACAGCCTAATGAAGCCTAGTACAGCCTAACAAACCCCCCTACAGCCTATTAGAGCCCATTTGAGTACGGCCTAGTATGCCAAAGTCTAGCCTAGTCCTCTCCAATGGGAGAATAGAGTAGTAGAGGGAAGTACTAGTCTATATTATGTCACACCATTGTGAATAACCACCATGTACACGGGCAGTCGTTTGTGTGCACATTCAATACTTTTACTTTGTCATGTGTTGACCATAGTGCATTATCACCTCGTACAGCCTAATGAAGCCTATTGCAGCCTAACACACACGCCTACAGCCAATCAGAGCCCATTTGAGTCTTGTGCAGTACAGCCTAGTATGCCAAAGTCTAGCCTAGTCCTCTCCAATGGGAGAATAGAGTAGTAGAGGGAAGTACTAGTCCATATTATGTCACACCATTGATAATAACCACCGTGTACACGGGCAGTCGTTTGTGTGCACATTCAATAGTTTTACATGGTGTGTGTTGACCATGGTACAGTATTGCCTTCTACAGCCTAATGAAGCCTTGTACAGCATGACACCCCCCTACAGCCTATTAGAGCCCATTTGAGTCTAGTGCAGTGCAGCCTAGTATGCCAAAGTCTAGCCTAGTCCTGTCCAATGGGAGAATAGAGTAGTAGAGGGGAGTATAAGTCTATATTATGTCATACCATTTTGATTAACCACTGTGTACACAGGCAGTCGTTTGTGTGCACATTCAATACTTTTACTTGGACATGTGTTGACCATAGTACAGTATTTCCTTGTACAGCCTAATAAAGCCTAGTACAGCCGACCAAACCCCCCTAATAGCCTAGTACAGTCTAACAAACCCCCTATATTCTATTAGAGCCCATTTGAGTACGGCCTAGTATGCCAAAGTCTAGCCTAGTCCTCTCCAATGGGAGAATAGAGTAGTAGAGGGAAGTACTAGTCTATATTATGTCACACCATTGTGAATAACCACCGTGTACACGGGCAGTCGTTTGTGTGCACATTCAATACTTTTACTTGGACATGTGTTGACCATAGTGCAGTATCACCTCGTACAGCCTAATGAAGCCTAGTACAGCCTAACAAACCCCCCTACAGCCTGTTAGAGCCCATTTGAGTCTAGTGCAATACGGCCTAGTATGCCAAAGTCTAGCCTAGTCCTCTCCAATGGGAAAATAGAGTAGTAGAGGGAAATACTAGTCTATATTATGTCACACCATTGTGAATAACCACCGTGTACACGGGCAGTTGTTTGTGTGCACATTCAATACTTTTACTTGGACATGTGTTGACCATAGTGCAGTATCACCTTGTACAGCCTAATGAAGCCTATTACAGCCTAACACACACCCCTACAGCCAATTAGAGCCCATTTGAGTCTTGTGCAGTACAGCCTAGTATGCCAAAGTCTAGCCTAGTCCTCTCCAATGGGAGAATAGAGTAGTAGAGGGAAGTACTAGTCTATATTATATCACACCATTGTGAATAACCACCGTGTACACGGGCAGTCGTTTGTGTGCATATTCAATACTTTTTCTTGGACATGTGTTGACCATAGTGCAGTATGACCTCGTAAAGCCTAATGAAGCCTAGTACAGCCTAACAAACCCCCCTACAGCCTATTAGAGCCATTTGAGTCTAGTGCAGTACGGCCTAGTATGCCAAAGTCTAGCCTAGTCCTCTCCAATGGGAGAATAGAGTAGTAGAGGGAAGCACTAGTCTATATTATGTCACACCATTGTGAATAACCACCGTGTACACTGGCAGTCGTTTGTGTGCACATTCAATACTTTTTCTTGGACATGTGTTGACCATAGTGCAGTATCACCTCGTACAGCCTAATGAAGCCTATTGCAGCCTAACACACACCCCTACAGCCAATTAGAGCCCATTTGAGTCTTGAGCAGTACAGCCTAGTATGCCAAAGTCTAGCCTAGTCCTCTCCAATGGGAGAATAGAGTAGTAGAGGGAAGTACTAGTCTATATTATGTCACACCATTGTGAATAACCACCGTGTACACGGGCAGTCGTTTGTGTGCACATTCAATACTTTTACTTGGACATGTGTTGACCATAGTGCAGTATCACCTCGTACAGCCTAATGAAGCCTATTACAGCCTAACACACACCCCTACAGCCTATTAGAGCCCATTTGAGTACGGCCTAGTATGCCAAAGTCTAGCCTAGTCCTCTCCAATGGGAGAATAGAGTAGTAGAGGGAAGTACTAGTCCATATTATGTCACACCATTGATAATAACCACCGTGTACACGGGCAGTCGGTTGTGTGCACATTCAATAGTTTTACATGGCATGTGTTGACCATGGTACAGTATTGCCTTCTACAGCCTAATGAAGCCTTTTACAGCATGGCACCCCCCTACAGCATATTAGAGCCCATTTGAGTCTAGTGCAGTGCAGCCTAGTGTGCCAAAGTCTAGCCTAGTCCTGTCCATTGGGAGAATAGAGTAGTAGAGGCCCCTTTATAACACAAGCACGTATGTGATGCCACTCTCTCATCCTCTGGGTCCATATGTGCCAGTCTCCTCGCACACGTTTAGGCTAAGTGGTCTAATAGAAGAATTGTGGTACAAAAATAAGTAAATTGTCCCAGTGACATCGTCAGGGAGGAGTGTGTTACAATAGTCAGTCAGTCAGTCAGTCAGTCAGTCAGTCAGTCAGTCAGTCAGTCAGCCAATATGATGTTCCTGAGTCAATTGCAGTTATATCCCTCACACGGTGATGTTGGTTTCAATGCAGAAGACATCTGAGGGATCAAAGGTCAAAAACATTCAATAGGTTTTCAGCCAATCACGTATAGGTTCTTCGGATTGTCTGAATATTTGATTATATTTTAAAGTTGTTGCAGCCATCAAAATCAAAATGAGCAAATATTTGCATACAAACAATAAAGTTGAACATTCGGTTTAAGCATTCAGATAAGCGGAAGAAGATGGATGAATGAACATCTTCCCAACTCCAACAGAATTGGGGTTGTACATGGGAACCAGTTGTGGCTGTAGTAGGCTGTCCTATAATATAACATAGTGTTCATGTAAAACTATTGGTCGTGCACACAAACTCTGGCCTATGTACATAGTTGTACTCCCACAGGTCCCTGAACCACACTTTGGGAATTGGGATTGTACTATAGCCTATAAATGTTTGTGTAAAAGTATTGGTTGTGCACACAAACTATGGCCTTTGTACATAGTCGGACCCACAGAGGTCAGCAAACCACAATTTTGGAACTAGCCATAGCTGTACTGCAATAAAACTTTTGGTTGTGCACACATACTATTGCATGTGTACATAGTTGGACTCCAGTGGTCCCTGAACCACACTTTGGGAACCAGACATGGCTGGATTGTACTATAGCCTTGAAATGTTTGTGGAAAAGTATTGGTCGTGCACACAAACTATGGCCTATGTACATAGTTGGACTCCAAGAGGTCCCCAAACCGCACTTTGGGAACCAGCCGTGGCTGTACTAGGCTGTGGTGTAATGTAATCTAGAAAGTTTTATGTAAAACTACTGGTCATGCATACAAACTATGGCCCGTGTACATGGTTGGACTCCCAGACGTCCCCGAACCACATTTTGGGAACCAGCCGTGGCTATAGTAAGCCTGTAATATGTCCTGTAATATGACCTAGACATGTTCATGTAAAAGTATGGGACATGTACACCATGTACACATGTAGAGTTTTGGTTAATAGCCTGCCACCCTGTGGAATTATGCTTGAACTGCAATATAAGGCCCTAAAATGGACACAGAGGAAAAAATAGCAGTGTGGGTCATCTGAAGGACTGATCGGTAAACATGTGGTGTCCACACGAAGAGGAGGGGGCCCGGAAAATTTAGAGACCATCCGCTGATTTTTCACGCCCCCACAGTCCGCACAGTGTGGACTGGAAATTTCTGGTGTACACCGGCATATATCGCATTGACCTTTTGAGCACCAAAAGCGATAGGGGTAATAATAATAATAATAATAATAATAATAATAATAATAATAATAATAATAATAATAATAATAATAATAAATATAGCTGCAAGCAGCAATAAAACGGGATCAAGCAAGCAGCAATAAGGAGTAAGAACAATACGCACAAATAAGCCATAGAAACATGGGAGCCTGAACTTCAGAAATACATCAGGTAATTATGTGTGAGACTGACTCACATTGTAATCTGGTGTGACTGAGTGAATGATTGGTGAGCTGTGAGTGAGTGGTGAACTGAGCTATGAACTGTCATTAGTGACAACATGGCCGAATAGTGACAGTCAAACAGCCTTGCCCAGCCATGAGGCCCATAGGGCAGGTGCCTATCTCCTGTTTCTGTAGCATGAGGCAGCTTGATGTACAAGTACACCCTCTGGACATGACGCTAGTATGACACAGGGTCTTACCCCCAATCCATCCCTTGATGCTGAGTGCCAAGCAGGGAGGCATTGGATCCCGTTTTTAGAGCCTTTGGTATGACCCGGCCGGGAATCGAACCCCGGCCTCCCAGTCTCAGGGCGGACACTCTAACCACAAGGCCACTGATTTGGTGAATGAGTAAATGATTGGTGAGCTGTGAGAGAGTGGTGAACTGAGCTGTGAACTGTCATTAGTGACAACATGGCCGAATAGTGACAAAACACAACATGGCCGAATGGTGACAACCACCATTACATTGAGTTTTACCCTGGGTTACACATAGAACCATGAACTTAGATGTAGAAGACCACATGAGATTGTGCATGATTGACTCATATTACTAGGTGTCCGTGCCGGGATTTGAACCCAGGAACTCTCATTTCCAAGTCATGCGCTCTACCAATGAGGCTACCCAACAGACACAAGACGTACTGGAAACAACACACACATTCAGTGGACTGCTTGGTAAATGGTAAATGGTGCATTTATATAGCGCCTTTATCCAAGGCGCTTTACATAGATTGTGCATCACATTCACCCATTCACACACACATTCATACACTGATGGCAGTGGACAGGGACACATCGACACTAACTCTGCAGGAGCCCGGGATCGAACCGGCAACCTTGTGGTTACCATCCGGTTACTCTACCTCTGAGCCACTACCGCTCCTTAAATATGCACAAATAAGCCATAGAAACATGGAAGAAATACATCATGTGATTGTGGAAACACAGCAGGGTTTTTGGAGACTCAGACTTTGTATTGTCAGCAGTGGGACTTGAACCCTCAATCTTGTGTTCCGAAGTCAGGCACCCTACCGACTGAGCTATCCAGGCACAATGATTTGCTTAGTTGTTGTCATCAATGAAACAACCCAACAACACGCCACCAAGCAGTAAGCAATATGAACAATATGCACAATTCAGCAGTCCGAGGGTGGAGCTTAGTGGTCAAAGTGACAAATGGAAATAAGTTCCACATGCTTATTCCTCTCACACAATCTGGCACAATGTAATTGCTCCAGTGTTGCCAGAGAGAAACAAGCAGAAGAAGACTCTTCACAAACGAGCAACTTTCATTGGCTTATAAAAACGTCATTTTTGATGAAAACAAATTTGCTTCTGAAGTTTTGTCCGGATAGGGCCAAAGTTCTCATGTAGCAGGTGTCATGCAAATATACATATTATATATATTTAACTCTTACTGGTAGACTAGAATGTTGGGGTATGACCCAGCTGGGAATTGAACCCGGGCCTCCCAGTCTCAGGGTGGACACTCTAACCACAAGACCACTGAGTGGTGCCATTACCATTACATTGAGTTTTAAACAATATGCACAAATAAGCCATAGAAAGATGGAACACTGAACTTATATATGTCATGCAATTGTTGGAGCAGAGCAGGGTTCAAAATGTGTATTCTCATGCTATATACTATCTTTGGTAAACCCACCTGTGAGAGGACCTAAAGGACCCACAATGCAATGCAATCTAGCTAGCCTGAAAAAAAACCCACATATATTTATATATATTAAAGGTGTTGGCGTTAACACGTTAATGCGTTAGCGCATTAATGCATTAATCTCGTGTTAACACAGCCGTGCGTTAATGGCGTCAAAAAAATTAACGCGAGATTAACACACTGACGATGGCTGTCCTCGGTGCGGCAGGCCACAGAAGTACTTTACGTCCACACACAAACACAGTGATGGTGTGTACAAAAAATGCAAACCGGCTTGTACAACAAACCATTTGTTGTGCAAATCAAAAATCCAGCCAGAAAATCAGGCATGAGCATTTTTCAAACTGCTTAAAATGGCAGACACTCTGGGGGTGGAGCTTACCGGTCAATGTTACAGATGTGTTCCACATGAATCAAGGAACATGTAGAAACAAGTCCCATGATTTTTGGCCAAACGAGGCCCGAGTTATGGTTTTTCAAATGTTTCAGTTTCAAAGAATTGTTATAGCGCCCCCATTTGAGCAATTGGAGTAAGACTGGTTTTGCTGCTATTTGGCATCCCCCTCTACCAAACTGTAAAATCTCATAAACAGATTACTTTGCATGTGTAGATTAGGGATAATAGAAGAATTTTCACAAACAAGCAATTTTCATTGGCTCGTAAAAACATCATTTTTTTCACTGAAAACAAAATTCACGCCCATTTCATGTTTGTATGGCTTCAAAGTTCATGTGTAGGTCATTGTTATGCATTTTGATCAAAGATTGTAGGAGAAGAGACATTTTAACTGTTTTACATATAATTCAAGATGGCGGTTCATCTAAAGGTCAGAGGTCAAAAGTCAGAATACAAAAGTTGTTCGGCATAAGCAGACGCATAAGTGAATATAAGTTACATTTCTGAGAGTCGAGCAGTTCATGAGTTATGAGTGTTTAAAGTTTGCAATTTCAGTTGAGTGCTATAGCGCCACCATTTGACCAGTGGTCACAGGCTTCGCATCATCACCGTTTGGCATCACCCTCTACCAGATTACCAATTTTCGCGAAAACCGACTGCACGGTTCAGCCAGAACAGCTATTTTTGCAGAAGGAGGAAAAAAGAGACAAAAACAAAAAGGGATCAAGTCCACTTCGTGGACTGCTTGATCCCTTAATAATAATAATAATAATAACTTGGTTTTATATAGCGCCTTTCAAGAAACCCAAGGCGCTTTACAGAAACACACACACACACACACACACACACACACACACACACACACACACACACACACACACACTGACGAAACATACCACAACCACTGACGCTTAAAAATATCTACAAGATTACAACACAATAGGTCACATGGACTGCCTGTGTGGCACCCTGGAAGTTTTAGGTGCTAAGAACATTTTCAATTTACTGTGGATCATTAATGTGGTCTCTCACCACTATTATGCCCCTGCACTTGTAAATAAACTCACCTGTAAACCATAGATGTTCACCCTAAAAATATCTACAAGATTACAGCACAATAGTGCACATTGACCACCTGACCTTAATGCTATTTATAAAATGCAACTGGCCCACTCATTACCAAACAGAGAATCTACACACTGGCTTCCATTGTCTCCAAGTATCACCAATTTACACATTCTAGTATCTAGTTGTTAATGTACACCATTCATTCTCAAAGTATTCTCATAGTCTAAAGGACCCTCAATTTGATTTAAACACAGCGTTGCACAATTTCTGCATCCCACAGCTGCATTTTTGTCATATGATTTGTTCTGTCCAGAATTAAGAGTGACATTCATTTTCCATACACTGTATCTAGTTGTATTTGTTCTGGATTATACCAAGACCCCAATTGAGGACCATATACCATTTTTCATGTTTAATGTTAACATTCATGAAATAGGCATAGAAGCAACTGAGGTGTTATATTGAGACTCGACAGACTCCAATATGAAGATAACAGGCTACAAGTCCCAGTGATCTGTACATACCACTGTTTAACCAAATTCAACAATGTACAATTAATGATGTGTAATCACCATCACTAATCAAAATCAAAGTGACAAAAAGGCTATGGACACCTTTTACAAAAATCTGATCACCATTCAAAACAATCACACCATATAGAGTGACCAAGGGTTCACATTCCAGGGATGTTTTATACACATTTAAAGTAGGACTTGTATACAAGGGTGTAACCAAAACGTGCATACATTACATGGGAAATGAACAGCCTGTCCTGCCAGTCAGCACACTTCTTTGTCACACAAATAGACCTCAAGAAGGACCATTTGGCCTCTAGACTAGACCTCTTGTCTTCACAACACACACATAGAATGTTAATTTGTTCTCACACCTATTCAATTCAATTTTCTATTCAAAGGAGCTTTATTGGCATGAGAAAACAGACGTTTACATTGCCAAAGCAAGAGTCACAATAATACAATATAAACAGTTGAAAATGGGGACAAATATATACAGGGGGTACAGATTTTTGTAGACAGAGTTATGCTACCTTGCATTGTTTTATAACAGGTTATAACATATTATAACAGTGCATATAACTTCCTTGTTTTTTTAATACACTAACATTTTTATTGCTACTTTAAGACAGATCATGCATAATAAGAATAGAACAGACAGATTTACTATCTGTTTAAACGTAGCAGCTCTGTTTACATGGGAAAGTCTGGATAGTACAGATTGTAGTCCTTAGGGTGGTTGAATTCCAATGGCCAATCTTCTTATGTCGCAACAGTGCACAAATCTTGCTGCTGTGTTTGTGCAATGTTGTATTTCTCCTAATAGGTATGGAAGTTTTCCCTCGTTGGTCATAGTTTCGAACTCGCGTTGAGTGTGTGCGATTTGTGGGAAGTATGTGTCTCATGATGTCTTGGTATAAGGTGCAGGTGGTTAGAAAGTGTAGCTCTGTTTCAACCACATTTTGTGTGCAGTGACTGCATAGTCGTACTTCCCTTGGGAGTGAGGTCTGTCTGTGGCGGCCTTTCTCTATTGCAAGGCTGTGATCACTGAGTCTGTATCTGGTCAATGTTTTCCTAACTTTTGGGTCTTTTATTGTACTTAGGTATTCGGCCAATGCACAGTATATTCTCTTTTTAGTGATAGGTAGCATTCCATTTTGCTTTGGTTTTGGTAGACTCTTTCCAGTGTGCCAGTTAGGTTTCTTTTTGTTTTCTTATAATTTGGTTTAGTCCAATGTGATTTCCAACTGGTGGTTGTGCTAGCGTTTGTGTGTATAGTCCCTGGACCAGGTGGATAAGAGAGCATCCCTCTGATTTTACTCTATGGCTAAGGGCTATATTATGGAACGTGTCTGTGTTGCTTTCTTTGAAGTGGTCATGTAATTTTAGTGCTCTTTTCTTTATTTTGATGTTGAGTGGGTATCTCCCTAGTTCTGCTTCTAACATCAGGTGTACAATGACTCTCAATACTAGTAATGCAAATGCTGGATGGGAATCTCTGACGTGTACATGCAGACAAGAATCCTCCTAGAGCCTCCTGCTGAGTTGAATCAACTTTTAGTTGTGGATATTGATTATTAAAGTAATAGCATTTAAATTAAGGGGGGTAGCACACATCTCTATTTTACTATCTATCATATTGCACATGTCTCTTATGCTTATTTCAAGCTAATCACCACTGCATATAACCAGTCCATGGCATTTCTTCAATTGTTTCTGAAGCACTTTATCTGCAATACAACTTTGGCCATGGCCCAGTCAGATTCAAACATTCTTATATGTATTTGCAATTGCATGGGCATTGTATTATCCAAAAGGCTATAATAGGCTACCCATAATAATTAAGATAACACATGGGTCAAATGAAAGAAACAGAGAAACAACCATATTACCAGAATGTCCAGGGCTAGGCGTGTACAAATTTTTAAAGTAAGTGTGTGTGTGTGTGTGTGTGTGTGTGTGTGTGTGTGTGTGTGTGTGTGTGTGTGTGTGTGTGTGTGTGTGTGTGTGTGTGTGTGTGTGAATAAGAATAGAGAATAAGAATGCACTTGAATATCAAGACCTTTATTTCGATCTGCAGCATAATGTTTGTGTGACACGTTTAGTATACATTATAACAGCCATATGATCAATTCATGAAATGAAATATGCAGGGTCAGAAGCAAAAATACCGTCAATATATAGTGATGCAATTAAATCATATCTCTGAACATTCACAAGCCGGTGAATAAGAACAAAAAAGAGAAGAGGTACAGAATGTTACAGAATGTTAAGTCTACTTTTAACAAATCCAAACATGAATAAAAAAGTATCATCATCCAACACTATTACATGGAGGAGCTAATCTCGTCATAGTGTTCACACTAAACTCTGGGGTTTCTCACCAGTGTGAATTCTCTGGTGTCTTTTAAGGTTGGCCAATTGAGAGAAGTGTTTTCCACAATGATCACATCCATAGGGTTTCTCACCAGTGTGAATTCTCTGGTGTCTTTTAAGGTTGGCCAATTGAGAGAAGTGTTGTCCACACTGCTCACATCCATAGGGTTTCTCTCCAGTATGTACTCTCTGGTGGCATTTAAGGCTAGGCATGTGAGAAAAGTGTTGTCCACACTGATCACATCCATAGGGTTTCTCACCAGTGTGAATTCTCTGGTGTGTTTTAAGGTGGGCCAATTGAGCAAATTGTTGTCCACACTGATCACATCCATAGGGTTTCTCTCCAGTATGTACTTTCTGGTGTCTTTTAAGGTTTCCCTTTGTAGAGAAATGTTGTCCACACTCATCACATCCATAGGGTTTCTCTCCGGTGTGAATTCTCTGATGTATTTTAAGGTGTCCCTTTCTAGAGAAATGTTGTCCACACTGATCACATCCATAGGGTTTCTCTCCCGTGTGAATTCTCTGATGTATTTTAAGGCTGGACATGCTGGGGAAGCGTTTTCCACACTGATCACAGCTGTGGTTCTTTTGCTTAGCTGAGCTTCTTTGTCCATTCTCCTCCTGTAGACCAGGGAAGCCAGACTGACGATTCAACACTGAATTGGAAACAATAAAAAAGGAAATATTGTTTAGGGGGACTTAATGGTACTTATGTCCAACCCAGATTTGGCACAAACAAGGGACTAAATTAATTCCTTCCGCTCATATGCCACCAAAATGTGGAATGCCCTACCAACAGTCATAAAGGCATGTGAATCCCTTGACTCATTCAAAACCGCTCTCAAAGGGCACCTACAGATGGCTGCAATTCTAAACTGGCCTCTGTAAAATAAAATGTATATAAAATCCCCCCACCCACCCCACCTCTCCCCATTGTACATTTCTCTTTTCCCTTTTTTACCCCCACTATGATTTTGCCTCCATGATTTGCTGCTTCTGATTTTACTGAAGTAGTTGTTTTGTATGTACGGTATTTGAATGCCTCAATGAAATGAACAAGTTGGCCACTATTGTAAACAAGTGTATGCTTAACTAGTGTGTCCAATCAGTTTTTCAGATTTGATGTAGTTGTAGTTGAATTGTACTGTAATTCTCCAAGCTGTTATCAGTTTTGTAGCAGTGTGTACTTGACTTGTACTGTAACTCTCATCTCTGTTAATAAAAATTTCATTCATTCATTCAACGTACAACCCATCAACTAGTTAATTGGGTTCATACGAAGCATTTTTGTTAAACCCATGAATCAAAACACATGAAAAATACCAGATTAAAAAAGCATGAGAGAAGTAACTTACAGAGGTCTTGATGATCATCCTGCTGAGCAGAATTGTTCTTGGTGGGGTTCAGAGAGTTCATCTTCACTTGAAGTCTGGAGTCCACAATCAATCCTGGAGGAGTTGTGGGAAACTGACCAAGAACATGCTCTTCTTATAGCCTGAGATGGAACCATTCACTGCTTGAATTGATTGGTCAAAGGGGAGAACAATAGAAGCATCTCTCCACCAACCACAACAAACATTTGCATATGCTCCACCCCTCACTCAGGTCATTTGCTCCACCCCTCTCTCCTCCTCAGGTCATGATTTATACATGATTACAGAAATCAACTGTTAACAGTGCAGGCTTCATATTCAATATCATTTATAAATGTTCAGGTTTCATTAACATATTGACATCATTTAGTCTATATGTGAACAAAGTCAAACCATGGCTAATGGGAAATGAGTATACATGTGTATCCAAAAGTAAGGACACTGCCAGAGTCAAAGCTCATGGTATAGCCACCCCCCCCCCCAAAAAAAAATAAATAAAATAAAATAAAAATAAAAATGTACCATAATCATTTCACAATCCATTATGTTACTTGATGACCCAAAGAAACTGATTACTATTGCAATTTAGTTTATAGATTGTAGATTGACCTAATTCACAACCTAGCAAAGTGCTGGATTGCTCCACTTATTATGGAGAGGGTGTGTGTGTGTGTGTGTGTGTGTGTGTGTGTGTGTGTGTGTGTGTGTGTGTGTGTGTGTGTGTGTGTGTGTGTGTGTGTGTGTGTGTGTGTGTACTACAGCAAAAAGTTGGGAAGTTTAGTTCTTTAGCGCATTATTTCCACATAATTGAATGTCAATGATGAACTAAAGTAAATATGGTATGTCTTATAAAACAGCAAATAACAATTAAGAGAAACAGAGCCGAAAACACAAATAAAAAAGCAGTGTGAAACAGAGTTTTAATTATGATTTAAAATAAATAAGAGTGTTAGCATATCTGTTGAGTTAAATTTTGTGAAAGTGAAAGTATTCAGTCCATCATTCAGCTTTGACATACACAGAGGCTACAAAGGTGTCACTGTAGGCCTAAATTAGATTATTGTTAGACTGCACATTTTTCAGATGTACAATTTTGTTTTAATATTTGTTCATTCATTCATTCATTCATTCATTCATTCATTCATTCATTCATTCATTCATTCATTCATTCATTCATTCTCGTGATATTAAGTTTAAAAACAAATGTGACATTAAATAAACTAGAAATACTTTATACTACTATGTGGATCTAAGGTAATGTGGTTCATCACATGTTTGGCAGCCTAGCCTTTTTTAATCCCAAGGCACACTTTTTATTGCCCAAAAAATTCAGGGCTCACACACACACACACACACACACACACACACACACACACACACACACACACACACACACACACACACACACCCGCGCACGCACGCACGCACGCACGCACGCACGCACGCACGCACGCACGCACACACACACACACACACACACACACTGACAAAACATACCACAACCACTATCGCTAAAAATATCTACAAGATCACAACACAATAGGTCACATTGACCGCCTGACATTTTGCTATTCATAAAATGCAAATGCCCACTCGTTACCAAACAGAGAATCTACACACTGGCTTCCATTGTCTCCAAGTATCACCAATTTACACATTCTAGTATCTCGTTGTTAATGTACACCATTCATTCTCAAAGTACTCTCATAGTCTAAATGATCCTCAATTTGATTTACATTAGGCCACACAGTTGCATAATTTCTGCAAACCACAGCTGCATTTTTGTCTCATGATTTGTTCTGTCCAGAATTAATTCGATAACTATTTAATGTTGGCAATAGAGTGACATTCATTTCCCATAAACCTTATCTAGTTGTATTTGTTCTGGATTATACCAAGACCCCCATTGAGGACCGGGGACAGGAGATCTCGGCCGCCGCGAACTCGGACCGAGCAAAACTGCGGAGATCTCGGCTAGGTGGTGTGGAGAAGTCGGCTAGGTGGTGTGGAGAAGTCGGCTAGGTGGTGTGGAGAAGTCGGCTAGGTGGTGTGGAGAAGTCGGCCAGGGGGTGTGGAGAAGTCGGCCCATTAGACATGCATAGGCACCTTTATCACTGCATATCATAGACATGCATAGGCACCATTATCACTGCATATCAACCATTATCAGGCCATATACCAACCATCATCAAGTCTTTTATGCTTGATATGTCTTGCTGTTGTGACAATAGACATGTATATAGGCACCATTATCACTGCATATCAACCATTATCAAGTCATGACAATAGACATGTATAGGCACCATTATCACTGCATATCAACCATTATCAAGACATATGCATGTTCAATAATACTGGTTTACTCTCAACTAGAGTTGAATAATTAAATGTTTTATCTTTACCAGAGTTGAATAAATACATATTTCACTCTTTACCAGAGTACTTTAAAGTTATTGAAGTAATTCATGTAAATCTATGCTTCAGATTGCAGTAATGTGGCTAAAAGGATACATTCTATGCTTTAGGATACAAAATGTTTGTTTTGACTATAGCAATGGCTAACAGGTTGACACATGCCTGAACTCCCAGAGTTGAATAAATACATATTTCACTCTTTACCAGAGTTAAAGTAATTAGACAATAACACATATTTAAAACAGTTTGAAACATTGTGGATGTGTTCTTCCAAACTGCAGCAGGACTAGGGTTGAGGAAAGGAAACAGAACTTTAGACAAGAATAATGTAATAATCACTTTTATACACTTTGAGCTCCCAAGTATAATGTTACATTATACTTAAACATCTGAATTACGTAATTTTCATTTCCCAATTGTGGGAAACAGTACACAGCAAAAATTGGAGAGTTAAAATTTCAGGGTTACATATTTCAGAGTTGATTTCAACTCCCAAAGTGTATTTCAACACCTTTAGAGTTAAATTGGCTTCAGTGTTGGAGTTATTTCATAGAGTTGATCATGTCAGAGTTGTCTGGAGTTAATTTTACTTTAAAGTTATTGAAGCCATTAGCAAGCAATTTCACCTCGGGTCCAAGTGTGAACATACCCTCAGCAATTATCAGTCAATCACATCACTTTTGCTGGACCAGGGAAACAAAGCAGTCAATTCACTAGATCAACATGACAATTAATCTTCTACATTCTGTTGTAGCCTTAAAAAGTGCACAATAATAAGGATAATGATATACAAGGGCCTAAAACAGCTGACACTAGCTCACTAAGTAACTAACTATTCCACAGACATGGGCCGACCTCTCCACTCCCCCGGCCCGACCTCTCCACAGCCGCGGCCCGACCTCTCCACACGATTCGGGCCGACTTCGCGGCGGGCCGACTTCTCGTGCGACCTGAGGACCATACACCATTTTCATGTTTAATGTTAACATTCATAAAATAGGTATACCAGCAACTGAGGTGTTATATTGAGACTTGACAAACTCCAATATGACCTTAGAAGATAGGCTACAAGTCGCAGTGATCATTAAATGCCACTGTTTAAAGAGATTCAACAATGCACTTTTAGGCCTGGCCTAAGGTTTCTAAAAACCTGAAACATTTATATAGCAGCATCCAAAATGTGAATGGTAATGATGTGTAATTACCATCACTAATCAAAATCAAAGTAACAAAAGGACTATGGACACAATTCCCAAAAATCTGCACAATATTCAAAACAATCACACCATATAGAGTGACCAAGGGTTCACATTCCAGGGATGTTTTATGCACATTTAAAGTAGGACTTGTATACAAGGGTGTAACCAAAATGCGCATACATTACATGGAAAAGTGAACAGCCTGTCCTGCCAGTAAGCACATTTCTTTGTCACACAAATAGACCTCAAGAAGGACCATTTGGCCTCTAGACTAGACCTATTGTCTTCACAACACACAGATAGAATGTTAATTTGGTCTCACACCTATACTGTGCTTCAGACATCAAGTATACAATGACTCTCAATACTAGTAATGCAAATGCTGGATGGGAATCTCTGACGTGTTACTCAGTCATGCAGACAAGAATCCTCCTAGAGCCTCCTGTTGAGTTGAAGCAACATTTAGTTGTGGATATTGATTATTAAAGTAATAGTTTAACAGCTTATTTCAAGCTGTGGTAACTGAAATGACTGCATATAACCAGTCCATGGCATTTCTTCTATTATTTCTGAAGCACTTTAGCTGCAGTATAACATTGCTATGTTTGTTTGCCTTTTCATGGGCATTGTATTGCACCAAAACGCTATAATAGGCTACCCATACCAAGGTTAATTGCAGAGGACATGCATTGTATCATGATACGTTACATTCAGCAACATATTAAGTTGATATAGTACATGACATGTTTAGTCACACCAAAACTGGTTCTACCTGGTTCTGTTCTCCAGAAGTCATTTGGAGCAGTTATGAGTGCTTTGGATTTCTAGAGTTACTTTTCCTCTCTGTGCTGATGGAGTTGCTGAGATAACACAATGGAGGACAGATGCAGTCCCACTCCTAGTAAAACACATGAATACAGTTGTCACCACATGCAGTGATGTGGTCTTTTAGATTGATCTTGGTACTTGTAAAAGCCATAGATACTGTAGGTTGTGCATTCCATAGTTCCAAGTTACATGTGAGATGTTAATGTGAGAGAAAAAATGTTTTAAGGGTTCCAAATTGAGATAAGCGATGCTGTGCTGTCAAAACACAACACAATAATGCACAATGACAATGGCATTTAGGGCTATTTATAAAATGCAAATGTACCATGCAAATGTACCACCGAACAGAGAATCTACATACTTTTCTCCAAGTATCACCGATTTACACATTCTACACCATCCATTCTGATTAATTCTGAAAGTACTTTCAGAAGGAATCACCCCCCCCCCCAACCCATTGGGAAAGGTTACATCTAGGCCTGAGCCGAGAGAAAGAAATGCAGAGAGAGAAAGTTGAAGCACACATTCCGTCCCCACGCCTCAAGCCTGTAGCGCATACTCTGTGTAACACGGGTGGATTAATGTTCTACCTGCATCACACTAGACACTAGACTAGACAAGACAGCTTTAATAAGTTGGTACATGTATAAAACTTAATGTACAAAACACTGTCATACGGTGTACAATCTTATATGAATCAGACTAACTTTCTGCATGACTATGAACATAATTGGCACAGGTTAAAGGTAGGGGAAGTGATTTCACTTTTGTCAGGTATCACACATTTTTTTTTTTTTTCTGTTAAAATGCTCTATTATAAGGTGTGGAAACCATATATGGAGTTTCCCCCTCCCCCACGTTAGCAGAGGAGCTAATAAAAGTTCCCCAGGTGGTGGCAAATTCTCCTCCAATCAGGATCGAGCAGCAGGTTCACATGGTGTAGCTACTGTTTGGCGCCCCTAGTGCACCAGGCTGGTACTACACCATGAATTTCAAATCACTTACCCTACCTTAAATATTTCACTTTTACATTGCCCTGAGTTACATCCTGAGGTAAAAAAAAAAAAAAAAATCTGGAAAATAAAAATGGAAGTGCAAACAGAACAAACATGTTGGAAAAACTAGAATACAAGGCTAATTCGGAACTACTTTCTTGGACACAAAGCCAAGATTGTTGCACTTCTTTCGTATGACCCTCCGTACAGCTTGAATGGTGATTCATTGTACTTTGCCAGGACACACAAGAAAAAAAAACATAATAACTAGATAATAACTTTTTCTTAATATTAAGTTTAAAAACAAATGTGATTGTATCGAATAAAGTAGAAATACTTCATACTGATATGTGGGTCTAAAGGTACAATTATATCAGGAGGCATACACACACAAAAGTAATGCTGTCACATTGTTACTTTTAACAAAAAGGAGTGATAGCATATCTGCTGTTTCATGGGAGTTTGTTAAAGTTTAATTATGTTAAATTGTGTATGCTGTTAACATGTTTAACTAACAAAGCATTCGTACAAGATACAACATACACAGACGCTGAAGGTGTCACTGTAGGTCTAAATTGTTAGATTGTCGTTAGACTGCACATTTTTCAGATTTTTTACTATTTTTTTTCCAAGATATGTTGCTCATTCATTCTCCTGATTCTCCTGATATTAGGTGTAAAACAAATGTGACATTATTGAATATGGTGGAAATAATGTATACTACTATGTGCATCTAAAGGTAATGCGGTTCATCACATGTTTGGCAGCCTAGCCTAGGGCAGTGTTTTCTAAACCATTCTTAATCCCAAGGCACACTTTTCATTGCCCAGAATATCAGGGCTCACACACACACACACACACACACACACACACACACACACACACACACACACACACACACACACACACACACACACACACACACACACTGACAAAACATACCACAACCACTGACGCTAAAATATCTACAAGATCACAACACAATAGTGCACATCGACCGTCTGACATTTATGCTATTTATAAAATGCAGATGGCCCACTCATTACCAAACAGAGAATCTACACACTGGCTTCCATTGTCTCCAAGTATCACCAATTTACACATTCTAGTATCTTGTTGTTAATGTACACCATTCATTGTCTTTGACAATGAATACTCTCAAAGGACCCTCAATTTGATTTACATGAAAATAAATCAGTGTGTGTGTGTGTGTGTGTGTGTGTGTGTGTGTGTGTGTGTGTGTGTGTGTGTGTGTGTGTGTGTGTGTGTGTGTGTGTACTACAGCAAAAAAAAGGTGGTAGCTTTAGTGGTTTAATGCACTGTAGATCACTATAGATCTAAATTAGATTATTGTTTGACACATTTTTCAGATATACTATTTTGTTTCAAGATATGTTTCTCATTCATTTTATTGATATTAAGTTATCAATAAAATATCAATATCAAGTATACAATGACTCTCAATACTAGTAATGCAAATGCTGGATGGGAATCTCTGACGTGTTACTCAGTCATGCAGACAAGAATCCTCCTAGAGCCTCCTGTTGAGTTGAAGCAACATTTAGTTGTGGATATTGATTATTAAAGTAATAGTTTAACAGCTTATTTCAAGCTGTCACATTGTTACTTTTAGGTAATGTTGTCACACATCACATGTTTGGCAGCTTAGGGGACAGAAGTACAGGTTTGTATCATCGTTATAGTACAGTCTGGCAAAACATACCCTAACTCCTGAAGCTGAAAACCTACAAGCTCACAAAAAATAGTGCACAATGGCATTATGTGTTTTATAATATACAGATGTTTGTGTGTGTGTGTGTGTGTGTGTGTGTGTGTGTGTGTGTGTGTGTGTGTGTGTGTGTGTGTGTGTGTGTGTGTGTGTGAGAGAGAGAGAGAGAGAGAGAGAGAGAGAGAGAGAGACAGAGAGACAGAGAGACAGAGAGACAGAGAGAGACAGACAGAGACAGAGACAGAATGAGAATGCAATTGAATATCAAGACCTTTATTTCAATCTGCAGCATGTGCGGCAAGTTTAGTATAAGTTTAGTAACAGCCATATAATCAATTCATGAAATGAAACATAGATTGTCAGAAGCAAAAATACAGTAAATACATAGTGATGCATTTAAATCATATCTCTGAACATTCTCAAGCCGGTGAATAAGAACAAAAAGAGAAGAGGTGATTTACAGGATGTTAAGTCTACTTTCAACAAATCAGAACATGAATTTAAAAAAGTATCATCATCCAACACTATTACATGGAGGAGCTAATCTCGTCATAGTGTTCACACTAAACTCTGAGGTTTCTCACCAGTGTGAATTCTCTGGTGTGTTTTAAGGTGGCCAATCGAGAGAAGTGTTTTCCACACTGATCACATCCATAGGGTTTCTCTCCAGTATGTACTCTCTGGTGGCGTTTAAGGTCGCTCATATGAGAGAAATGTTGCCCACAATGAAAACATCCATAGGGTTTCTCACCAGTGTGAATTATCTGGTGTGATTTAAGGCTGGTCAGTTGAGCAAATTGTTGCCCACACTGATCACATGCATAAGGTTTCTCTCCAGTGTGAATTCTCTGATGTGTTTTAAGCACAGATTTGTGAGAGAAGCACTGTCCACACTGATCACATCCATAGGGTTTCTCTCTAGTATGGGGTTTCTCTCCGGTGTGAATTCTCTGGTGGCGTTTAAGATTGGTCATGTCAGAAAAGTGTTGCCCACAATGATCACATCCATAGGGTTTCTCGCCAGTGTGAATTATCTGGTGTGATTTAAGGTGGCCCAATTGAGCAAATTGTTGTCCACACTCATCACATCCATAGGGCTTCTCTCCGGTGTGAATTCTCTGATGTGTTTTAAGGTTTCCCTTTGTAGAAAAATGTTGTCCACACTGATCACATCCATAGGGTTTCTCTCCGGTGTGAATTCTCTGGTGGCGTTTAAGGTTGCTCATATGAGAGAAATGTTGCCCACAATGAAAACATCCATAGGGTTTCTCACCAGTGTGAATTATCTGGTGTGATTTAAGGTGGGCCAATTGAGCAAATTGTTGTCCACACTCATCACATCCATAGGGCTTCTCTCCGGTGTGAATTCTCTGATGTGTTTTAAGGTTTCCCTTTGTAGAAAAATGTTGTCCACACTGATCACAGCCATAGGGTTTCTCTCCGGTGTGAATTCTCTGATGTATTTTAAGGCTGGCCATGCTGGGGAGGCGTTGTCCACACTTGAAGTCTGGAGTCCACAATCAATCCTGGATGAGTTGTGGGAAACTGACCAAGAACATATGCTTCTTATAGCCTGAGATGGAAACATTCACTGCTTGAATTGATTGGTCAAAGGGGAGAACAATAGAAGCATCTCTCCACCAACCACAACAAACATTTGCATATGCTCTACCCCTCACTCAGGTCATTTGCTCCACCCCTCTCTCCTCCTCAGGTCACAATTTATACATGATTCTAGATATTAACTGTTCTCACTGTAGGCTTTATATTTATTAATGTTCAGGTTTCATTGACATATTGGCATCCCTTTAATCTATATGTAAAGTCAAAGCAAGGCTAATGGAAAATAAGGACACTGTCAGAGTCAAAGCTTATAGTATAGTTCCCCCCTAAATATACCATAATAATTTCACAAACAATAATGTTACTTGGATGACCCCAAGAAACTTTAAATGGTTGCTCTTACAATTTAGTTTACGCCAAACCTTATAGATTGACCTAATTCACAATCTAAGAAATTGCTGGATTGCTCCACACATTAATGTGCAAGCTTTGTGTATCAAAACACAAAACTACTTCATAAATGAAAATAGTTCTTCAAGGGTCATGGCACGTTAGAGAGAGAGAGAGAGAGAGAGAGAGAGAGAGAGAGAGAGAGAGAGAGAGAGAGAGAGAGAGAGAGAGAGAGAGAGAGAGAGAGAGAGAGAGAGAGAGAGAGAGTGTGTGTGTGTGTGTGTGTGTGTGTGTGTGTGTGTGTGTGTGTGTGTGTGTGTGTGTGTGTGTGTGTGTGTGTGTGTGTGTGTGTGTGTGTGTGTGTGTGTGTGTGTGTGTGTGTGTGTCTGTACTACAGCATAACGCTGGGAGACTTAGTGCATTATTTCCACATAATTGAATGTAATGGTATGTCATATAAAAACAGCAAATACAATTAAGAGAAACAAAGCAGAAAGCAGCCACCAAAGGGAGTGTGGAACAGACATTTAATTGTGATTCAAAAGGAAAAAAAAGGGAGTGATAGCATATCTGCTGTTTCATGGGAGTTTGTTAAAGTTTAATTACGTTAAATTGTGTATGCTGTTAACATGTTAACAAAGCATTCATACAAGATACAACATACACAGACGCTGAAGGTGTCACTGTAGGTCTAAATTGTTAGATTGTCGTTAGACTGCACATTTTTCAGATATACTATTTTTTTTCCAAGATATGTTGCTCATTCATTCTCCTGATTCTCCTGATATTAGGTGTAAAACAAATGTGACATTATTGAATATGGTGGAAATAATGTATACTACTATGTGGATCTAAAGGTAATGCTGTTCATCACATGTTTGGCAGCCTAGCCTAGGGCAGTGTTTCTAAACCATTTTTAATCCCAAGGCACACTTTTCATTGCCCAAAATATCAGGGCTCACACACACACACACACACACACACAACACACACACACACACACACACACACACACACACACACACACACACACACACACACACACACACACACACACTGACAAAACATACCACAACCACTGACGCTAAAATATCTACAAGATCACAACACAATAGTGCACATCGACCGTCTGACATTTATGCTATTTATAAAATGCAGATGGCCCACTCATTACCAAACAGAGAATCTACACACTGGCTTCCATTGTCTCCAAGTATCACCAATTTACACATTCTAGTATGTTGTTGTTAATGTACACCATTCATTGTCTTTGACAATGAATACTCTCAAAGGACCCTCAATTTGATTTACATGAAAATAAATCAGTGTGTGTGTGTGTGTGTGTGTGTGTGTGTGTGTGTGTGTGTGTGTGTGTGTGTGTGTGTGTGTGTGTGTGTGTGTGTGTGTGTGTGTGTGTGTGTGTGTGTGTGTGTGTGTGTACTACAGCAAAAAAGGTGGTAGCTTTAGTGGTTTAATGCACTGTAGATCACTGTAGATCTAAATTAGATTATTGTTTGACACATTTTTCAGATATACTATTTTGTTTCAAGATATGTTTCTCATTCATTTTATTGATATTAAGTTTAAAGTGAATAAGGCTCATAGTGATTTTCGTCATGGTAGACGTGTCTAGAGTTAGAAAATATGTGATAGCCTTGCACCAGTGGTAGCTTTATGGGTGCTATCATGCATTTTATTGTAATAACACTATAGGCGGAAATGCATGGGTCAGTATATGAAAGCATACTATTTAACAGAAATTAACAAGGTTTTTCTTTTTTTCTATTTCTATGAGGTGTCTAGAACAACATCTAAGAAATTGTAGTTGCAGAAGTATGTGTAATACTCATCATTCCAATATGTGTGCCAATATCGCCAGACAACAATACACTCCAATGGGCTTATTTTTTTCCTATAATCCTATCAAATTGAAACTTTCCAGAATGGAAGTTGACATGAAAAGTAATGTTTTTTTTTTTTTTTTTCCCATTACTGTATCATTACTTTTTTGTTTTAATGAATTTGAATGTGCAAATGAGCTCAAAACTCATTAAAATGTGGCCCAAATACAACCTAATAAGCTTATTTTCCCCTGAACTAGCGGTGCTGTGCTACGAGACTGTAGATCTGCTAATCACAATGAAACTTGACAGTTTGATGGCAATGTTGCTTTCGGACTGGCTTCTAACCTGAAAACTGTCCAGGGTTATACCCCTGTACCTGCCAGGGGTATAACCCTGGACGGTATAGATCAGGGTCATGGAGGTGCACAAGCCTCTCCCCCTTGTTTTTGGCCTTTATATCAGATAAAAATTGATATCTAGTAAAGGGCATAACTCAGTGACTATTGCGCTGATTCGGATGATTCTGACATCAAAGTCTACATTTTCAGTATTCATTGTATAGAGAAAAGCATGCCATACTTTGTTGTAAAGGTGACTAATCAACAATTACATACAATACCAACCGCTATTATTAAGGTAGAGAAAATAATTCTCATAGCTTCCCAAACTATGTAGGCCAGTTTACAAAATTTGTTTTGTTTCTCCTGTTGTCTTCTGAGCTGTGGATTAATTTTGCATAGGTTGCTTAAGAGCACCCCTTTTCATAAATCTATAGATGCCAATGGCTGTATTGAACTATGCAACCTCTTCCTCATCACAACTGTTCTGTTCCAACTGTTGGTGTAAGTTCATTAGTTGTTTGGTTTGTATAGATCTGGAGTATGCAGTGGTCTGGACATCTCAACAAGAAAGCTTGTGTACATTAACAGGCCAAACAAATAAATACTTCTGATGCAGGTGTTGTACGATCTCCATAGTAAATTCTGATTTTATCATATTGGGCATAGCAAGACCCCCACTGAGGACCATATACCAAAAAAAAACATTCATAAAATAGGCATACAAGCAACTGAGGTGTTATATTGAGACTCCGACAGACTCCAATATGACCCTAGATGATAGGGCTACAAGTCCCAGTGATCATTAAATGCCACTGCCACCACTAAAATTCAACAATGTGCAATTAATGATGTGTAATCACCATCACTAATCAAAGGCTATGGTCACCTTTTACAAAAATCTGATCACCATTCAAAACAATCACACCATATAGAGTGACCAAGGGTTCACATTCCAGGGATGTTTCATGCACATTTAAAGTAGTACTAGTATACAAGGGTGTAAACAAAATTACATGGGAAAGTGAACAGCCTTTGTCACACAAATAGACCTCAAGAAGGACCATTTGGCCTCTAGACTAGAGCTCTTGTCTTCACAACACACACATAGAATGTTAATTTGGTCTCACACCTATTCAATTCAATTTTCAATCCAAAGGAGCTTTATTGGCATGAGAAAACAGACATTTTACATTTACATTGCCAAAGCAAGAGTCACAAAACAAACTACAATATAAACAGTTGAAAATGGGGACAAATATATACAGGGGGTACAGATTTTTGTAGACAGAGTTATGCTACATTGCATTGTTTTACAACAGGTTATAACATATTATAACAGTGCATATAACTTACTTACCTCTTTAAGAAACTAACATTTTTATTACTACTTTAAGACAGATCATGCATAATAAGAATAGAACTGACAAATTTACTATATGTTTAAATGTAGCAGCTCTGTTTACATGGGAAAGTCTGGATAGCACAGTTCGTAGTCCTTAGGGTGGTTGAATTCCATTGGCCAATCTTCTTACGTCGCAACAGTGCACAAATCTTTCTGCTGTGTTTGCGCATTGTTGTATTTCTCCCAATAGGTATGAAAGATTTCCCTCGTTGGTCATAGTTTCGAACTCGCGTTGAGTGTGTGCGATTTGTGGGAAGTATGTGTCTCTGATGTCTTGGTATAAGGTGCAGGTGGTTAGAAAGTGTAACTCTGTTTCAACCACATTGTGTGTGCAGTGACTGCATAATCGTACTTCCCTTGGGGGAGTGGGGTCTGTCTGTGGCGGCCTTTCTCTATTGCAAGGCTGTGATCACTGAGTCTCTATCTGGTCAATGTTCTCCTAACTTTTGGGTCTTTTACTGTACTTAGGCATTCCACTTTGCTTTGGTTTTTGGTAGACTCTTTCCGGTGTGCAGTTAGGTTTCTTTTTGTTTTCTTATAATTTGGTTTAGTCCAATGTGCTTTCCAACTGGTGGTTGTGCTAGCGTTTGTGTGTATAGTCCCTGGACCATGTGGATAAGAGAGCATCCCTCTGATTTTACTCTATGGCTAAGGGCTATTTTATGGAACGTGTCTGGGTTGCTTTCTTTGAAGTGGTCATGTAATGTTAGCGCTCTTTTCTTTATTTTGATGTTGAGTGGGTATCTCCCTAGTTCTGCTTTTAACATCAGGTGTACAATGACTCTCAATACTAGTAATGCAAATGCTGGATGGGAATCTCTGACTTGTTACTCTGTCATGCAGAGAAGATGCCTCCTAGAGCCTCCTGCTGAGTTGAATCAACTTTTAGTTGTGGATATTGTTAATTAAAGTAATAGCATCGAAATTAAGGGGGGGGGGGCACACATCTCTATTTTACTACATATCATATTGCACATGTCTCTTATGCTTATTTCAAGCTAATCACCACTGCATATAACCAGCCCATGGCATTTCTTCAATAGTTTCTGAAGCACTTTATCTGCAATACAACTCTGGTCATGGCCCAGTCAGATTCAAACATTGTTATATGTATTTGCCATTGCATGGGCATTGTATTATCCAAAAGGCTATAATAAGCTACCCATAATAAATAAGATAACACATGGGTCAGATGAAAGAAACAGAGAAACAACCATATTACCAGAATGTCCAGGGCTAGGCGTGTACAAATTTTTAAAGTGTGTGTGTGTGTGTGTGTGTGTGTGTGTGTGTGTGTGTGTGTGTGTGTGTGTGTGTGGGGGGGGGGGGGGGGGTATGAATAAGAATAAGAGTAAGAATCTACTTGAATATCAAGACCTTTATTTCGATCTGCAGCATAATGTTTGTGTGACATGTTTAGTATACATTATAACAGCCATATAATCAATTCATGAAATGAAATATGCAGGGTCAGAAGCAAAAATACAGTCAATACATAGTGATGCATTTAAATCATATCTCTGAACATTCTCAAGCCGGTGAATAAGAACAAAAAGAGAAGAGGTACTTTACAGAATGTTAAGTCTACTTTTAACAAATCCAAACATGGATAAAAAAAAGTATCATCAGCCAACACTATTACTATTACTATTACTATGGAGGAGCTAATCTCGTCATAGTGTTCACACTAAACTCTGAGGTTTCTCACCAGTGTGAATTCTCTGGTGTCTTTTAAGGCTGGCCAACTGAGAGAAGTGTTGTCCACAATGATCACATCCGTAGGGTTTCTCACCTGTGTGAATTCTCTGGTGTGTTTTAAGGTGGAACAATTGAGAGAAGTGTTTTCCACACTGATCACATCCATAGGGTTTCTCACCTGTGTGAATTCTCTGGTGTGTTTTAAGGTGGCCCATATGAGAGAAATGTTGCCCACACTGATCACATCCATAAGGTTTCTCTCCGGTGTGAAATCTCTGATGTGTTTTAAGCGCAAATGTGTGAGAGAAGCACTGTCCACACTGATCACATCTATAAGGTTTCTCTCCGGTGTGAATTCTCTGATGTGTTTTAAGCGCAGATGCGTGAGAGAAGCAATGTCCACACTGATCACATCCATAGGGTTTCTCTCTAGTATGTACTTTCTTATGGCTTTTAAGATTGTCCTTTGTAGAGAAATGTTGCCCACACTGATCACATCCATAGGGTTTCTCTCCGGTGTGAATTCTCTGGTGTGTTGTAAGGCTGAACATGCGAGAGAAATGTTGTCCACACTGATCACATCCATAGGGTTTCTCTCCAGTATGTACTTTCTGATGGCTTTTAAGGTGTCCCTTTGTAGAGAAATGTTTTCCACACTGATCACATCCATAGGGTTTCTCACCAGTGTGAATTCTCTGGTGTGATTTAAGGTTGGCCAATTGAGCAAATTGTTGTCCACACTCATCACATCCATAGGGCTTCTCTCCGGTGTGAATTCTCTGATGTTTTTTAAGGCTGGACATGCTGGGGAAGTGTTGTCCACACTGATCACATCCATAGGGTTTCTCTCCAGAATGTACTTTCTGATGGTGTTTAAGGGTGGTTATGTGAGAAAAGTGTTGTCCACACTGATCACATCCATAGGGTTTCTCTCCGGTGTGAATTCTCTGATGTGTTTTAAGCGTGGACATCTGAGAGAAGCGATGTCCACACTGATCACATCCATAGGGTTTCTCTCCAGTATGTACTTTCTGATGACTTTTAAGGTGTCCCTTTGTAGAGAAATGTTGTCCACACTGATCACATCCATAGGGTTTCTCTCCGGTGTGAATTCTCTGATGTGTTTTAAGCGTGGACATGTGAGAGAAGCGATGTCCACACTGATCACATCCATAGGGTTTCTCTCCAGTATGTACTTTCTGATGCCTTTTAAGGTTTCCCTTTGTAATGAAATGTTGTCCACACTGATCACAGCCATAGGGTTTCTCTCCGGTGTGAATTCTCTGATGGATTTTAAGGCTGGACATGCTGGGGAAGCGTTTTCCACACTGATCACAGGAGTGGTCCTTTTGCTTATCTGAGCTTCTTTGTCCATTCCCCTCTGGTAGACCAGGGAAGCCAGACTGATGATTCAGCACTGAATTGGAAACAATAAAAAGGAAATATTGTTTAGGGGTACTTAATTTACAACCCATCAACTCGTTAATTGGGTTCATACAAAGCATTTTTGTTATACCCATAAATCAAAACACATGAAAGATATCAGATTAAAAAAAAAAAAAAAAAAAAAAAAAAAAAAAAACATGAGAGAAGTAAGTAACTTACAGAGGTCTTGATGATCATCCTGCTGAGCAGAATTGTTCTTGGTGGGGTTCAGAGAGTTCATCTTCACTTGAAGTCTGGAGTCCACAATCAATCCTGGAGGAGTTGTGGGAAACTGACCAAGAACATATGCTTCTTATAGCCTGAGATGGAACCATTAACTGCTTAGATTGATTGGTCAAAGGGGAGAACAATAGAAGTATCTCTCCACCAACCACAACAAACATTTGCATATGCTCCACCCCTCACTCAGGTCATTTGCTCCACCCCTCTCTCCACCCCAGGTCATGATTTATACATGATTACAGAAATCAACTGTTAACAGTGTAGGCTTCATATTTGTTAATGTTCAGGTTTCATTGACATATTGATCATTTAGTCTATATGTGAACAAAGTCAAAGCAAGGCTATTGGGAAATGAGTATACCTGTGTATCCTAAAGTAAGGACACTGTCAGAGTCAAAGCTTATGGTATAGCCACATGTTTCCCTCTAAATGTCCCATAATCATTTCACAAACAATAATGTTACTTGGATGACCCTAAGAAACTTTAAATCATTGCTATTACAATTTAGTTTACGTCAAACCTTATACACTGACCTAATTCACAACCTAACAATGTGCTGGGATGCTCCACATATTAATTTGCAAGCTTTCTGTATCAAAACACAAAACACTACTACATAGATAAAATAGTTCTTCAATGGTCATGGCTCATTGGAGAGGGTGTGTGTGTCTGTGTGAACTACAGCAAAAAGTTGGGAGGTTTAGTGCATTATTTCCACGTAATTGAATGTTAATGCTATGTCTTATGAATATATCTCTTACAATTAAGAGAAAAAAACAGAAAACCGCAACCAAAGGCAGCAGAAATTTAATTGTGATTCAAAAGAAAAAAAAGGAGTGATAGCATATCTGCTGTTTTATGGGAGTTTGTTAAAGTTTAATTATGTTAAATTGTGTATGCTGTTTGTCTAACTAACAAAGTATTCATACAACATAAACATACACAGAGGCCTAAATTAATTGTTAGATTATTTGTCAGATCTATTTTGTTTCAAGATATGTTGCTCATTCATTCTCCTGATATTACGTTTGAAAACAAATGTGACATCATTGAACAAAGTAGAAATAATGTATACCACTATGTGGATCTAAAGGTAATGCTGTTCATCACATGTTTGGCAACCTAGCCTAGGGCAGTGTTTCTCAACCTTTTTTAATCCCAAGGCACACTTTGCATTGCCCAAAAATATCAGGGCTCTCTCACACACACACACACACACACACACACACACACACACACACACACACACACACACACACACACACACACACACCACACACACACACACACACACACACACACACACACTGACAAAACATACCGCAAACACTGACGCTAAAAATATCTACAAGATCACAACACATCGATCGGCTGACATTTATGCTATTTATAAAATGCAGATGGCCCACTCATTACCAAACAGAGAATCTACACACTGGCTTCCATTGTCTCCAAGTATCACCAATTTACACATTCTAGTATCTCGTTGTTAATGTACACCATTCATTCTCAAAGTACTCTCATAGTCTAAAGGACCCTCAATTTGATGTACATTAGGTCACACAGTTGCACAATTTCTGCAACCCACAGCTGCATGTTTGTGTCACGATTTGTTCCGTCTAGAATTAATTTGATAACTATTTAATGTTGGCATTCATTTCCCATAAACCCTTTTTAATCAAATTCATCAATGTACTTTTAGGCATGGGCTAAGGTTAACAAAACGTGAAATATGTATATAGCAGCATCCAAAATTTTGAATTCTGGAATATTGTACTCACTGCACAGAATCCAAAAATGGATTCCCTGCCTAAATGGTAATGATGTGTTTATAATCACCATCACTAATCAAAATCTAAGTAACAAAAAGCCTATGGACACTATTCACAAAAATCTGGTTACCATTCAAAACAATCACACCGTATAGAGTGACCAAGGGTTCACATTCCAGGGATGTTTTATGCACATTTAAAGTAGGACTTGTATACAAGGGTGTGGCCAAAATGTGCATACATTAGATGGAAAATTAACAGCCTGTCCTGCCAGTCAGCACACTTCTTTGTCACACAAATAGACCTCAAGAAGGACCATTTGGCCTCTAGACTAGACCTCTTGTCTTCACAAGGACCCTCAATTTGATTTACATTAGGCCAAAGAGTTGCACAACTTCTGCACCCCATAGCTGCATTTTCGTGTCATTTTTTGTGTCATGTCCAGAATTAATTTGATAACTATTTAATGCTGGAAATAGAGTGACATTCATTTCCCAAACACCTTATCTAGTTGTATTTGTTGTGGATTATACCAAGACTCCCATTGAGGACCATACACCATTTTTATGTTTAATGTTAACATTTATAAAATAGGCATACAAGCAACTGCAGTGTTATATTGAGACTCGACAGACTCCAATGTGACCTAAGATAACAGGCTACAAGTCCCAATGATCATTACACGCCACTGTTTAATCAAATTCAACAATGTACAATTAATGATATGTAATCACCATCACTAATCAAAATCAAAGTAACAAAATGGCTATTCAGAAAAATCTGGTCACCATTCAAAACAATCACACAGAGTGACCAAGGGTTCACATTCCGGGGATGTTTTATGCACATTTATAGTAGGACTTGTATACGAGGGTGTGACCAAAATGTGCATACATTACATGGGCAAATGAACAGCCTGCACTGCCAGTCAGCACACTGCTGACTGCATGCTGCAGTTGGGCTGTTACAGTGGATTACTACGGCATAGATGCATTCTGTAGCATGCTTAACATGGGCATACTCAAAGAAATTTCTTCACCAATATGTTTCTAATGGTGTTTATTAACATGTATACTAAAATGTTGAAATTCATCTCCTGAGGGAAACCCCATCAAAAACAAGACAAAGTCAGGATACTATTCACTATAATCTATAGGCAAAACATGCAAAATGTCATCATGCTTTATGTAGCTATGTTAACTAGGGCAGGGGTTTTCAACAGGTGGTACGGGGACCACCAGTGGTCCCTGAGAGGGTTCCATGTGGTCCCCAGCTAAGTTGGTTAACAAGATGTAACTCCTGAGAACGTAAAAACGAAACACAGAGATTTACACTCTCAAGAGTTAAAATATTCATCATCTGAATTAGCCCCAAGTCTACACGACTAGAAGATGTACAAAAGCAAAATAAATCTTTATTTTGAGGTCTGTGGGGCTAAAATGTCATCACATGGTGGTCCGTGGCTCAAATGCTGAATACATTGGTGGGCCCTGGTATCAAAAAGGTTGAAAAGCCCTGAACTAGGGGGTTTTCATGATGCTGAATCCATGAAAAAAAAAAAAAAAAAAACATAAAAGACACTCATTGGGTGGCCATAGCACTTGCCAAATTTATGAAGATCGATATGTCTGTTTGTAGCTCAAGGAGTTGTTTTCTGAGAAAAAAGAATGCTTGGAATGGACCCCCCCCCCCCCCCGGTCTATAGTTCCCCCCTTATTCCCTACAGTGTGAGGAACTAATATGAATCCCTTTTATATTACTTCTCTCTTTGATGATGAAACTGAGCTCATATAAATCATCAGTACAGATAAGGGTCTGCTTGAAATCAATAATGGACTCATCATCTCTTTTTTATTTTCCTCGTCACTTATTAAGGAGTTTAAGGTTCATTTTCTGAGGCATACTGTGTATGAGCATGTAGCCTGTATGTGGATTTAAACCCATTATGTTCACCGTAAACTGGTTATATAGCCTGTAACGTATAGTCCTGTTCCAATGATCCAGGTTTAATAAACATTTTTTTCTCTTTATTCTCTACTCTAAATGTTTGGCTGCATGGCCAATACTTTACTTCAGTGGTTTTCAACCTTTTTGATACCAGGGCCCACTATTTATTAATTATTTCATTCATTCATCATGGCCCCACAGACTTAAAACTAAAGTTTTTTTTTTTTTTTTTTGTTTTGTACACAATTCCAGGGTGGATTTTCACAAACAAAACAGGTAAACATACAGTAAATCAAAATGACCATTCATCTTCAACATACTCTGTAATAGTGTAGACTTTAAAGGTAGGGGAAGTGATTTCACTTTTGTGAGATATCACCCACATTTTTTTTCTGTTAAAATTCTCTATTATAAGGTGTGCAGACCATATATGGAGTTTCGCCCTCCCCCACGTTAGCAGAGGAGCTAATAAAAGTTCCCCAGGTGGTGGCGAATTCTCCTCCAATCAGGATCGAGCAGCAGGTTCACATAGTGTAGCTACTGTTGGGCGCCCCTAGTGCAATAGGCTGGTACTACACCATGAATTTCAAATTACTTACCCTACCTTTAACTTTGGATTAGCTCTCACATAGTCAAACAGAATATTCAGCTGAATTTGTGCTTGTGTTGCAGTCACATTACTGTGACATACAGGGGGCGGGGGGGGGGGGGTAATTTGCTACCACGGCATATGTTATGACATAGGTCGGGTGCTGAACCCCTCACAGCAGCTCAGAGCATGTGGACAGCTCCTGGTGCTGAACCCCCTCACAGCAGCTCACAGAGCATGTGGACAGCTCCTGGTGCTGAACCCCTCACAGCAGCTCACAGAGCATGTGGACAGCTCCTAGTGCTGAACCCCTCACAGCAGCTCACAGAGCATGTGGACAGCTCCTGGTGCTGAACCCCTCACAGCAGCTCACAGAGCATGTGGACAGCTCCTGGTGCTGAACCCCTCACAGCAGCTCAGAGCATGTGGACAGCTCCTGGTGCTGAACCCCCTCACAGCAGCTCAGAGCATGTGGACAGCTCCTGGTGCTGAACCCCTCACAGCAGCTCAGAGCATGTGGACAGCTCCTGGTGCTGAACCCCCTCACAGCAGCTCAGAGCATGTGGACAGCTCCTGGTGCTGAACCCCCTCACAGCAGCTCAGAGCATGTGGACAGCTCCTAGTTCTGAACCCCTCACAGCAGCTCACAGAGCATGTGGACAGCTCCTAGTGCTGAACCCCTCACAGCAGCTCAGAGCATGTGGACAGTTCCTTGTGCTGAACCCCTCACAGCAGCTGTCACGACAGTGGTCGTGTATTTATTATTTGGTATGATTAAGTATGAGTTATGAGTATTATTTTGTATTATAAATATATAATATATATTAGACTGACTCTCATCACTGCAGGGATGAAGCTTGGCTGATCGCCAACTACAATCAGCTGTCTGGTGGGCGGGCTGACAGTGGCCATGACCGTGGAGGTCTGATCAGCCTCCCCATTGGCCAACGGTCACGTGTGGGAGCTCACGGCCGTAGCTCCCTAGGCTTCATAGTCCAGTGTCCTCCTGACAGCTGGTGGGGAAACATCTTCCAGGATCTTTCCCCCAGCCGCCGTTGCTACCTTCAAACCTTTGTTCAATCTTGTGTTGCCTTAAGCATTTTGAATTCTCTTGTGGTTAAGTTAAGTTCCCTTCGGGAAGGAACCATTATTTTGAGTTCCATTTTGTGTTTGATTTATTGTCTTTATTTTCTTAGTTCACTTCAAAGAGCCGGTTTATTGTAAATATCCTCTATTTCAACTAATTATTGTAATAAATATTCGCATTATACTATTCGATCCTGGTTTACCGTTTCTCCTTTTATATGTTGCATCCCCTGATTACCCCTAGACATATGGGTTTGTAACAGCAGCTCACAGAGCATGTGGACAGCTCTTGGTGCTGAACCCCCTCACACAGCTCACAGAGCATGTGGACAGTTCCTGGTGCTGAACCCCCTCACACAGCTCACAGAGCATGTGGACAGTTCCTGGTGCTGAACCCCCTCACAGCAGCTCACAGAGCATGTGGACAGCTCCTGGTGCTGAACCCCCTCACAGCAGCTCACAGAGCATGTGGACAGCTCCTGGTGCTGAACCCCTCACAGCAGCTCACAGAGCATGTGGACAGCTCCTAGCGCTGAACCCCCTCACAGCAGCTCAGAGTAGAGGTCTTCACGGGTCTCAAAAATGCCATCTGAAACCCGAAATAAATCCGTGCAATATCACCGATTCCGAACTGTTCCGAAAATATTTTCAAATAAATAAATTGGATCCGAGTCGATCCGTGGCATGGTTTTCCGGTTCCGAACTGTTCTGTGATTTTCCCCAAATTGCTTCGCCGAGCCCGACCGAAGTCGGATTATTTTTGACCGTCCGACAGACCCGACCCTTTAAAAGCGAATATGAAACGATCTATGCTTGTTGAAATCATAAGTTACCATAATAGTCTAGAAATCCTTCGCATGCAATGCGGCGCATGCTATCAAAATGAATCAAATACTGTAGTTGTTTTTTTTTAGACCGTAATTAGGCCTACAAGAGGCGACTACGTCGTGTTGTTTGAAAACAATCAGATATATATTGAACTTTCATACAACTGTTAATAAAGGCATGCTTTTTGTCTATAAATATCTTGATGAAATGAACAAGCCTGTTGTAGGCTAAATAACTAAGCTTTATTAATTTCCAGAGCCCACTATTTATTCAGCATTTGAGTCGCAGACGCTGATTCTCATAATATAACGTAAATGTAAACTTATACCAAAAAGTATAGCATATTCAATTAATGTAGCATACATGTTTTTGTACGTCTATAAATGTCTCGATGAATTGAACAAACATGTCATTGTAATTTGTAAACAAGTGCTTTATTTATTAAGACCTGTAGTCAGCAGCATGAGCCACGGACAATCATTATTTTTGATTAGGCCTAATATTAGCCCCTCACAAAAAAGGTGAGATAGCATGCAAACATTGAACAAAATAGCAATTATTCTATATTTTCTATAGAGGTATTATTGGAGATATTTAGCTGTTAAGGGCGTAGGCCTAAATTAAAAACAAATGTTCCCGCGGGGACCACCGGTGGGCCCTCAGGCGGTCTGGCCCACATTAGGCAAACGGCCTAAAAAAAAAAAAAAAAAAAAGTTCAATATAACGAATATTAGGCCTACTCACCCCCTATCTGAACAATTCAACACGATGCAGAGGCTGCAGGATAACACTGTGAATGTAGCCTGTCTATTTTAGCAAGCATTTCACATGTTACTGTTAAGGAACAGTATGGAATCAACGCTAGTTGTGCTTAAAGTGGTTCTGCGATTTTCGAGAGTGCGTCCTGCTGTAGCCTACTAAAGGCAGACTCGCAGCTAACACTAGATGTGGGCACGCACAGATATTTCCTAGCCAGCCGGCTTATGTTTGGAAACAGCTTTTCGTTTTGTCGCCAAAAGTCCAGAATGTCTCCTTCATTTGGCAGTATGGCTTTATGCTTTACATAGCGGTCGATCTCGTCTTGCACAATTTCCACAGAATCCACACTGCCAGCATCTTCTTCAGCGAGGGCAAGCCTGATGCTGCTGCTGCTGGTGGCGATGTTGCCGCCGCCGCCGGTCCTGCTGCAGGTTGTTCAGCCATTTGGATCTCGTCGTCGGATGGTTGATAGAATATATTATCATTAAAAAGGCAAAAAAAAAAAAAAAAAAAAAAACGTAGAGAAAGAATACGTCTCACTGTAGTCTTGGGTCTTGTCGGATTTTCTCGGGTATTGCACATAATGATTGACAGGTCCGACTTCCGACGGGGATACGTCCGATTCCGAACCTGTCCAAGTGACTGTGATAAAACACACCGCCGGAACCGACCGGAACCGTCGGGTCTCGGACGGACTCGGGTTTTTTCGGGTTCGGACCCCCCGTGAAGACGTGGACAACTCCTGGTGCTGAACCCCTCACAGCAGCTCACAGAGCATGTGGACAGCTCCTGGTGCTGAACCCCTCACAGCAGCTCACAGAGCATGTGGACAGCTCCTGGTGCTGAACCCCTCACAGCAGCTCACAGAGCATGTGGACAGCTCCTGGTGCTGAACCCCCTCACAGCAGCTCACAGAGCATGTGGACAGCTCCTGGTGCTGAACCCCTCACAGCAGCTCACAGAGCATGTGGACAGCTCCTGGTGCTGAACCCCTCACAGCAGCTCACAGAGCATGTGGACAGCTCCTGGTGCTGAACCCCTCACAGCAGCTCACAGAGCATATGAATTGATTATATGGCTGTTTTAATGTATACTAAACATGTCACACAAACATTATGCTGCAGATCAAAATATAGGTATAGATATTCAAGTGCATTCTCTATTCATATTCGCGCGCGCGCACACACACACACACACACACACACACACACACACACACACACACACACACACACACACAGTATTCATGGGTGGTGAAACCTGGAGACAATAGCAATCCATGACCATGAGTAAAGCAGGGGTTTTCAATCAGTGGTCTGGGGACCACCGGCGGTCCTTGAGAGGGTTCCAGGGGGTCCTCAGTGTGTTAGCCAGATGCAACTCTTGGGAGGGTAAAAATGAAACCAAATGGACCCGCAAGGGTCCATGTTTACACCCTCGAGAGTTAAAATATTCATCATCTAAATTAGCACCATGCTCTGTGAGCTGCTGTGAGGGGTTCAGCACCAGGAGCTGTCCACATGCTCTGTGAGCTGCTGTGAGGGGGTTCAGCACCAGGAGCTGTCCACATGCTCTGTGAGCTGCTGTGAGGGGTTCAGCACTAGGAGCTGTCCACATGCTCTGTGAGCTGCTGTGAGGGGGTTCAGCACCAGGAGCTGTCCACATGCTCTGTGAGCTGCTGTGAGGGGTTCAGCACCAGGAGCTGTCCACATGCTCTGTGAGCTGCTGTGAGGGGTTCAGCACCAGGAGCTGTCCACATGCTCTGTGAGCTGGGCAGGGCAATATCAAGCCAATATCAAGGATAATGGCTTGGTATGCAGTGATAAGTGTTGGTATGCATGTCTATTGAAAATGCATATGGTGCCTCTGCATGTCTATTGTCACAACAGCAAGAAATATCAAGCATAAATGGCTTGATGGTGGTTGGTATATGGCCTGGGCCGACCTCTCCACAGCCCCTGGCCGACTTCTCCACACCCACACACCGTTTTAATGCTGGGTACTTCACATTGTATTTGGGAATACTTTTTTTTGCCCACCCCTGATTACTAGGCCTACAACAACAACTACTACTACTATTACTACTACAACTACTACCACAGATACTGAACGAAGGATACAGTACATTGTACTACCAAACCAGAGGCAGTTTCTGTGATGTGACGTTAACTGACCGGAAACAGAAAGAGGATTTATCCACCACTTGTTAAAACGTAACGACAAAGTCGATTCATAGGCTAATAGTCATACTGTCCGTGTGTTTGAAACAATATGTCACTAATTATATGTCAAATACACACGTACGTAACAAAAAATAACATAAAAAAGATAACTAGCTCCGTTATATGTCGGTGGGATCGATAGTCTGGCTAGTGGGAGTGTGCCGACCGGGGAGCGTCCCGTGTTGGGAGCAGCCGTCTGGGAATCCTATTTCAATGAGCCAATGCATGGTCTTTTAGATTGGTCTTCTTACTCGTCAAAGCCATAGATACTGTAGGTTGTGCATTCCATAAAGTTGTGTCTAGATCATGTCCAGATCATTTCACAACCATCAGGCACAATGAGCTTGGGGAAGGAACAGCTGTTTGTGGTGAAAAGTAACTGGATGGGAGATGCAGTTCCATATAGAAATATAGTCAATACAATTCAATTCAATTCAAATGGCTTTATTGGCATGAGAAAACATATGTTCGCTAAAGCAAGAACATAACAGCAAGAAATGCAATATAACAAGAAAACGCAATAAAACAGAATCAGGGAAGCGTAATACAGCAGTAAAACAAGGTATCAATACACAATGTACACAGACTGATGCAGTGCAGAGGAACACAAACTCCAACTCAAAGTCACCTCCGTACTCATACAGTTTTAATCATTTCCCTGAACACTCTTGGACCAAGAGAAGAGCTACAACAAGGTCAATTACGTTATGTACAGTCTACTTGCAATGAATCCAAACATGAAACAAAAACGACCATCATTCACCCTATTATGTAACATTTAACACTATTATAACACTATTATATGGAGGGGCTAATCTCGTCATAGTGTTCACGCTAAACCCTGGCGTTTCTCGCCAGTGTGAATTCTCTGGTGTCTTTTAAGGTTGCCCAATTGAGAGAAGTGTTGCCCGCAATGATCACATCCATAGGGTTTCTCGCCAGTGTGAATTCTCTGGTGTGATTTAAGGTCTCCCTTTGTAGAGAAATGTTGTCCACACTGATCACAGCCATAGGGTTTCTCTCTAGTATGTACTTTCTGATGTCTTTCAAGGTTTCCCTTTGTAGAGAAATGCTGTCCACACTGATCACAGCAGTGGTTCTTTTGCCTAGCCAAGCTCCTTTGTTCATTCCCCTCTGGTATACCAGCGAAGCCAGACTCATTCAACACTGAATTGGAAACAATAAAAGGAAATAGTGTTTAGGGGTACTTAATGGTACTTAACCAATCAACTAGTTAACTGTGTTCATACGAAGCATTTTGTGAAACCCATAAATCAAAACATGTGAAAAATACTAGGTTAAAACACACACACACACACACACACACACACACACACACACACACACACACACACACACACACACACACACACACACACACACACACACACACAAACACAAGAAAAGTAAATAACTTACAGAGTTCTTGCTGATCATCCTGCTGAGCAGAATTGTTCTTGGTGGGGTTCAGAGAGTTCATCTTCACTTGAAGTCTGGAGTCCACAATCAATCCTGGAGGAGTTGTGAGGAACTGACCAATAACATGCTCTTCTTATAGCCTGAGATGGAACCATTCACTGCTTGAATTGATTGGTCAAAGGGGAGAACAATAGAAGCATCTCTCCACCAACCACAACAAACATTTGCATATGCTCCACCCCTCACTCAGGTCATTTGCTCCACCCCTCTCTCCTCCCCAGGTCATGATTTATACATGATTACAGAAATCAACTGTTAACAGTGTAGGCTTCATATTTATTAATGTTCAGGTTTCATTGACATATTGGCATCCCTTTAATCTATATGTGAACAAAGTCAAAGCAAGGCTAATGGGAAATGAGTATACCTGTGTATCCAAAAGTAAGGACACTGTCAGAGTCTAAGCTTATAGCCACATGTCCCCTCCCCCCCCCCCCCCTAAATTTAACATAATAATTTCACAAACAATAATGTTACTTGGATGACCCCAAGAAACTTTAAATGGTTGCTCTTACAATTTAGGTTACCAACTAAATTGCCAAACCTTATAGGTTGACCTAATTCACAATCTAAGATTGCTCCACACATTAATGTGCAAGCTCTGTGTATAAAAACACAAAACACTACTAAATAGATGAAAGAGTTCTTCAAGGGTCATGGCATGTTAAAGAGAGAGAGAGAGAGTGAGTGTGTGTGTGTGTGTGTGTATGTGTGTGTGTGTGTGTGTGTGTGTGTGTGTGTGTGTGTGTGTGTGTGTGTGTGTGTGTGTGTGTGTGTGTGTGTGTGTGTGTGTGTGTGTGTGTGTGTGTGTGTGTGTGTTGGGAGATTTAGTGCATTATTTCCACATAATTGAATGTTAATGGTATGTCATATAAAACAGCAAATACAATTAAGAGAAACAAAGCAGAACGCCGCCACCAAGGGGAGTGTGGAACATTGTGATTCAAAAGAAAAAATAGTGATAGCATATCTGCTGTTTCATGGGAGTTTGTTAAACTTCAATTATGTTAAATTGTGTATGCTGTTTACATTTACCAATCTAGCGAATTGTTGTCCACACTGATCACATCTATAGCGTTTCTCTCCGGTGTGAATTCTCTGATGTGCTTTAAGCATGGACAAGCGAGAGAAACGATGTCCACACTGCTCACATCCAAATGGTTTCCCTCCAGTATGTACTCTCTGGTGGCGTTAAAGGTTGACAAGGTTGTTTCTCATTCATTCTCTTGATATTAAGAGTAAAAACAACAGATAGTAATGAATGAAGTATAATACTACTATGTGGACCTTAAAGTAAGGCTGTTCAGTGTTCATCACATTTTTGGCAGCCTAGGAGATAGTACAGCTAGTACAACAGAAAGTACAGCTTTGTATCATTGCAAAACATACCCCAACACCTGTAGCTGAACATATACAAGCTCACAACAAAACAGTGCATAATGACAATGACGGTATGCCTTTTATAAAATGCAGATGTACCACTCAGTCCTGAACAGATAATGTACATTGTCTCCAAGTATCACCAATTTACACATTCTAGTATCTTGTCGTTGATACCAAGACCCACATTGAGCACTTTACACAATTTGTATTTTTAATGTAACATTTGTAAAAGGTATACAAGAATGCAGTTCCACTCCCAGTCAAATAAACTCGACTCCCAGTCAAGTTAAATCACTACATGCAGTGATTTAGTAGAATTTCAATGCAATGTGTCCCATAACCAACACATGATGCAAACATAATTTGCATGAGTATGTGTGTCAATGCCACCCAACTGCTGTACTGTGCTTTAGTGTGTGTGTGTGTGTGTGTGTGTGTGTGTGTGTGTGTGTGTGTGTGTGTGTGTGTGTGTGTGTGTGTGTGTGTGTGTGTGTGTGTGTGTGTGTGTGTGTGTGTGTGTGTGTGTGTGTGTGTGTGAATAGAGAAGAAGAATGCAATTGAATATCAATACATTTATTTCAATCTGCAGCATAATGTTTGTGGGACATGTTTAGTGCCATATAATCAATTCATGAAATGAAATATGCAGGGCCAGAAGCAAAAATACAGTCAGTACATAGTGATGCATTAAAATCATATCTCAATTCTCAAGCCACTAAATAAGAACAAAAAGAGGTCATTTACAGGATGTTAAGTCTATTTTCAACAAATCCGAACATGAATAAAAAAGTATCTTCGTCCAACACTATTACATGGAGGAGTTAATCTTGTCATAGTGTTCACACTAAAATCTGTGGTTTGTCACCAGTGTGAATTCTCTGGTGTGTTTTAAGGCTGGCCAATTGAGAGAAGTGTTGTCCACAATGATCACATCCATAGGGTTTCTCACCTGTGTGAATTCTCTGGTGTGTTTTAAGGTGGGCCAATTGAGAGAAGTGTTGTCCACAATGATCACATCCATAGGGTTTCTCACCAGTGTGAATTCTCTGGTGTCTTTTAAGGTGGGCCAATTGAGCAAATTGTTGTCCACACTGTTCACATCCATAAGGTTTCTCTCCTGTGTGAATTCTTTGGTGGCGTTTAAGGTCGCTCATATGAGAGAAATGTTGTCCACAATGAAAACATCCATAGGGTTTCTCACCTGTGTGAATTATCTGGTGTGATTTGAGGTAGGCCAGTTGAGCAAATTGTTGCCCACACTGATCACATGCATAAGGTTTCTCTCCGGTGTGAATTCTCTGGTGTCTTTTAAGGTTTCCCTTTGTAGAGAAATGTTGTCCACACTGATCACATCCATAAGGTTTCTCTCCTGTGTGAATTCTTTGGTGGCGTTTAAGGTCACTCATATGAGAGAAATGTTGCCCACAATGAAAACATCCATAGGGTTTCTCACCTGTGTGAATTATCTGGTGTGATTTAAGGTAGGCCAGTTGAGCAAATTGTTGCCCACACTGATCACATGCATAAGGTTTCTCTCCGGTGTGAATTCTCTGGTGTCTTTCAAGGTTTCCCTTTGTAGAGAAATGTTGTCCACACTGATCACATCCATAGAGTGTCTCTCTAGTATGTACTTTCTGATGGCTTTCAAGGTTTCCCTTTGTAGAGAAATGTTGTCCACACTGATCACAGCCATAGGGTTTCTCTCCGGTGTGAATTCTCTGGTGGCGTTTAAGATTGGTCATGACAGAAAAGTGTTGCCCACAATGATCACATCCATAGGGTTTCTCGCCAGTGTGAATTCTCTGATGTGTTTTAAGGTTTCCCTTTGTAGAAAAATGTTGTCCACACTCATCACAGCCATATGGTTTCTCTCCGGTGTGAATTATCTGATGTATTTTAAGGCTGGCCATGCTGGGGAGGCGTTGTCCACACTTTAAGTCTGGAGTCAACAATCAATCCTGGAGGAGTTGTGGGAAACTGACCAAGAACATATCCTTCTTATAGCCTGAGATGGAACCATTCACTGCTTGAATTGATTGGTCAAAGGGGAGAACAATAGAAGCATCTCTCCACCAACCACAACAAACATTTGCATATGCTCCACCCCTCACTCAGGTCATTTGCTCCACCCCTCTCTCCTCCTCAGGTCATGATTTATACATGATTCTAGAAATCAACTGTTAACAGTGTAGGCGTCATATTTATTGTTCAGGTTCCATTGACATATTGGCATCCCTTTAATCTATATGTGAACAAAGTCAAAGCAAGGCTAATGGAAAATGAGTATACCTGTGTATCCAAAAGTAAGGACACTGTCAGAGTCAAAGCTTATAGTATAGCCACATGTCCCCCCCTAAATGCACCATAATAATTTCACAAACAATAATGTTACTTGGATGACCACAAGAAACTTTAAATGGTTGCTCTTACAATTTAGTTTACGCCAAACCTTATAGATTGGCCTAATTCACAACCTAAGAAATTGCTGGATTGCTCCACACATTAATGTGCAAGCTATGTGTATAAGAACACAAAACACTACTACATAGATGAAAATAGTTCTTCAAGGGTGAAGACTCTGTGTGTGTGTGTGTGTGTGTGTGTGTGTGTGTGTGTGTGTGTGTGTGTGTGTGTGTGTGTGTGTGTGTGTGTGTGTGTGTGTGTACTACAGCAAAAAGTTGGGAGATTTAGTGCATTATTTCCACATAATTGAATCGTAATGGTATGTCATATAAAAACAGCAAATACAATTAAGAAAAACAAAGCAGAAAGCCACCGCCAAAGGGAGTGTGGAACAGACATTTAATTGTGATTCAAAAGAAAAAAAGAGTGATAGCATATCTCTTGTTTTATGGGAGTTTGTTAAACTTCAATAATGTTAAATTGTGCATGCTGTTTACATGTCTAACTAACAAAGCATTCATACAACATGAACATACACAGAAGCTCAATGAAGGTATCACTGTAGGCATAAATTAGATTATTGTTAGACTGCACATTTTTCAGATATGCTATTTTTTTCCAAGATATGTTGCTCATTCATTCTCCTGATGTTAAGTTTAAAACAAATGTGACATTATTGAATAAGGTAGAAATACTGTATACTACTATGTGGATCTAAAGGTAATGCTGTTCATCACATGTTTGGCAGCCTAGCCTAGGGCAGTGTTTCTAAACCATTTTTAATCCCAAGGCACACTTTTCATTGCCCAAAAATATCAGGGCTCACACACACACACACACACACACACACACACACACACACACACACACACACACACACACACACACACACACACAGACGAAACATACCACAAACACTGACGCTAAAATATCTACAAGATCACAACACAATAGTGCACATCGACCCTCTGACATTTATGCTATTTATAAAATGCAAATGGCCCACTCATTACCAAACAGAGAATCTACACACTGGCTTCCATTGTCTCCAAGTATCACCAATTTACACATTCTAGTATCTCGTTGTTAATGTACACCATTCATTCTCAAAGTACTCTCATAGTCTAAAGCACCCTCAATTTGATTTACATTAGGTCACACAGTTGCACAATTTCTGCATCCCACAGCTGCATTTTTGTCTCATGATTTGTTCTGTCCAGAATTAATTCGATAACCATTTAATGTTGCCAATAGAGTGACATTCATTTCCCATAAACCTTATCTAGTTGTATTTGTTCTGGATTATACCAAGACCCCCATTGAGGACCATATACCATTTTCATGTTTAATGTTAACATTCATAAAATAGGTATACTAGCAACTGAGGTGTTATATTGAGACTTGACAAACTCCAATATGACCTTAGAAGATAGGCTACAAGTCGCAGTGATCATTAAATGCCACTGTTTTATCAAATTCAACAATGCACTTTTAGGCCTGGCCTAAGGTTTCTAAAAAAAACCTGAAACATTTATATAGCAGCATCCAAAATGTGAATGGTAATGATGTGTAATCACCATCACTAATAAAAATCAAAGTAACAAAAGGGCTATGGACACAATTCCCAAAAATCTGGTCAATATTCAAAACAATCGCACCATATAGAGTGACCAAGGGTTCACATTCCAGGGATGTTTTATGCACATTTAAAGTAGGACTTGTATACAAGGGTTTAACCAACATGTGCATACATTACATGGAAAAATGAACAGCCTGTCCTGCCAGTCAGCACACTTCTTTGTCACACAAATAGACCTCAAGAAGGACCACTTGGCCTCTAGACTAGACCTATTGTATTCACAACACGCAGATAGAATGTTAATTTGGTCTCACACCAATACTGTGCTTCAAACATCAAGTATACAATGACTCTCAATACTAGTAATGCAAATGCTGGATGGGAATCTCTGACGTGTTACTCTGTCATGCAGACAAGAATCCTCCTAGAGCCTCCTGTTGAGTTGAATCAACATTTAGTAAGTAATAACATTTTAATTGAAGAGGGATAACATACACCTCTAAATTACTATATCATATTACACATGTCTCTCGAGCTTATCTCAAGCTGTGGTAAATCAAATGACTGCATATAACCAGTCCATGGCATTTCTTCTATTATTTCTGACGCACTTTAGCTGCAGTATAACATTGCTATGTTATTTTGCCCTTTCATGTGCATTGTATTGCACCAAAACGCTATAATAGGCTACCCATACCAAGGTTAATTGCAGAGGACATGCATTGTATCATGATACTTTACATTCAGCAACATATTAAGTTGATATAGTACATGACATGTTTAGTCACACCAAAACTGGTTCTACCTGGTTCTGTTCTCCAGAAGTCATTTGGAGCAGTCATGAGGTCTTTGGATTTCTAGAGAGTTACTTGTCTCTCTGTGCTGATGGAGTTGCTTGGATAACACAATGGAGGACAGATGCAGTCCCACTCCTAGTAAAAGACATGAATACAGTTGTCACCACATGCAGTGATGTGGTCTTTTAGATTGATCTTGGTACTTGTAAAAGCCATAGATACTGTAGGTTGTGCATTCCATAGTTCCAAGTTACATGTGAGATGTTAATTTGAGAGGAAAAACAGCAAGTCTGTGCTGTCAAAACACAACACAATAATGCACAATGACAATGGCATTTAGGGCTATTTATAAAATGCAAATGTACTATCATGCAAATATACCACCAAACAGAGAATCTACATACTTGTGTCCAAGTATCACCAATTTACACATTCTACACCATTCATTGTGATTCATTCTGAAAGTACTTTCAAAGGACCCTCAATTTGATTTACATCAGTACACTTTCAAGTATGCCCTTAGTATACTACAAGTTTAAGTATACTAATCTCTTCTGCTAATAGTACATTTGAGTATATTTAAAGGTGTAATAGAAGTATATTATACTCCGAGTAAACCTTCAAGTATTGCCATACTATGTATACTATGTTTACTTCTAAGTTTGCTTACCACTTTGCTTATATCATACTTACAGTACACTACACTGTTTACTTAGCATACTACATACTACTACTATAATATGTTTTATACTTGGAATATCACTTTAGCTCAGGGGTTTTCAACCAGTGGTCCAGGGACCACCAGTGGTCCCTAAGAGGGTTTGAGGTGGTCCCCAGCTAAGTTGTTTAACCAGATGTAACTCTTGAGGACGTAAAAATGAAACCAAATGCAGGTCTATTTGGTTTCATTTTCACACTCTCAAGAGTTAAAATGATCATCATCTTAATTAGCCCAAGTCTAAACAACTAGAAGAATAATGTTCAGTTTTGGGGTCTGTGGGGCTAAAATGTCCTCAAATGGTGGTCCGTGGCTCAAATGCTGAATGAATGGTGGACCCTGGTATCAAAACGGTTGAAAACCGCTGCTTTAGCTGTACTTAAAGAACACTTGAAGTTCACATTGTGTGTAAAATATAATAAAAAAATACAAGACAGCTTCAAAAATTTGGTACACTTATAAAACTTAATGTACAAAACACTGTCATAGGGTGTACAATCTTATATGAATCAGCCTAACTTTCTGCATGAGTAGGAACATAATTGGCACAGGTTAAACATTTCACTTTTACATTGCCCTGAGATACATCCTGAAGGAAAACAGAAAACAGAACAAACATGCAGGAAAAACTAAAATACAAGGCTAATTCGGAACTACTTTCTTGGACACAAAGCCAAGATTGCTGCACTTCTTTCTTATGACCCTCTGTACAGCTTGAATGGTGATGTCATTGTACTTTGCCAGGACATGATATTAACTTTAAAAACAAATGTGACCGTATCGAATGAAGTAGAAATACTCTATACTGCTATGTGTGTCTAAAGGTACAATTATATCATTAATGCTGTCACATCATTACTTTTAGGTAACGCTGTCACACATCACATGTTTGGCAGCCTTGGGGACAAAAGTACAGGTTTGTATCATTGTTGTAGTACAGTCTGGCAAAACATCTGCAATGAATCCAAACATCATCATCATTCAACACTATTATATGGAGGTGCTGCTAATCTCATCATAGTGTTCACACCAAACTCTGGGGTTTCTCACCAGTGTGAATTCTCTGGTGTTTTTTCAGGGTGGCCAATCGAGAGAAGTGTTTTCCACATTTATCACATCCATAGGGTTTCTCTCCAGTGTGAATTCTCTGGTGTGTTTTAAGGTTGGCCAATTGAGAGAAGTGTTTTCCACAATGATCACATCCATAGGGTTTCTCTCCAGTATGTACTCTCTGGTGGCATTTAAGGCTAAGCATGTGAGAAAAGCTTTGTCCACACTGATCACATCCATAGGGTTTCTCACCTGTGTGAATTCTCTGGTGTGTTTTAAGGTTGGCCAATTGAGAGAAGTGTTGTCCACACTGATCACATCCATAGGGTTTCTCTCCAGTATGTACTCTCTGGTGGCATTTAAGGCTAAGCATGTGAGAAAAGCTTTGTCCACACTGATCACATCCATAGGGTTTCTCACCAGTGTGAATTCTCTGGTGTGTTTTAAGGTGGGACAATTGAGAGAAGTGTTGTCCACACTGATCACATCCATAGGGTTTCTCTCCAGTGTGAATTCTCTGGTGTGTTTTAAGGTTGGCCAATTGAGAAAATTGTTGTCCACACTGATCACATCCATAGGGTTTCTCTCTAGTATGTACTTTCTGGTGGCTTTTAAGGTTTCCCTTCGTAGAGAAATGTTGTCCACACTGATCACATCCATAGGGTTTCTCTCCGGTGTGAATTCTCTGATGTGTTTTAAGGCTTCCCTTTGTAGAGAAACGTTGTCCACACTCATCACATCCATAGGGCTTCTCTCCGGTGTGAATTCTCTGGTGTGTTTTAAGGCTGGACATGCTGGGGAAGCGTTTTCCACACTGATCACAGCTGTGGTTCTTTTGCTTAGCTGAGCTTCTTTGTCCATTCCCCTCTGGTAGACCAGGGAAGCCAGACTGATTCAACACTGAATTGGAAACAATAAAAAAGGAAATATTGTTTAGGGTTACTTAATGGTACTTAACCTACAACCCATCAACTAGTTAATTGGGTTCATACAAAGCATTTTTGTTAAACCCATGAATCAAAACACATGAAAAATACCAGATTAAAAAAGCATGAGAGAAGTAAGTAACTTACAGAGGTCTTGATGATCATCCTGCTGAGCAGAATTGTTCTTGGTGGGGTTCAGAGAGTTCATCTTCACTTGAAGTCTGGAGTCCACAATCAATCCTGGAGGAGTTGTGGGAAACTGACCAAGAACATCTGCTTCTTATAGCCTGAGATGGAACCATTCACTGCTTGAATTGATTGGTCAAAGGGGAGAACAATAGAAGCATGTTCTTTCAAGAGACTCCTTAGATCACCATATCTTTGTTATGTCAACATTACCATTGTCTCACAAATGTAATCGTCTGCAATCACCAGGGGCCAGGTCAAAAGCTCAAAGGGGCTTTACCCATGTCCGAGATGACTACTTAGTAATTAGCACATACTGTAGATTCCTGTAGCATACTGTATTGATATGTGTAGCTTTATGAATATTGATTATTAACGAGACTACGCACACTTTGCATTGCTCAAAAATATCAGGGCTCTCTCTACAAGATCACAACACAATAGTGCACATCGACCCTCTGACATTTATGCTATTTATAAAATGCAGATGCCCACTCATTACCAAACAGAGAATCCACACTCTGGCTTTCATTGTCTCCAAGTATCACCAATTTACACATTCTAGTATCTCGTTGTTAATGTACACCATTCATTCTCAAAGTACTCTCATAGTCTAAAGCACCCTCAATTTGATTTACATTAGGTCACACAGTTGCACAATTTCTGCAACCCACAGCTGCATTTTTGTCTCATGATTTGTTCTGTCCAGAATTAATTCGATAACCATTTAATGTTGGCAATAGAGTGACATTAATTTCCCATAAACCTTATCTAGTTGTATTTGTTCTGGATTATACCAAGACCCCCATTGAGGATCATACACCATTTTTTATGTTTAATGTTAACATTCATGAAATAGGCATACAAGCAACTGAGGTGTTATATTGAGACTTGACAAACTCCAATATGACCTTAGAAGATAGGCTACAAGTCGCAATGAGCATTAAATGCCACTGTTTAATCAGATTCAACAATGCACTTTTAGGCCTGGCCTAAGGTTTCTAAAAAAAAAAAAAAAAAAAAAACTCAAACATTTATATAGCAACATCCAAAATGTGAATGGTAATGGTGTGTAATCACCATCACTAATCAAAATCAAAGTAACAAAAGGACTATGGACACAATTCCCAAAAATCTGGTCAATATTCAAAACAATCACACCATATAGAGTGACCAAGGGTTCATATTCCAGGGAATATGTATACTTGTATACAAGGGTTTAACCAACATGTGCATACAGTACATGGAAAAATGAACAGCCTGTCCTGCCAGTCAGCACTTCTTTGTCACACAAATAGACCTCAAGAAGGACCGTTTGGCCTCTAGACTAGACCTATTGTCTTCACAACACACAGATAGAATGTTAATTTGGTCTCACACCTAACTGTGCTTCAAACATCAAGTATACAATGACTCTCAATACTAGTAATGCAAATGCTGGATGGGAATCTCTGACGTGTTACTCTGTCATGCAGACAAGAATCCTCCTAGAGCCTCCTGTTGAGTTGAATCAACATTTAGTTGTGGATATTGATTATTAAAGTAATAACATTTTAATTGAAGAGGGATAACATACACCTCTAAATTACTATATATCATATTACACATGTCTCTCGAGCTTATTCCAAGCTGTGGTAACTGAAATGACTGCATATAACCAGTCCATGGCATTTCTTCTATTATTTCTGAAGCACTTTAGCTGCAGTATAACATTGCTATGTTTGTTTGCCTTTTCATGGGCATTGTATTGCACCAAAATGCTATAATAGGCTACCCATGCCAAGGTTAATTGCAGAGGACATGCATTGTATCATGATACGTTACATTCAGCAACATATTAAGTTGATATAGTACATGACATGTTTAGTCACACCAAAACTGGTTCTACCTGGTTCTGTTCTCCAGAAGTCATTTAGAGCAGTCATGAGGTCTTTGGATTTCTATAGAGATACTTGTCCTCTCTGTGCTGATGGAGTTGCTGAGATAACACAATGGAGGACAGATGCAGTCCCACTCCTAGTAAAACACATGAATACAGTTGTCACCACATGCAGTGATGTGGTCTCTTAGATTGATCGTGGTACTTGTAAAAGCCATAGATACTGTAGGTTGTGCATTCCATAGTTCCAAGTTACATGTGAGATGTTAATGTGAGAGGAAAAACAGCAAGTCTGTGCTGTCAAAACACAACACAATAATGCACAATGACAATGGCATTTAGGGCTATTTATAAAATGCAATGTACCACCATGCAAATGCACCATGCAAATATACCAACGAACAGATAATCTACATACTTTTCTCCAAGTATCACCAATTTACACATTCTACACCATTCATTGTGATTCATTCTGAAAGTACTTTCAAAGGACCCTCAATTTGATTTACATCAGTACACTTTCAAGTATGCCCTTAGTATACTACAAGTTTAAGTATACTAATCTCTTCTGCTAATAGTACATTTGAGTATATTTAAAGGTGTAATAGAAGTATATTATACTCCGAGTAAACCTTCAAGTATTACCATACTATGTATACTATGTTTACTTCTAAGTTTGCTTACCACTTTGCTTATATCATACTTACAGTACACTACACTGTTTACTTAGCATACTACATACTACTACTATAATATGTTTTATACTTGGAATATCACTTTAGCTCAGGGGTTTTCAACCAGTGGTCCAGGGACCACCAGTGGTCCCTAAGAGGGTTTGAGGTGGTCCCCAGCTAAGTTGTTTAACCAGATGTAACTCTTGAGGACGTAAAAATGAAACCAAATGCAGGTCTATTTGGTTTCATTTTCACACTCCCAAGAGTTAAAATGATCATCATCTTAATTAGCCCAAGTCTAAACAACTAGAAGAATAATGTTCAGTTTTGGGGTCTGTGGGGCTAAAATGTCCTCAAATGGTGGTCCGTGGCTCAAATGCTGAATGAATGGTGGACCCTGGTATCAAAAAGGTTGAAAACCACTGCTTTAGCTGTACTTAAAGAACACTTGAAGTTCACATTGTGTGTAAAATATAATAAAAAAATACAAGACAGCTTCAATAATTTGGTACACTTATAAAACTTAATGTACAAAACACTGTCATAGGGTGTACAATCTTATATGAATCAGACTAACTTTCTGCATGAGTAGGAACATAATTGGCACAGGTTAAACATTTCACTTTTACATTGCCGAGATACATCCTGAAGGAAAACAGAAAACAGAACAAACATGCAGGAAAAACTAAGATACAAGGCTAATTCGGAACTACTTTCTTGGACACAAAGCCAAGATTGCTGCACTTCTTTCTTATGACCCTCCGTACAGCTTGAATGGTGATGTCATTGTACTTTGCCAGGACATGATAAGTTTAAAAACAAATGTGATCATATCGAATGAAGAAGAAATACTCTATACTGCTATGTGTGTCTAAAGGTACAATTATATCATTAATGCTGTCACATCATTACTTTTAGGTAATGTTGTCACACATCACATGTTTGGCAGCCTTGGGGACAAAAGTACAGGTTTGTATCATTGTTGTAGTACAGTCTGGCAAAACATCTGCAATGAATCCAAACATCATCATCATTCAACAGTATTATATGGAGGTGCTGCTAATCTCGTCATAGTGTTCACACCAAACTCTGGGTTTCTCACCAGTGTGAATTCTCTGGTGTTTTTTCAGGGTGGCCAATCGAGAGAAGTGTTTTCCACATTTATCACATCCATAGGGTTTCTCGCCAGTGTGAATTCTCTGGTGTGATTTAAGGCTGGCCAATTGAGCAAATTGTTGTCCACACTGATCACATCCATAGGGCTTCTCTCCAGTATGAATTCTCTGATGTATTTTAAGGGTTCCCTTTGTAGAGAAATGTTGTCCACACTGATCACAGCCATAGGGTTTCTCTCCAGTGTGAATTCTCTGATGTATTTTAAGGCTGGACATGCTGGGGAAGCGTTTTCCACACTGATCACAGCTGTGGTTCTTTTGCTTAGCTGAGCTTCTTTGTCCATTCCCCTCTGGTAGACCAGGGAAGCCTGACTGATTCAACACTGAATTGGAAACAATAAAAAAAGGAAATATTGTTTAGGGGTACTTAATGGTACTTAACTTACAACCCATCAACTAGTTAATTGGGTTCATACGAAGCATTTTTGTTAAACCCATGAATCAAAACACATGAAAAATACCAGATTAAAAAAGCATGAGAGAAGTAAGTAACTTACAGAGGTCTTGATGATCATCCTGCTGAGCAGAATTGTTCTTGGTGGGGTTCAGAGAGTTCATCTTCACTTGAAGTCTGGAGTCCACAATCAATCCTGGAGGAGTTGTGGGAAACTGACCAAGAACATGCTCTTCTTATAGCCTGAGATGGAACCATTCACTGCTTGAATTGATTGGTCAAAGGGGAGAACAATAGAAGCATCTCTCCACCAACCACAACAAACATTTGCATATGCTCCACCCCTCACTCAGGCCATTTGCTCCACCCCTCTCTCCTCCCCAGGTCATGATTTATACATGATTCTAGAAATCAACTGTTCTCACTGTAGGCTTCATATTTATTAATGTTCAGGTTTCATTGACATATTGATATCATTTAGTCTATATGTGAACAAAGTCAAAGCAAGGCCACTGTCAGAGTCAAAGCTTATAGTATAGCCAAATGTTCCCCTCTAAATGTACCATAATAATTTCACAAATAATAATGTTACTTGGATGAAACTTGCTCCACATATTAATGTGCAAGCTTTGTGTATCAAAACACAAAACACTATTACATAGATAAAATAGTTCTTCAAGTTAGAGAACGTGTGTGTGTGTGTGTGTGTGTGTGTGTGTGTGTGTGTGTGTGTGTGTGTGTGTGTGTGTGTGTGTGTGTGTGTGCTACAGAAAAGGTTGGGAGGTTTAGTGCATAATTTTCACATAATTGAATATTAAAGGTATGTTGTATAAAAAAATGCAATTAAGAGAAACATAGCAGAAAACCGCAACCAAGGCCAGTGTGGAACAGGAATTTAATTGTGTCAAAAGAAAAAAAGGAGTGATAGCATATCTGCTGTTTTATGGGAGTTTGTTAAGGTTTAATTATGTTAAATTGTGTCTGCTGTTTACATGTCTAACTAACAAAGTATTCATACAACATGAACATACACAGAGGCTCCATGAATTTGTCACTGTAGGCCTAAATTAGATTATTGTTAGACTGCACATTTTTCAGATATGCTATTGTGTTTGAAGGTGTGTTGCTCATTCATTCTCCTGATATTAAGTTTAAAAACAAATGTGGCCTTATTGAATGAGGTAGAAAGGAGGTAGAAACAACTATGTGGATCTAAAGGTAATGCTGTTCATCACATGTTTGGCAGCCTAGCCTAGGGCAGTGTTTCTAAACCATTTTTTTTTAACCTCAAGAAACACTTTTCAGTGCCCAAAAATATCAGGGCTCACACACACTGACAAAACATACCACAACCACTGACGCTAAAATATCTACAAGATCACAACACAATAGTGCACATCGACCATCTGACATTCATGCTATTTATAAAATGCAGATGGCCACTCATTACCAAACAGAGAATCTACACATTGTCTCCAAGTATCACCAATTTACACATTCTAGTATCTCATTGTTAATGTACACCATTCATTCTCAAAGTACTCTCATAGTCTAAAGCACCCTCAATTTGATTTACATTAGGTCACACAGCTGCACAATTTCTGCATCCCACAGCTGCATTTTTGCCTCATGATTTGTTCTGTCCAGAATTAATTCGATAACCATTTAATGTTGCCAATAGAGTGACATTCATTTTCCATACACTGTATCTAGTTGTATTTGTTCTGGACTATACCAAGACCCCGATTGAGGACCATATATCATTTTTTATGTTTAATGTTAACATTCATGAAATAGGCATACAAGCAACTGAGGTGTTATATTGAGGCTTGACAAACTCCAATATGGCCAGATAGGCTACAAGTCGCAGTGATCATTAAATACCACTTTTTTTAAATCAAATTCAACAATGCACTTTTAGGCCTGGCCTAAGGTTTCTAAAAAACCCTCCAACATTTATATAGCAGCAGTGTGACCAAAATGTGCATACATTACTTGGAAAATGAACAGCCTGTCCTGCCAGTCAGCACACTTCTTTGTCACACAAATAGACCTCAAGAAGGACCATTTGGCCTCTAGACTAGACCTCTTGTCTTCACAACACACAGATAGAATGTTAATTTGGTCTCACACCTATACTGTGCTTCAAACATCAAGTATACAATGACTCTCAATACTAGTAATGCAAATGCTGGATGGGAATCTCTGACGTGTTACTCTCTGACGTGTTACTCATTCATTCTCATTCATTCTGAAAGTACTTTCAAATGACACACATTTGCATATATTTTATTTCTGCAACCCACAGCTTCTGCAACCCTCATCTATATACTGCTAGTGTACTAGTTTTATACTTCCAGTATACTACTAGTATACTAGTATACTAATCTCTTCTGCTAGTAGTACATTTGAGTATATTTAAAGGTTTACTAGAAGTATATTATACTCCTAGTAAACCTTTAAGTATTACCAGTTTGCTTACCACTTTGCTTATATCATACTTACAGTACACTACACTGTTTACTTAGCATGCTACATACAGTACTACTACTATAATATGTTTTATACTTGGAAATATCACTTTAGCACACACACACACACACACACACACACACACACACACACACACACACACACACAGACTCCCTTGGGGTCACTTGTGACATCTTAGTCTGTAGACTCACTTCGGGATCCACCCTTTCCAGAGCTCGTACAGCTCCCAAAAAAATCAGGTGTCATTAGTAACTATCAGATTTGACAAAAATATGTTTAAATGAGCGAAAATCCACTTCTTAAAATTATCGTCACTTGTGGGGTCCTTTCTTAGGCTCCACCCACTTCTCCTCTCTTTTGACTTATGAAACCCTCCTCTCTTTTGACTTATGAAATCCTCTAGTTTTCTTACACACTTGACTTAGGATAGTCACTTGTCAGAGCCTATTTGGCAATACTCCAATTTTGACTCATTAATGTTCATGAAATATTCATTGCGAGTCAAAAGTAGTGGTAAAAGACAAGACAGACCAAATCACATCCTCTACTTTTTATAAATGTATAATTTACGTGTACGATTTTGTGATGAAAAAGATGACCTGTTCCCACAAAATTCCACAACATTAAAACATCAGGGGAGATCGGCCAATAGCGTCTCGGTGCGGTCTCCCCCCCTAGAAAATTCCACCCGTCGGAAACCCCACCTAAAACATTAGAAAAATTCTAGACCAATGGGCGTGCGAGGGGAGAATTGTCTACGCCCCCGACCAATCGCGTGGCACGGGTTCCCCGGGCTATAGGATCAAGGTTCAAGGTTCAAGGTTACTTTATTTAGTCATGTGAGAGAAATTTGTCTTGGACATACAGACTTGCAGCAACAAGTAAGACAATGCAGTTGACAATAGAGCTGCGCAGTGACGTCACCGCCCCTGTTCCGGAAGTCTTTTCCCCATTCATTTTTCTCATAGACTTTTCGAAAATAATTTATATCAAGACGATTACGCCGCGGCCAAAGCCAACTCAGGTTGTGACAAATCATGACAACAAACACAATATCGTCATATAATATATAATTGGGAAGAAGTAGAAAACGCCATGATACAAGACTTTTTGTTTCGTTTTTCATCTTAGAAATTATTTTATTGTCCCAAAAGTTTGTGTGTGTCATCATGATTCGTCACGACTCGAGTTGGCTTTGGCCGCGGCGTAATCGTCTTGATATAAATTATTTTCGAAAAGTCTATGAGAAAAATGAATTGGGAAAAGACTTCCGGAACAGGGGCGGTGACGTCACTGCGCAGCTCTATACAATACAGTACAACACAATAGTAGTGACTCGTGCACCCCATCAGGCTTGCATAGCACCTTCCATAAGTAGTGCTTCGTTAAGTAGTAGTAAGAATATAAATAGAATAAATACAGCGGTACCAAAAAACTAGTACAGTTCCAGCAGCATCATAGCAACATTCACAGTCTTCTCCTTCCTCCCCTTGCCCCCTCTGCAAGAGAGTTATTGAGGAGTGAAATGGACATAGGTACAAAAGAGTATTTAATTCTATTATATCTCCATTTTGGAGCCTCGTACCTCCTACCTGACGGCAGTAACCTAAACTCAGGGTACAGTATATGAGAGGGATCAGACACAGTTTTCTTTGCCTGCCCTAGGGTGGCTTGCTCAAAAATGGTCTGTGGGGTGTTGGGAGGTGTTGACATCCCCATAATCTTCCCCGCCGTTTTAGCCAGTCTCAGGAGTTCTGACTTAAACTTAACCGTCAGGTTTCCAAACCAATTGGCGATACCGTATCTCACTATTGACTCAATACTAGCTCTGTAGAATATCAGCATTATGTTCGTACTTACTCCAAATAGTCTTAGGCCGTTTCTCAATTCTACCCTTGTCCCTCGCCCTTGGCCCTAACCCTCGCTGATGCGCGTTCCCGTGAAAAAGTAGTGTTATCCCAATTCTCTTAGCAAGGGACGAGGGGAAGGGCTAGGGCGGGGATTTTACCCCTTGAAACGGAGCCAAACGGCGACCCGACTTAAAACCAAGGGACATCACAGAGTGCGGAAGTCAGACGCGGTAAGAAGCGTTTTTTTCTTAAGAAAAATATGACAATAGCCGATGCTATTCCAACGTGTTATCAATCTGCATTGCGAAATATCGCAATCTCTAGAAGTGGTTAATGTTTACCTAATGTGAACTAACGATACGGGCCGACGCGCTGCATTTCTACAGCGTTGGTCGCTCGCTATACAACTTGACTGTATTATCAGCTGTATCGGCTTTACTATTTTCTGGTGCTCGTGGTCAAAGAACTCTTTCTTCTGCAAGCTAACAGCACGTATCAGTCCGACCTCGACACCCATTACGATGTCAACATTCTGTAGTTTTGAACTATTATTACGTGCATGATGCTGCTTAATATTGGCTACTCGGTATGATATGTTATGCAAATCCGCATGTCCTGACCGCTCTGTCATGTGTGGATGGACGCACAAACGATCCCTGAATGTTGTAGCAAGTTGTAAAAGTTGCAAAACGTATTATAAATGTTTTTTTTTTTCTTCCTGCAGGCAAACCAGCTATGGAACAGACTGCAAGCTACTGTGCAACCTGGAGATGAATTCAACAGCATTGAATGTTGTTGAATTTGAAATGTTTCATCCATACTGTACAAAGCACAACACTAGCTTGTCATAACATATGAAATGATTGAAAATGACTCCAGTTATGAATCACTTCTTAATTATGTTAAAAACAATAAACAGTGACCCCAGGCCCTTAATTCTATACTGTACATTGTTTTCCTTTTTCTAACCCTGTATGGCATTTTGCATAGTAGGCTACAATTACAATTCAGGCATTGAGTAGATGATGAATGTCTTACAGCTAGCAAGAACACCTGGTTAATAACTGTCCAAGAATCATTAATATAATATATAACTGTAGAGAGCTGTAATGTACAGCTGTGGTGAAGGTCCCTCAAATGGACACTAATTTGCCTGTGGACCCCGAAGGAATATGCTAGAGGATCCCATAAGGGAAGATATTTATTTAACTCTGAGAAACAGACATGAAGGTCCATTTGGTTCCTATAATTTTCATTAAGCAACCCCCTGGAACTCCTCAAGTGGGGCCTGGGGACACGGTTGAATTAACAAAATGAACCCTTATCCCTGTCTGTAACTCAGAGTAAACAAATGGTCCATAGAGTAATGCATGTCAAACTCGGGGTCCTTAAAGTAAAACGATTTGAGAATCACTGCTAAAGCCTTCTTTTATTGGTCCATGGGCAAATTCGTTTTTTGGGGGTCCTTGACATAAAGTTTGGGAACCAGTTGCCAATAGTGAGCTTGTAGATCAGCTATATTCTGAGAATATCACCTATATCATGGGGTACTGTATAAGGGGCAATCGATATCTAGGGACATTCCAATTCCTAGGGGGATGATTTATCCCCCTAACCCTTGGCACTCATTTTGTAGAGGCAAGGGGAAGGGACAAGGGACAAGGGCTACGGTTGAGGGTTAAGGGGTAGGGTTGAAAAAAGGAATTGAGAAAGGGCCTTAGTCTTCTAAGAAAGTGCAACCGTTGATGTATTCTAGCACACAGGTTTTTCTCGCAGTCTCTTCTTGTACTGTTGGATTCGCGATTTTATTTATGCAATAGGTCTGCTTATAAAGGTTCGTTCTGGTCGGATACTCGACTGGAACCATTTCTGTAAATATAAAAAATGAACGCGAACAGCAACGTCCACGTTCGTTTTTTATATGTGCATCAACGTGGTGAGCACGTCACCACAGAGGCATTTACCTTATAATGCAACATAACAGCACTACATATAGTATGTTTAATATATACGTGTTGATCTGGTTAAAGACACAAGAGTAATGTGGTCACACAGAGCTATACCCTGTTGTCTTCAATCGTTTCAGCAATGTGCATTACAATGCAGCGTTTGCTACTATTATCATGGGCAATTAGTCACTACGATGGATTCATGTATACATCAATATGGGGTGTGAAATGTGTACAATAGTATGTTCCAGCCAAATACTTGCTTCTTAAAGATGACTTGAATGAGATGAATATATATTTTAGTGTTAAAGAATATAGCTGGGGTAATTATAATTATTTCGATGTGAGGACTATGTCATGAATGAATGAATGAATGAATGAATGAATGAATGAATGAATGAATGAATTTTATTTGTGCATGCAGTAGGCCTACTAGTCAACTGAAAATACTGAATCTACACACCATGCATTATACTTAAGGCCAACTTGTTAATTTCATTTAGAGATGTACAAAACATTTACTTCTATAAAGCCAGAAGCAGCAAACCATAGTGAAAAGGAGAAATATACAGTACAAAGAGGGGAAAGTAGGTGGATTCTGTGCAAACTATCCTGAATGTACATGGCAATAACTGTATTAAACTGTAGGCTTATTCACATGCAAGTAAGGTCAAAATGTCACAAAACATAGCCAGCTTCTGCTATTTATACAGAGTGCAAATCTATGTGGTGTAAATTCTCCTGCATCATGATGCATGTTTAGCCTACATCAAATTCACAATTTCAACAGTGATAGGCGCAGCTTACCTCTGCATTTCATACAAAGAGCACTAGCTCTAACTAAACACATCAAACTGTAAATAGACTCATTTCACTATCTTATAGCAAACATAATGGTGGTGATGACAGCTGCTCTGTTTGTTGACCTCTGTCCCAGGCCATCATCTCACCAGGTTCAATCCTGCTCTCACCAGGGCCAGGCACCAGACTATCAGATTCTTGAGCTATTGTATTGCATAATTTATTTACTGTAGAAATATTCAATAAGTCAGTGTCTTAGACTGTTGCTTACTTTAGGCTGCATTTCATACACACAGCCTTAGTGTATATACTCTAAAAATGTCAGGCATGGTAAATCAATTGATTTAGAATCTGGTAGCGGTGATTATGATAAAATAGTAAGCATAGCTCTGATGTATTTAGGTACTCAGAATGAATAGCTTTTATAGCTGTGGCCTTTCCTGGCACTTAAATAAATAAAGCAATCATTGGGCCTTAGTAGGCCTATATGGATTAATGAGATGCCATTTACACTGCTAACCATTAAGCAATAACAGAACAACTAACCAGCACACTGATAAACAATGCTGGGTTAAAAAGCAATGTGTTAATTCTTATCTAAGCCTGCTGATATCCTGCACATTGACAGTAGAGCCAAACACCAATGTACAGTATACAGTTAATTGATTTAGCAATCATGTTTATTATTATGTTTTTATCTTCCCGCATGTCGTGGCCGAAAACAGTGATGTCATGACAGTATAAATCAGATTAGAAAGCATATACAGTTTAAACCTATGCCGAACTGTGGGCTAACAACACTTGCTTGAGTATAGTTAAAATGGGGTGACATGTACAGTATGTTATGCGTTCCATGCCAGCAGTGGGGATTGAACCACCCAACGTACATACAAGGGCATGTACGTCACTATGCCACTAGTTACACAGGGCTGTTGGTTCGAATCTCATCTGTTGCACGCAGGTCCGTCACACAACAGGAATAAACTGCTGCAGTGAAGCTGGACTCCTCTTTTTCCTCTCTTTCTCTCGGACTCCTCATTTTCCTAAAATCTATGTGGTGTAAATCCCCCCGCCTGCCGAATGGCCCCCAGCTTACTCACTCCCAATCGTCCATCATAATCTGAAGATCACGTCTTCATTCATACTCCAATTTAGCCCGTAGTAGAACTTACTTTAGCACATGTCTATCCACAGTAGGCGCACAGACAATATTATGCTGTACGCGGTACAACCAGTCAGATAGCATGATGATGCCCTCTCCATGCTGCACAGCGGCAACAACAACAACAACTCCTGCAGGCTTATCAACTGACCATGAACTACAGTAGTCTATATAAGACAAGGCACGGCGGCCAAACAATGAATTAAACATTACTCACCTAATAACGCAGCCAGAGTTTATAGCCGATTCCCAATAGAGAGTGCGCGTGTTAATCCAAAAGTTAATCCAACAGTGTACGGCGTCATTGTTTACAAGACTTTTAGCAAGTCGCGCCTACACTAGCTGCTTCACTACACAAGCAGCCAGCGGACTTCCTCTTTCTTCCTTTTCAAAATAAAAGATTCATACTAGAGTATAACTAGACACCAGCTAGACAGTAGGTTTACTATTATTTCTTAGGCGGATTTACAGGATGTGCAGACAGAGTCCAAACAAGCGACCAGCCAAACTGTACACAGGGACACTGAACAACATCAACAACGCTGATTGGCTATTCAGCGATGAGCCATGAGCAGCAACAGCTCCAATTGGCTTTTCCAGCCGGCCAATTACAGTCGGACATTCACAGAACTGCGGTGGGATGCATAATTGCGGGGGATTTGAGGGGCAGCTAAGAGCTGACAGCCCCCTATAACATACACATACATACATACCACCAGTGGTCCGTGATAGGGTTCCAGGTGGTCCCCAACTAAGTTGTTTAACCAGATGTGACTCTTGAGAACGTAAAAATGAAACCAAATGGACCCTTGCGGGTCCATTTGGTTTCATTTTTACACTCTCAAGAGTTAAAATATTCATCATCTGAATTACCCATTTCGGAATGTATGTTTTGCTTGTTTTGTTTCCCAAATCCAGCCTGGAATTGTGGACAAAAGCAAAATAAATCTTTAGATTTGGGGTCTGTGGGGCTAAAATGTCCTCAAATGGTGGTCCGTGGCTCAAATCCCGAATAAATGGTGGTCCCTGAGATGAAAAAGGTTGAAAACCCCTGCCTTAGACAGAGCCCCCCTCATACTTAACATATAACAAATGCAGTTTAATGCAGGTTTGTCAATACTCCCGTATCCACAAATACAGCATGTCACTATATACAGTATACAATATATAGGCTCATACTGTTTTTGTATAATAGAGTGCTATGTCAGCTCACAGCCAGCTCAGAGATGTCATCAACTCACACAACATCATGATATAACCTGTTGCTGGGCGTACACAGGTGTACGCCTGAGAGGTCTCTCTGATTAAAAGGTCTAACCCCGTTAATAATGAACCAGCCCTAGTTAAGGCCTATACTAGCCTATATTCTCCTCTCACTTCCTCTTTCTTCTTGTAGAGTTCTTGCAGGAACATGCATGCACGCACAACACAGAACGTCCACATACTCGACCGTTTGACCCTGAGTGCTTTCATGAGTGCCACAACAACGAGACAGGGTCCCTGGAACATGTTTCTTGTCCCTGAAGCAATTTGTTTTAGCCGATCATCACAACATTATCAACCTCGTCTTTCACACTCCAGTGCCCGTAATGTCCATATATTGGCATATACATTATGGCAATAGATGGCATAATCAACCTACAGTACATACACATTAACACACATAACCTGACATCACAACGAAAACATGAACATCTCTGTATATGGACATTATCAACATCTAGCTTTGCTAAGCGTATAAGTAATTTATTTGAATCATCTATTAGCCCTCAAAATGGCAGGATACCTCCCCATCTGAGTTAGAAAACTGTTGCTAAATAATAAGCATTGTTTGGTTGGAGCTAAATGGCTTTCAGAATAACATTCCTACCTTTGATGTCTTCTTTTTGGTAGCCTATAATGTAGTCATTTAGAGTCAACCATGGTATCAAAGTTGTGTTTAGCAAATGGAACAATACCACCTGGTTGTAAGGCCAAAAGCCTTTCACCTACTCCCTGTCTGCTAAGAGGTTCATTGGGTAGAGTCACCAGCTGGTAACCAAAAAGTTTGCCGGTTCAAATCCGGGCGGGCTCCCCCAGCCTGCAATTGATAAGCCTCAACATGCTTTTGACCCCTGTTCTTATTCTAGTATTCGAGGGGTATGAAAGCACAATTAATCAGATCCGGCAATCCAGACTGTGAAACTTCATCAATGCAAGCACAATGCTACTGAGACTCTGGAACTTTCCTCATATTCATATACTGTATCTGGAACTGTTAATACCAACTGTTACTGCTCATAATAAGGAATACTTGCTAATGACTTTGTTTCCCTCACAGAACTCAGAGACTCAGACTGACAAGGAGACAGTCCATTGAATATAGGGCTGTTGGCTGTGTAGTTGTGTAGTGACATTACCACCGATTACACCGACTCAGTCATAGAAACACTCATCCACAATTTCTTATCAGGAATTGAAAAATAGTACACTACAATTTAAATGTTGTAAATGCAGATACAGTGTAGTATGTGAAATCTAATCAATAATTATTAATACCACTGATCTAAAATCTACAAGTTAACTCCTCATAAACACTACATTTTTAACTTTATTGTTGTTTTTATGCTGTGACCATGTAACACTTTTTCGATGTGCAAAGTGCATTATTAATACAATGGATTATTCTTACTATTATTATTATTATTATTATTACCCTTATAATCATTATTGTATGACTTGAATATTATAGGAATTGTGACTTTGACTGTACCACTATTATAGGAATTTGACTGAACCACTTAATATATAGCAGGTTTACTTTTATTTGTATTACCAAAGAAGATTAATTTTCTTGGTGAAGTAATTTGGAGATAAGAAAAACCCTGGTGAAGTGAGCTTCTGGGAACTGGTCAGGCTGTTACTTGACCTACTTGACTTAACATCTGTTCAAAGATTGTCGGACAACCACTTCAGAGACTCTATACATCCACGTATGACAACAGCATCCTTAGGTTATCAAGGAATATCACCTTCAATCGTTGCCATGTTTTGTATGTAGAGTATAGAAGGTTACTGCCTTCAGGAAGGAGATATGCTGTTCCAGCATACAATAAGGTCAGACTGAAGAGGTCTTTTGTCCATCAGTCAACGTTGAGGCTAAATCAGGACTTTGTCCAGGACTAAAGTGAGCTGTGAACATTGCTCTGTGCCCTTATATGTTTCTATGTATGTAACTGTTTTTCTTTTCTGTTCAGTTTTTGCGTCCTGTCAAATGCGTGTATATGTGTTGCATACAAGGCTGCTGTGTCGCAAGACAAATTTCAGTGCAAACTGACAATAAAGTAATATATCATATATCATATCATTTCAGTCCTTCAAAAACACTCTCAAAAGGCACCTACGGATGGCTCCAATGCTAAACTGGCCACCATAAGATTTGATTCCCCCCATCCTCCACTATGACATCTACATCTGACTAAAGGGATATTTCTTTTTTTTTTTCTTCTTCTTTTTTTATGTTTGGTCATCTGATGGTCAGTCTCAGTCTCATGTGAACACTCCAGGCAGTTAAAATGAACATAAAATGTCTAAATACTGAATGGAGTAACGGTCTGGGGTGTTCACATGAGACTAATTAGACCATAAAATGACCAAAAGTATTTTTGAAAGTGAAATATCCCTTTAACAGAATTAAAACCTTGGGTGCACCCCCTAATATTTGAAGAAATGAACATGGCGATCATTATAAACCAGTGTATTCTCAAATGGTTTGTCCAGTTAACAGTCTTGTATTGAGTTTAACTTATGTTGTACTGCAATTCTCAAAGCTTTTAATAAAAAACATGTTTTCAATAATTTGGTCCAAGTGGAACAAGTCTTGAGTACAGCCCTGACACCACCTACAGGGTATTTTAAGTGTTGACATGTGCACATGAATTAATCCACTTTTAAGCCAATGTGCTATTCTAAGAAATGTACCTAGCATTTATACAATATATATGGGGGGGCTTCTACTGAAATAAAACAGCTCTACAAGCATCAAATATGTTATGCAGAGAATGAGAATCAGTGGGATAGAACACTAGATTATAGTTAACCAAGAGCCATAAAACAGTGTAAAGAGATAGAAAGATCATAAAACTGTGTAAGAGAAACAAGAATTATTAGCCTCTCAAGTAGCTTTCAATACCACACTGAATGCCCCATTTAGATTTTTTGTCCTCCTTTATTTCAAAGAGGATAATTCTCACAAAACCGTGAGGTCTAACCACTGACACTTAATGACTGCAAGTACTTCATAAACATGATAATCAGATTATTAATTACAAGCAGGTAGCAGATATAAGCAATTACTAAATAGAGCTTGTATGTGATGTGTGAAGTAATCACAGACAGAAAACTAAAGTTCCAAAAAATGTTTTTATTACTTTTCATTTGAGCCACGGAACACTATTTGAAGACATCTGCACCCCACAGACCCCAAATCTAAAGATTTATTTTGTTCACAATTCCAGGCTGGATTTCGGAGAAAACAAAACAAGCCAACATACCGATCAAAATGACCATTAATCTACATTCTCAAGTTGTGTAGACTTGGGCTAATTCAGATGGTGAACATTTAACTCTTAAGAGCGTAAACATGAAACCAAATGGAAAGAAAGTGTCTATTTGGTTTGGTTGAACATGGATGTACAAAGAGTTACATCTGGTAATACAACTTAACATATTTTCAACAAACAACATTTTCTAATTGTAGGCACTGCAGATAAAACACAACAACAACAACAAAAAAAAAACACTACAGTGAACATGAACACACTGTACAGGTATATGAAGTGCATTCAATATGGAGTGAATATGAACATATTTTCAGAAGTTTCTCTCAACGTCCATAAGCTTTTTTAGTCATGGTTGCGATCTGGTTTTTCATGAAGAATTTCACTGCCCTCCAGTCACGGTCTTTTAATGCCTCTGGTTCTGCATTAAGGCAGGCTGTGCACTCATGCTTCTTTGGCACTTGTAGTTTCTTATAGAAGACAGTCATGTTGCGCTGGACGGCTGCAATTTCTTCTTTCGTCCACGGTCTCTTCTTTACGGTTTTACGGCCATCTAGATGAAACGAAAACAAAACACTTCAATCAATAATGTTTTTTAGGCTGGGTTTACACATCTGTGCCAGATCAGATCTACAAAGTCCAATGTGTTGTGATATGACACTTGTAGCTTAGCTTGTAGATGGTCAGCTTTGCAACTTCAATTGAGAGGTTTTGGCAAATGGTAGTGTTCCACGACAGTTAGTCATATTATGCTCAAGCAAAGTTTAATAGCTACTTCAATTTACCTTTTTTATTCAAATATGCATGCTACATTTCCAATGCCATTTCCATTAAATCACAAATTTACACCCCGATTCCACTGACAATCACAATTATTTTGTTTTACGTTTTCAAATGTCACATCTGTTAATACAAACCAAATGAGCCCTTAGATATGTGATTGCGGAGATACAGTGGAGGAAATAATTGTATGATCCCCTGATGGTTTTGTAAGTTATCACCACTAGAAAGAAATATATGAACATGGTATTACTGCGCTTAACTGACCAGCCAACTGTCCAGACTTGAACCCAACAGAGAATCTGGATTGTATTGTCAAGAGCAAGGTGTGAGGGATGAAACTGAATACAATTGATCACCTCCATGCCATACCCTATTGATGAAATAATTTGTTCAGAAATATCCAAGACCAAGTATTACCTGCATACATTAATATACTTTCAGATGGTCGACATATCTTGTTTAAAGCATTTTTTTTGTGGTCTCGCAAAAATATGCTAATTCAGATACAGGTAGTATTTTTGGGTAGTATTTTTTAAAACAGTAAAAGATTTTAAATACTTCACTTAATGCATAACTAAAGGAGAATATATGAAAGTTTCATTATATTATGGAATAAAATGAACTTTTACAAAATATCCTTTTTTGGGAGAAGGACCTGTACATGGAAATAGTACAGGCATTATATAGAATAGAAGGGGTCAACCTGGGACTAATTTGAGATATCAAACTAGGGTTTTTCATACATACTGTGAGTGTCATTTTCAAACCTTCCCCCTTAGACAATTCCAGGCAACCTTTTATCTGTTATTCCGATTGTATTGAATATACAAATTCAGCCGACTTTGCTTTTTTGCAATTAGTTCAAAGTCAAAAGGCATTATCACTGGACTAGAAGCGTGACTGCTGATCTCCCATTGGAACAGTTCCTCACCCGTCTTCGCAGCACGTTTTGTCCCATGTGTTGATGCCCTTTCATCAGGCATAGAAGAACTCTCTGGATCAGCCCCTGCAAGAATCAGGGAAAAAAATCCTTAGACACTATCAGAGCCTTCTAGTGGGAGAGTTAGGATATTGAGGGGTCAGAAACCAGAGTGGAGCACGTGACTATACAGAGCCTCCGAGTGCAAACTGCAGTTGGGAATACATTGTTTTCAACGAGAACGGCGCAAATAACAGCTATTTTAGGTACGTATGCAAAACGACAACTGTTTTAAAGTAACGTTCAGTCACGACTTACAGTCTCTGTAATGTTTATGTTGTACTACTATTAAAGAACAAGGGTTTTGAAGTCATTAAAGCTGGATTAAATATCTGAGTCCAACACATTTCTGCATACTCCTACTGCTACATTGCACTCAGAGCAGCCTCACAGGCAGTCTCGCGAGACGCTCCGTATCGCAAGATTGTCAGTTGCTAACAGTGTGTGTGAATGGGGTGCTGTTGGCTCTATGCTCCTCCAGCAGCGTGAGCGACCTGGCGCACAGGAGTGAACGGGAATATCCTAACTCTCCCACTAGAAGGCTCTGGACACTATAGTCCAGTAATGATGTAATTTGGCCTGGGACTAATTGTAAACATTCCCTCACCTCTCTTAGCTGTTTTTGAGGGTCGTGGCTGCTCTCCTTCACTGGGGGATGTGAAGTCAGCATCTTTGGAGGGTCGTGGCTGTTCCCTTGCACTGGGGGATGTGATGTCAGCTCCAGTGCCTGCAATAGATAGGAAAACAAATTCAGACACCACATTAGTACAAGCATTATATGGAATAGAAGGGGACAACCTGGGACTAATTGTAAACATTTCCTCACCTCTCTTAGCTGTTTTTGAGGGTCGTGGCTGCTCTCCTTCACTGGGGGATGTGAAGTCAGCATCTTTGGAGGGTCGTGGCTGTTCCCTTGCACTGGGGGATGTGATGTCAGCTCCAGTGCCTGCAATAGATAGGAAAACAAATTCAGACACCACATTAGTACAAGCATTATATGGAATAGAAGGGGACAACCTGGGACTAATTGTAAACATTTCCTCACCTCTCTTAGCTGTTTTTGAGGGTCGTGGCTGCTCTCCTTCACTGGGGGATGTGAAGTCAGCATCTTTGGAGGGTCGTGGCTGTTCCCTTGCACTGGGGATGTGATGTCAGCTCCAGTGCCTGCAATAGATAGGAAAACAAATTCAGACACCACATTAGTACAAGCATTATATGGAATAGAAGGGGACAACCTGGGACTAATTGTAAACATTTCCTCACCTCTCTTAGCTGTTTTTGAGGGTCGTGGCTGCTCTCCTTCACTGGGGGATGTGAAGTCAGCATCTTTGGAGGGTCGTGGCTGTTCCCTTGCACTGGGGGATGTGATGTCAGCTCCAGTGCCTGCAATAGATAGGAAAACAAATTCAGACACCACATTAGTACAAGCATTATATGGAATAGAAGGGGACAACCTGGGACTAATTGTAAACATTTCCTCACCTCTCTTAGCTGTTTTTGAGGGTCGTGGCTGCTCTCCTTCACTGGGGGATGTGAAGTCAGCATCTTTGGAGGGTCGTGGCTGTTCCCTTGCACTGGGGGATGTGATGTCAGCTCCAGTGCCTGCAATAGATAGGAAAACAAATTCAGACACCACATTAGTACAAGCATTATATGGAATAGAAGGGGACAACCTGGGACTAATTGTAAACATGTCCTCACCTCTCTTAGCTGTTTTTGAGGGTCGTGGCTGCTCTCCTTCACTGGGGGATGTGATGTCAGCTCCATTGCCTGCAATAGATAGGAAAGACAATTCCAGACAACTTTTTATCTCTTATTCAGGATGTATTGATGATACAAATTCAGCTCAGTTTGCTTTTTTGCAATTAGTTCAAAGTCAAATGACATTATCACTGGACTAGAAGCGTGACTGCCGATCTCTCATTTAGAACATTTCCTCACCCGTCTTCGCAGCACGTTTTGTCCCATGTGTTGATAGCCTTTTATCAGAGGAATCACTCTCTGGATCAGCCCCTGCAATAATCAGAAAAACAAAAAACAAAATTAGAAACATTGTCTAAGGAGTTGGTTGTACATACTTTAATGGAAAATGACCCCTACAGATATGGTACTCTGCTAAAAAAAACAAATGAACCCTTAGATGTGCCTTCAGAGATATTGAAAACAGTCAAACGAGACTCAGTCAGGTTACAACTAGGCCTCAACCCCCTAATCACACCTCACCCACATCCACTTCTTAGAAATGGGCTGGCTTAGTGTGGAGACATAGTAAAGCAACTTGCGCCAAGTCTTCTACAAAATTGACCACAACTCTCTGGTACCATAGTACATGGCAAGCTACTTCCAAAAACAACGTTGTGAGAATGTAGATCTGCTAATTACCCAACATGTCCTCCTCCAATTCTGGTTCCTCCACTTCAGCTGCCTCGGAATCGTCAACATCAAACAGTGGAACAGTCTCTGTAGAACAAGTAGAACTTGTAATGCTCTTTCTACACCAAAGCATCAATATGTTCTTGATACATGTCGGTGCATGTCCCTTGTGTAGAAAGGGCATAACACTTGTGGACCATTAGCCAGTCACAAATACCTGATCTACAAGAAATAATGCATGAAATAGACAGTCTATTTTGCAACAAAGGAAATATATGCCACGTGTTACACATAACTTTTACTGACATTTGAAGCAGTAAAAGTTGTATGTTGTACAAACACATTATATACTGTATGTACTATATTAATCAAGAATACATACCTGTAGCCGATATGTTTATTTCATTCAGGCTCATTCCCTGAAATTCTCCTACTCTGCCTTGTTCCATTGCGAGCAACACTTTGCTCACTCTTGCTATTTGCAGGGTTTCCATATCCAGTCGGTAGAACTCCCTATGCACGTCGATGTTGTGGCCAAGGTATCTCGCCAACTGGTCAAGGTCAGTCTCTTTCAAATTCAGGACGTTTGAGAGTGTCGCCACTTGCTTTCTGAGTCTTGTGGAGGTTATTGAAGCTGGGTCTTTAGCCCCACAAGCATCTGCATACTTTCTCAGGCATTCGTGTCCTCTGATATGGGTGTCGCATCCTGGACGTGCAAACAGGTGATCATTGTCGAAGACACCACATTCCTGTCGCATTTGGCAGAGTAACACGAGGGCTGATTCGTTCTTCGGGCTTAGAAGAATTGGAACAGGTCTCTCACCCTTTCCAGGGAGTTCAACGCGAACGAAATGTGAGAACAGCACCCTCTCACTTTCAGATAGGCAATGTTCTAGGTCTTCTGACGGTTGCGACATCCTCCTACTAAGGAACATGGGCATTTTAATTCTCGAGACCTCACCTTCTCTACGTCTATTGAAGAGAATGACACTTGCTAGGGTGACCTCTGCAAGTCGTTTCCAAAGGCTGGAACAAGGATTGTTTTCAAGCTCCAAAACAGCATCCTCCTGTTCACGGTCCAAGTATAAATGAAGACATTTGACGTCTGAGGTTAGAGGGATCATTTTCGGAGCATTGAATTTTCTTTCACGAAGGTCCCTCCTGGCTGAACCAGTGACATCAGTACTCCAACGAGCATTGTAGACTTCTATAAAAGATTGATAACGGGCTGCAGCAGAACGGTCCTGTTTGATTAAAGCCTCCGATATGAGGAATTGAGCAAGCCTTTTCAACGTATCACCAACTTTAATACCGAAGCTTGGACTCTTTGATACGGTCGTCTCAGCATTGTATCCAGCTACTGCGAGTGTTGCCTTAACTGTGGACAAATATTTGGAAGGCTCCAATAAGTCATACGTAGAATTGAAACATGACTCTTTTCCTGCCTCCTTCACCAATCTAGCAAGGTCTCTAAGCCTCTGGCTAATGTGTTTGCTTTGGTCATTTAATTTTGACTTACTTCTATTAATTAAGTGTATGCCAAAACTTCTAATTACCGAGTCGGTTTTCACAATCTGACTGATGTCATCCACCCACATTTTGTCTGCAATTTTCCAGAATGCCTCCGAATTGATAGAAGTTGGTTCAGAAAACGAGGCACATGCCAGCATCCTCTTTCTTCCAGTGATGCTCCTCTCTTGTTCTTGTGGCCGGTTGAAACACTTCAAGTCATGTTTCCATAGGAGTTTTCTTTTGAACATGCCCTGGCAATTTGGACAGTGAATGTACAAGCTAGCAGAAGCCTCTTTTGTGGGTCTCCGGTTGACGATGACGCTCCCATGTCCAGTCTTTAGTACATTAGCATTGTGGAGGAAGTCCCCCTGTTTTCTCAACAGGTCTAGCTCTCGCTTTCTTTCTTTTGATTTTTTCTTGTAGCTCAATGCCTTGGCAACCTCAATGTTATTTGGGTGATTACGTTCAAGGTGTCTTGCAAAGTTTTTTACATTCTTGTCACAGAACTGGCAGTAATGTGTCTTATTGTGGAGTCGCTTTCCATTTGATTTTTTTAACACTGCAGGCACTGTAGGAGCAGAGAGCGTTTGACCGTTGGCTTCACAGTCGCTGCTACTGTTCCTAGGTAAAGCAATATCTGCACTTGTCCACTTTTCACTAAGTACACCAATATCAGAAGCTGATCTGCCGGAACCGAAGGAAGTCACCTGGTCACATCTACTGCTCTTGGATGAGGCTTTGGGGATTCTATGAGTGATGGACTTGCTGGTAGATCCCTGTACTTTAGTCTGGTCAGCCTCGCATAGAAGGTCATCATCGGAGCACCTCTGGTCAATTTCACTGTCATCGTAGCACCGATCACTTTTAGTTGGACTGTACATTTCCCCACTGTCTGTGCTTGTCCAGTCTTCTTCTGACGAATCAGCTTCAGAAGCTGGTGTTCCTGGTGGAGTCACAGGGTCACAAAATTTTAAAAAATACATTCAACAAAAATATAAATGCAATACTTTTGTTTTTGCTCCCATTTTTCATGAGATGGGCTTAAAGCTCTAAAATTCATTCATACATTTTTCAGGGTGGCCTTTTATTGTGAACAGTCTACGGTACACCTGTGCACTAACCATGTTGTCACATCTGCATCTTTTTGTGGCACACCTGTGAGGTGGGATGGATTATCTCAGCAAAACAGAAGTGCTCACTATCACACATTTAGATAGATTTGTGAACAATGTTTGAGAGAAATGGTAATAATGTATATCTGAAATGAATTTTAGATCTTTAAGTCCATCTCGTGAAAAATAGGAGCAAAAACAAAAGTGTTGCGTTTATATTTTTCAGTGTAGACAGTAGTCCAGTAATAATGTCATTTGACCTAGAACTAATAGAGCGGATCAATTGTAAACATTTCCTCACCTCTGTTCTTAGCTGTTTTGGAGCGCTGTGGCTGTTCTCCTTCACTGGGGGATGTGATGTCAGCACCATTGCCTGCAATAGATAGGAAAGACAATTCCAGACAACTTGTTATCTCTTATTCAGGATGTATTGAAGATACAAATTCAGCTCAGTTTGCTTTTTTGCAATTAGTTCGAGGCCAAATGGAATACTGGACTATAGTGTCTAAGGAGTTTGTTGTAAGTACTTGACGGGAAACTATAGTGTCTAAGGAGTTTGTTGTATGTACTTGACGGGAAACTAACGCTTACAGATATGTACTCTGGTGTTAAAACAAACCAAATGAACCCTTAGTTGTGTGACAGTAAAACATTTCCTCACCTCTCTTCTTAGCTGCTTTGCCGCACTGTGGCTGTTCCCCTTCAGGCGATGGCTGTTCTACTCCACTGGGGGATGTGATGTCAGCAGCACGTTTTGTCCCATGTGTTGATAGCCTTTCATCAGAGGAATAACTCTCTGGATCAGCCCCTGCAATAATCAGGAAAAAAATTCCTTAGACACTATAGTCCAGTAATGATGTCATTTGGCCTGGGACTAATTGTACATTTCCTCACCTCTGTTCTTAGCTGTTTTGGAGCGCTGTGGCTGTTCTCCTTCACTGGGGGATGTGATGTCAGCACCATTGCCTGCAATAGATAGGAAAGACAATTCCAGACAACTTGTTATCTCTTATTCAGGATGTATTGAAGATACAAATTCAGCTCAGTTTGCTTTTTTGCAATTAGTTCGAGGCCAAATGGAATACTGGACTATAGTGTCTAAGGAGTTTGTTGTAAGTACTTGACGGGAAACTATAGTGTCTAAGGAGTTTGTTGTATGTACTTGACGGGAAACTAACGCTTACAGATATGGTACTCTGGTGTTAAAACAAACCAAATGAACCCTTAGTTGTGTGACAGTAAAACATTTCCTCACCTCTCTTCTTAGCTGCTTTGCCGCACTGTGGCTGTTCCCCTTCAGGCGATGGCTGTTCTACTCCACTGGGGGATGTGATGTCAGCAGCACGTTTTGTCCCATGTGTTGATAGCCTTTCATCAGAGGAATAACTCTCTGGATCAGCCCCTGCAATAATCAGGAAAAAAATTCCTTAGACACTATAGTCCAGTAATGATGTCATTTGGCCTGGGACTAATTGTACATTTCCTCACCTCTCTTCTTAGCTGTTTTGGAGCGCCGTGGCTGTTCCCTTTCACTGGGGGATGTGATGTCAGCACCATTGCCTGCAATAGATAGGAAAGACAATTCCAGACAACTTGTTATCTCTTATTCAGGATGTATTGAAGATACAAATTCAGCTCAGTTTGCTTTTTTGCAATTAGTTCGAGGCCAAATGGAATACTGGACTATAGTGTCTAAGGAGTTTGTTGTAAGTACTTGACGGGAAACTATAGTGTCTAAGGAGTTTGTTGTATGTACTTGACGGGAAACTAACGCTTACAGATATGGTACTCTGGTGTTAAAACAAACCAAATGAACCCTTAGTTGTGTGACAGTAAAACATTTCCTCACCTCTCTTCTTAGCTGCTTTGCCGCACTGTGGCTGTTCCCCTTCAGGCGCTATATGACATGATCTTGTTGCATCAGCCCCTAAACAGAAATGAATAAATAAATAAACATCTACAAAATTCACCACACCTCTCTCGTACCACTGTACATGTCAAGCTACTTCCAAAGTTGGAGTCACACCGTCACAGCTTCTGCCATTATGGATTTTATGAGTTCTGGACTTACTGGTTGGCTGTGGAGGAACTTCTGAACAGTCATCACTTGCCAGCACCCAGTCCAATGCCACTCTGGGATCTAATGTCTTGTAAAGACCCTGGAGATACAATTCAGTGGTAAATGGCATGCCATAACAGATTTTTTTTGCACGAAAAGTACCACAAAAAATGAAGAGCTTCATTTTGTTTTACTCAAGTATGTAGTGGTCGACCATAACAAAATGTATTTACTTAGTAGTGCCATAATGTATGTATTGAGCATGCACTTTTATATTCATATTTTTAAACTACTCACCTTGTGGCAATTAGGCCGCCTTCGCTCAGGAATGCCTCGTGGCATCTGTACACATTAGAAACGGAAATGTTCAAACTAGAAGAGTTCCTGTCATTTAAAGACATCAAATGGATTCAGAGGCTTAGTTTTTCAGGTACCCCTCCCCGGGGTGTAACAGAATTGGACATCTATATGTTGTCCCATTCATGAAATGGATTGTCCCGAGATTTGCTTTTACTTATGAAAATGATCCCTGAAGTGACTCACAACATAAAAAACGCCTATGCTAAAAGCTGCAGGTAGTGTCTCAAAATGTCATAATGACAAGATCTACAGTATTGTGAATAAGCAGCCTTTTATAAGGCCTTAAATAGGCATGAATAGCACCAAGTTTACTCTGCTGAGCAATATTGTTCTACCAGGGGTAGAACAATGTGACAGTAAGTTAAACTTTTGGAATTAATCCACAAAGTGATTACTACGGCAAAAATTGTCTTTAGAGCAGGAAGCAAAAAAAAAAAAAAAAGTTTACTGTACCCCTGCTAGGGTTAGAACAAAATGTGACATGTTTTTTCCCATGTATTTAAGATGCCTCCTACATGAAATGGACAGTGATAAGTTTTACTTTTACTTTTAAGTCAAGATGAATTGCACTGCAAAAGTACTGTACATCAGCCCCAAATAAGAGACGTTAGAGTCTGCCCTTTAACATTTTCTACCTGCTGCATGGTTGTTTTGACGTCAAAACATTCCATGAAGCGGATATCTGATAGAAATCTATGTCCAATTAAGTTCTACCGCACTAGGACAAGTGAAGGGTGCTCAGAAAAGTCAATTTTATTATTTTTAGGCAAAATCGTGAAGCTCTACCTCGGGGAGGGGTATAGTCAACTTTTGGAGACATTGTTCCTCCAACAAAGTATGATGCACAATCGCTTAAATACCTTGAATGTAGACACTTCTCTCTTCTCAATCACTTCATAAATCAGCTGGCAAATCACTGTAGTAAAAAAGGGAACAAAGCAAGACAGCCTATTATATAAAGTTGATTTCTGCACTCATCGGTCCCTAAACACAATAAAGTGCATTTAAAAATGGCCATCTTGACAAACACACGTTTCAGTTTGTCTGATTCAGGCAGTCTAATGTAGCCAGCTCGCCACATATGCAACTCTTTAATTTTTATATCGGGAATACAGCATACAAGAGTCGCATCACCACCCATTGACTTACAGTACAGCTGCATGTTTGTATCCTGGCTGAAGTCAGACCATATGCTTTGGCCAATATTACTAATATAATTAATAATATATATTGGTAAAATGCCAAAAAAATAACCTGGGTGACCAATCAGGACACAGTATGCAAATGTGCTTGCATTGTGGCGATCTGCCAAACTGTGTCCTGATTGACCACCCCAGTTTTCTGGTGGGGGAGTAACATTGAGCTATTCCAGATTGCATTGCATTTTGTCTCTCTCATTCAGAGAGGCTGGTTGGGTGGATTAATGGCCGAACTGCACGACGAACAGAGCTCCAATGCAAGCCAGACTCAGAGGTAGTGGAGCTCTGGACCAGAGCTAAGTCTAACGTAGGAATATCACAGATAGATTAAAACATTGGCAGGGGTTGACACTAACGGTTGCCCGATTGCCCGGGGCAAGTAAAAAAAATGGACGGGCAAGTGAATGTTGCCACCTGGTTGCCCGATCGGGCAAGCCGGTTCCAAGTGGTCCCCTGCTAAATAATGGAGAGTTGGTCAACCAGATGTAACTCTTTGAGAGCGTAAACATGAAACCAAATGGACCCGCAAGGGTCCATTTGGTTTCATGTTTACGCTCTCAAGAGTTAAAATATTTATCCTCTGAAGTCTGCAAGAATGCAGAAGATTAATGGTCATTTTGATTTGTATGTTTGACTGCTTTGTTTCCCAAATCCAGCCTGGAATTGTGGAAAAAAGCAAAAGAAATCTTTAATTTTGGGGTCTGTGGGGCTAAAATGTCATCAAATGGTGGTCAGACAGTATGGAAATATAGTGGCCTACCTCTACACTGCGTAGGGCTACACTCATTGAGTTAAGCATGACTTGATTGTTTACTGTACTCCTGTAACTTAAACTGAACTGGTAAGGAAATATTTCAGGTATGCAAGTAAAAAAAATAACGATATTTCAATTTACAATATTTTCGGGGGGCAAGTGGGCTTGACCTGAGGGCAAGTAGAACAGGACCTTTACTTGCCTGACGGGCAAGTGCCTCTGAGACCTTAGTGTCAACCCCTGATTGGTGTGTTGGTCCACGAGATGAGCTCTTCTGACTACATTTCAACCCAAAATGCAAGTGGAATTAAATACAATAAAACATTTTCAGGATTCATCAAATTCAAAAATACCAAAAAGCAGCATATCTACAAACTCAAGGAGTAACAGTTATAGTATACACTACAGCAGGGGTTTTCAACCGGTGGTCCGAGGACCACCAGTGGTCCTTGAGAAGGTTCCAGGTGGTCCCCAGGATAGATGATGGAAAGCTGGTTAACCAGATGTAACTCTTGAGAATGTAAAAATGAAACCAAATGGACCCTTGCGGGTCCATTTGGTTTCATTTTTACACTCTCAAGAGTTAAAATATTCATCATCTGAATTAGCACCACTTAATTAAGAAGTTTACACTGTTTTGTTGGCAAAATAGACCAATGTAAAAATGTAAAAATGAAACCAAATGGACCCTTGCGGGTCCATTTGGTTTCATTTTTACACTCTCAAGAGTTAAAATATTCATCATCTGAATTAGCACCACTTAATTAAGAAGTTTACACTGTTTTGTTGGCAAAATAGACCAATGTAAAAATGTAAAAATGAAACCAAATGGACCCTTGCGGGTCCATTTGGTTTCATTTTTACACTCTCAAGAGTTAAAATATTCATCATCTGAATTAGCACCACTTAATTAAGAAGTTTACACTGTTTTGTTGGCAAAATACAGCCTGGAATTGTGGACAAAGCCAAAAGAATTCTTTAATTTTAGGTCTTTGGTGTGAAAATGTAATCAAATGGTGGTCCGTGGCTCAAATGCTGAATAAATGGTGGAGTAAAAAAGGTTGAAAACCCCTGCACTACAGCTATGTGTAAAGTTGGTTTGACCTCTTTCTCCAATACCTTGTTTCTTGCATGCTGAGTTGAACTGCCAGCAAGGCTCTGCGCCCAACCCCCACTCCACTTTGAAAGCACTCTAGAAGCTGCTACACTGAAGTGGCGTGGGGGATGGGGGGGGGGGTGCACACAGGTGCACTGATTGCCAGGCAGTGTTGCAAACTGACAAAATGCACTAGTGGCACTTCCAAAACGCACTAGAAGGAGCTATAGCAGTGGTTCTCAAACCAACTCACCAGCAAAAAGCACTAGAGCCATAGACCAAGGACGGATCTAGGCATAGACATGGGGGGGGGATGCCCTCTAGACGCCCTGACTGCCCCACCTAACATGACGGAATGCAAACAATGAAAACTTCAAAGATATTTCGAATCAAATGCTTATAGCGGTAGTTAAACATTGACTAACTACAATTTTGGCACCACTAAACCAACTGCCATTTTCGGCTGCACCCCCGATTGAGAAATATTACATCCAGGCCTGGCCAGTGGCCATAGAGTGTAGCCGGAGATATGCAAACTCCGATCACTTCATGAAACCAAATGAGCGCTTGCGGGTCCATTTGGTTCATGAAAAAGGGTAGCCTAGCGTACATCTGGTTAACCAACTGTCCACCATTTAGCTGGGGACCACCAGGAATCCTCTTAATGTTTAGACGCTCGACGAGGCGTCTTTATTGCCGCCTCCACGGACCTCTCCTCCTCCTCCTCCTCGCGCGGCCGCGGCGGCGGCTGCTGCTGCCGCCGCCAGCCTTTCTAAACCCGTTCGTGGATGTTTTTTTTTTTTTTTTGACACTTTTCCACGCAGTAAGGATCCACTGGCAGACTTGATAAAAAGTTGTTTTCAGCATGTTCCTTGCCTTGATGGTGCGCGCGCTGGTGGCGCCAGCTCCTCGGAACGACAGCGCGCGGACCACCACCGCGCGCCGTCGTTCCGAGGAGCTGGCGTCTCCGCCGCAACGGCGTTCCTCGCGTTGGTCCGCCGTCTAACCATTGATTCATTGATCCCAAGGCTACGTGCAGCAGATTTCCTTATTTTTCAACCAGCTCGACTGACTTTAGCTGTAAACATCCATACATTGGCCGCACCGCTGAATAAGCCGCAGGGTCCAAAGCACAAGAAAAAAATAGCGGCTTATAGCCCGAAAAATACGGTAATCCAAACAGGAACATTTGATTCTTAAAAGGTATAGTAAGTCATTTGTGCGATGTGGAATATCCTACTGGCCTCCATTGCTACATTGGGGGTTCAACCACTACTAGCCCTTTACAGAAAAAATATATTATATCGGTCGGATATACAGTAGCTTACCACAGCACAATATCCATGAATCCTCACACCAAAATTACAAACCGAAATTGTGGGTTCAGTTCAAGACACTTTTTCCCGACGGTTGAAATGGCAATACGACCGCGAAAATGGCCTTTTTCACACTGCACAGGTTCCCGTTCACGCTCACGGTTCTGTTACTCATGCTACGAAAATGATGCCATCATGCATTGAAACGTCTTCAAATCATGAATTTTGCCGCAACAGAAGGAGAACAGGTTGAAAACTGTATTTAACTTGCAAAGTGACACATTACTTTACCTGTCACGGAGTTCAAGAGGGTTGTACGTTCGGAGTCAAGAAGTTCGTGCTCCTCGCGCCTCGCGCCTGTATGCAATTCTCAATTCTCCGATTGCATCAGAAACATGGAGTATAGACAGAGTTACGACAACTCCGTCCACTTCATGGGGCCAGTCCAATGGCGGCTCTTCTACTTATTGAATAGACAATGGGGACAACCTGAGCTTCAATATTCTTAAATCCCTTTATTTTAGATACATAAACATAAAACTAGGCTACGGAGTCTTTAGTAGTTACTCTACAAGAGGCGACTTTAAAACAGTTGTCGCACGTATGCCCTATAATAGCTGTTATTTGCGCTACCCTCATTGAAATTCCAGTTTGTATGAACAGCAGCTCGTGCGCTCACTTTCGGACCCCTCAATGTCGCAACACTTCTACTAGATGGTTGTGGACCGTCAGTACAGTGGACGAGCGCCTTCCTGCTTTAGTTCCATTGGCTGGTGCAGCTTGGCTCCACCCCTAGGTGTGTGTAGAACACACAGATTCTGCAGTAGCATGGTCGATCCTCCAGGGGGGTCCGCGAGCACAAACACACACACACACACACACACACTCGAATCTAAGAAAAATCGCACTTATAAATTCCGACCTAAAAATCACACCATAGCACCATGTGGGCATAATAACTTGATTTAAACAAAAAAAACTTGTGGCGTCCAGTTTTTGGATTTCACAAGTCAAACGGACTTCACAAGATGAGTGGGCTAACGCACATTGGGTTACACAAGTGAGCCTTTGGGAGAACACACACACACACACGCACACACACACACACACAAGTGTCCAGTCATTAATCTACAGCAGTCATTCTCACAGTCATTTTCACTGTTAGAGTATTCTCAAGTACACAGTCAAAAGGACCATCAATTCCTTCCATTATCATTATCATCAAGCAATGACATTTTGTTATCTCTGCAAACCACATCAACAACAGTTTAGCTGATTTATGCATGATTCTAGAAATCAACTGTTAAAAGGATCCCTGGCTAATAATTTAAAGATGACCCAAAGAAACTTTAAATGATTACTATTACCAGGGGTGCACATAAGTGATGCTCAGGAGCACCAAAAATCCTACAATGAGCTGTCAATCCAGGGATGGAAAGCTCCTTTGAGCACCACACAGCTGGGGCTCATAATGACTGTGACTTTGAACTGTATTAATATGGAAGAAAGTGAATTCTGTTAAAAATGACAAAAAATCACTTTCTTGGCTCCCAGGGGAAATTGTGCGACATGAGGCATAAAGCGTCAGATCTGATCACATATAGACTAAAAGGATGCATGCCAATAACGTCAATGAAATGAAAGGAATTCTGGACAGAACCAATCATGCCTATACAAAAACGCAGCTGTGGGGATAATACACTTCCTATATTACTATGTCATAATGCACATGTTTCTCAAGCTTATTTAAAGCTGTGGTGACTCAAATCACCACTGCGTATAACCAGACCATGGCATTTCTTTAATTGATTCTGAAGCACTGCAGCAGTTTAACTTGGGCGTTGGCTACGCACCCATTCAAATTCAAACATATTCATTTGCATTTGAATTGGCATTGTATTATCCTATGTATTGCACCAAAAGGCTCTAATAGGATCTGTGTGTGTGTGTGTGTGTGTGTGTGTGTGTGTGTGTGTGTGTGTGTGTGTGTGTGTGTGTGTGTGTGTGTGTGAATAGAGAATAAGAATGCAATTGAATAACTGAAGACCTTTATTTCAATCTGCAGCATATGTTTGCGTGACATGTTTAGTATAGATTATAACAGCCATATAAGCAATTCATGAAATGAAATATGCAGGGTCAGAAGCAAAAAATACAGTCAGTACATAGTGATGCATTTAAATCATATCTCTGAACATTCTCAAGCCGGTGAATAAGAACAAAAAGAGAAGAGGATGTCTACTTTCAACAAATCCGAACATGAATAAAAAAAGTATCACCATCCAACACTGGAGGAGCTAATCTCATCAGTCTTCACACTAAACTCTGGGGTTTCTCGCCAGTGTGAATTCTCTGGTGTCTTTTAAGGTTTCCCAATTGAGAGAAGTATTGTCCACACTGTTCACATCCATAGGGTTTCTCTCCGGTGTGAATTCTCTGGTGTATTTTAAGGCTGGACAATTGCGCAAATTGTTGTCCACACTGATCACATCCATAGGATTTCTCTCCAGTATGCACTCGCTGGTGTCTTTTAAGGTGGGTCAATTCAGCAAATTGTTGTCCACACTGCTCACATCCATAGGGTTTCTCACCTGTGTGAATTCTCTTGTGTGCTTTAAGCATGGACAAGCGAGAGAAACGAAACACTGCTCACATCCAAATGGTTTCCCTCCAGTACTCTCTGGTGGCGTTAAAGGTTGACAAGGTTGTTTCTCATTCATTCTCTTGATATTAAGATTAAAACAACAGATAGTAATGAATGAAGTATAATACTACTATGTGGACCTTAAAGTAAGGCTGTTCATCACATTTTTGGCAGCCTAGGAGATAGTACAGCTAGTACAACAGAAAGTACAGCTTTGTATCATTGCAAAACATACCCCAACACCTGTAGCTGAACATATACAAGCTCACAACACAACAGTGCATAATGACAATGACGGTATGCCTTTTATATGCAGATGTACCACTCAGTCCTGAACAGATAATGTACATTGTCTCCAAGTATCACCAATTTACACATTCTAGTATCTTGTCGTTGATACCAAGACCCACATTGAGCACTTTACACAATTTGTATTTTTAATGTAACATTTGTAAAAGGTATACAAGAATGCAGTTCCACTCCCAGTCAAATAAACTCGACTCCCAGTCAAGTTAAATCACTACATGCAGTGATTTAGTAGAATTTCAATGCAATGTGTCCCATAACCAACGCATGATGCAAACATAATTTGCATGAGTATGTGTGTCAATGCCACCCAACTGTTGTACTGTGCTTTAGTGTGTGTGTGTGTGTGTGTGTGTGTGTGTGTGTGTGTGTGTGTGTGTGTGTGTGTGTGTGTGTGTGTGTGTGTGTGTGTGTGTGTGTGTGTGTGTGTGTGAATAGAGAAGAAGAATGCAATTGAATATCAATACATTTATTTCAATCTGCAGCATAATGTTTGTGGGACATGTTTAGTGTAGATTATAACAGCCATATAATCAATTCATGAAATGAAATATGCAGGGCCAGAAGCAAAAATACAGTCAGTACATAGTGATGCATTAAAATCATATCTCAATTCTCAAGCCACTAAATAAGAACAAAAAGAGGTAATTTACAGGATGTTAAGTCTATTTTCAACAAATCCGAACATGAATAAAAAAGTATCTTCGTCCAACACTATTACATGGAGGAGTTAATCTCGTCATAGTGTTCACACTAAACTCTGGGGTTTGTCACCAGTGTGAATTCTCTGGTGTGTTTTAAGGTGGGCCAATTGAGAGAAGTGTTGTCCACAATGATCACATCCATAGGGTTTCTCACCTGTGTGAATTCTCTGGTGTGTTTTAAGGTGGGTCAATTGAGAGAAGTGTTGTCCACAATGATCACATCGATGGGGTTTCTCACCTGTGTGAATTCTCTGGTGTGTTTTGAGGTTGGCCAATTGAGCAAATTGTTGTCCACACTGCTCACATCCATAAGGTTTCTCTCCTGTGTGAATTCTTTGGTGGCGTTTAAGGTCGCTCATATGAGAGAAATGTTGTCCACAATGAAAACATCCATAGGGTTTCTCACCTGTGTGAATTATCTGGTGTGATTTAAGGTAGGCCAGTTGAGCAAATTGTTGCCCACACTGATCACATGCATAAGGTTTCTCTCCGGTGTGAATTCTCTGGTGTCTTTCAAGGTTTCCCTTTGTAGAGAAATGCTGTCCACACTGATCACATCCATAAGGTTTCTCTCCTGTGTGAATTCTTTGGTGGCGTTTAAGGTCGCTCATATGAGAGAAATGTTGTCCACAATGAAAACATCCATAGGGTTTCTCACCTGTGTGAATTATCTGGTGTGATTTAAGGTAGGCCAGTTGAGCAAATTGTTGCCCACACTGATCACATGCATAAGGTTTCTCTCCGGTGTGAATTCTCTGGTGTCTTTCAAGATTTCCCTTTGTAGAGAAATGTTGTCCACACTCATCACATCCATAGGGTTTCTCTCTAGTATGTACTTTCTGATGGCTTTCAAGGTTTCCCTTTGTAGAGAAATGTTGTCCACACTGATCACATCCATAGGGTTTCTCTCCGGTGTGAATTCTCTGATGTATTTTAAGGCTGGACATGCTGGGGAAGCGTTTTCCACACTGATCACAGCAGTGGTTCTTTTGCTTAGCTGAGCTTCTTTGTCCATTCCCCTCTGGTAGACCAGGGAAGCCTGACTGATTCAACACTGAATTGGAAACAATAAAAAAGGAAATAGTGTTTAGGGGTACTTAATGGTACTTAACTTACAACCCATATGAAGACATAACAAATACCAGATTAACAACCCATATGAAGACATAACAAATACCGGATTAAAAAAGCATGAGAGAAGTAAATAACTTACAGAGGTCTTGATGGTCATCCTGCTGAGCAGAATTGTTCTTGGTGGGGTTCAGAGAGTTCATCTTCACTTGAAGTCTGGAGTCCACAATCAATTCTGGAGGAGTTGTGAGGAACTGACCAATAACATGCTCTTCTTATAGCCTGAGATGGGACCATTCACTGCTTGGATTGATTGGTTAAAGGGGAGAACAATAGAAGCATCTCTCCACCAACCACAACAAACATTTGCATATGCTCCACCCCTCACTCAGGTCATTTGCTCCACCCCTCTCTCCTCCCCAGGTCATGATTCATACATGATTACAGAAATCAACTGTTAACAGTGTAGGCTACATGTTCATTAATGTTCAGGTCTCATTGACATATTGACAACATTTAGTCTATATGTGAACAAAGTCAAAGCATGGATGATGGGAAATGAGTATACCTGTGTATCCAAAAGTAAGGACTGTCAGAGTCAAAGCTCATAATATAGCCACATGCCCCCCCCTAAATGTACCATAATCATTTTACAATCCATAATGTTACTTGGATGACCCAAATAAACTGTAATTGATTACTATTACAGTTTATAATTAGTTTATAGATTATAGATTGGTCCACACATCAATGTGCAAGCTTCAAACACTACTACTATTAGAAAAGTTATTTAAAAGTTATTTAATTCACCTAATTCATAACCTAACAATGTGCTGGATTGCCATTAATGTGCAAGCCTTGTGTATCAAAACACAAAAAAATAAAATGAAATAAAATATTTAAGGGTCATGGCTCGTTGGAGAGGGTGTGTGTGTGTGTGTGTGTGTGTGTGTGTGTGTGTGTGTGTGTGTGTGTGTGTGTGTGTGTGCGTGCGTGTGCGTGTGTGCGTGTGCGTGTGTGTGTGTGTGTGTGTGTGTCTGGGTGTATTACAGAAAGAAGTTGGAAAGTTTAGTGCTATAGTGCATTATTTCCACATAATTGAATGCTAATGATGAACTAAAGTTTATATGGTACTTATAAAATAGCAAATACAATTGAGAAACAAAGCAAAAAAACATACAAAACCACTGTGAAAAAGAAATTTAATCGTGATTTAAAATAAATAAGAGTGGTAGCATGGCTGCTGTTTTCTGGGAGTTTAGTAAAGTTATTATGCTGTTTAAGTATTCAATCATGCAACATGAGCATACACAAAGGCTACGTAAAGGTGTCACTGTGGATCTAAACTAGATTATTGTTAGACACATTTTTCAGATATACTATTTTGTTTCAAGATGTTGCTCATTCATTTTCTTGATATTAGGTTTTTACAAACAAATGGGATTGTATCGAATGAAGTAGAAATACTATAAACTGCTACACACACACACACACACACACACACACACACACACACACACACACACACACACACACACACACACACACGCACGCACACGCACACGCACACGCACACGCACACACACACAAGTGTCCAGTCATTAATCTACAGCAGTCATTCTCACAGTCATTTTCACTGTTAGAGTATTCTCATGTACACAGTCAAAAGGACCATCAATTCCTTCCATTATCATTATCATCAAGCAATGACATTTTGTTATCTCTGCAAACCACATCAACAACAGTTTAGCTGATTTATGCATGATTCTAGAAATCAACTGTTAAAAGGATCCCTGGCTAATAAGACAAATATGCCTTAGAACACTATACTTGCCTTCTATAACTAAAATGAGAAAGTACCATAATCATTTCACAATCCATAATGTTACTTGGATGACCCAAAGAAACTTTAAATGATTACTATTACCAGGGGTGCACATAAGTGGTGCTCCGGTGCTCAGGAGCACCAAAAATCCTACAATGAGCTGTCAATCCAGGGATGGAAAGCTCCTTTGAGCACCACACAGCTGGGGCTCATAATGACTGCCCGATTGCTCCACCTATTAATGTGCAAGCTTTGTGTATCAAAACACTATTACTACTAGAAAAATAAAATAAAATGAAGTTATTTAAGGGTTGTGGCTCGTTGGAGAGGTTGTGTGTGTGTGTCTGTGTGTACTACAGCAAAAAGTTCGGAAAGTTTAGTTCTTTAGTGCATTATTTCCACGTAATGAATGTTAATGATCAACTAAAGTAAATATGGTATGTCTTATAAAACAACAAATACAATTAAGAGAAACAAAGCAGAAAAACACAACAAAAATGCAGTGTGAAACAGAGTTTTAATTCTGATTTAAAATAAATAAGAGTGGTAGCATATCTGTTGTTTTCTTGGAGTTAAATTTCGTGAAATTGTGCATGGTGTTTACATGATTGACTAACAAAGTCAATGATTCAAGTTTGACATACACAGATGCTACATGAAGGTGTCACTGTGGGCCTAAATTAGATTGTGTTGTTAGACTTTAATCTACTGTATATGTGAACAAAACAAGGCTAATGGAAAATGAGTATGCCTGTGTATCCAAAAGTAACGACACTGTCAGAGTCAAAGCTTACAGTATAGCCACAATTTCACAAATAATAATGTTACGTGTGTGTGTGTGTGTGTGTGTGTGTGTGTGTGTGTGTGTGTGTGTGTGTGTGTGTGTGTGTGTGTGTGTGTGTGTGTGTGTACTACAGCAAAAAGTTGGGAGATTTAGTGCATTATTTCCACATAATTGAATGTTAATGGTATGTCATATAAAAACAGCAAATACATTAAGAGAAACAAAGCAGAAAGCCGCCACCAAAGGGAGTGTGGAACAGACATTTAATTGTGATTCAAAAGGGAAAAAAAGAGTGATATCATATCTGCTGTTTCATGGGAGTTTGTTAAAGTTTAATTATGCTAAACTGTGTATGCTGTTTACATGTCTAACTAAAAATTGTACACTAATTCAAAAATAAAAAGTCAACCGATAATATGGGTATTGATATGTGGATAATCAAAGAGATAATTGACAATATTGTTATTCCATTCACTCATATATGTAACCGGTCACTCCAAACAGGTATTTTCCCGGAAAAAATGAAAACAGCAAAAGTAATACCGATATGCAAAAGTGGTGACAAACATCTTTTTAATAACTACCGTCCGATCTCCCTATTATCCCAGTTTTCCAAAATTCTAGAAAAAATATTTGTAGATAGGCTAGATAAGTTCCTTGACAAACACCAACTTTTAAATAATCACCAGTACGGTTTCAGGGCAAATAGATCCACCTCAATGGATGTAGCAGACCTAACTGAAAATATCTCATCCGCTATCGACAATAAAGAATATACAGTGGGTGTATTTATTGATATACAAAAGGCTTTTGATACTGTTAATCATGATATAATGTTAAAAAATTGTATAGATATGGTATCCGAGGCATCGCCCTTACTTGGTTGAGCTGACCTTGATCTCCTCCTGCAGGTTGTAGAGGCTGACTTAAAATTATTAAAAAAGTGGTTTGACATTAATAAACTATCTTTAAATACAAGTAAAACCAAATTTATAATATTTGGAAACAGAAAAATACACACCCCAGTCAAACTAACCACAAACAATAATGAAATAGAACAAACTACACATACAACGTTTCTAGGAATAATAATTGACAATAAACTTACCTGGAAACCTTATATAGAGTACCTTAAAACAAAATTATCAAAAACTATAGCGATTCTCTATAAAATAAAATACATCATTAATAAAAATTCTCTCCAGACACTCTATAACTCTCTTGTATTACCCTATCTAACGTACTGTGTCGAAATATGGGGGAATACATATAAAACCATTATACAGCCTATTTCTATTCTGCAAAAGAAAGCAATGAGAATTGTCAATCAGGCAGAGTATTATGCTCCAACAACCCCACTCTTCATCAAAAACCGTGCATTGAAACTGGAGGACTTAGTTAAATTTAGTACTGTCAAAATCATGTATAATATATATAATAAGTCGCTTCCTTCAACCATGCAGGAGTTGTTTAAGCTCAGGAAGAGCAGATATGAACTCAGGGGAATGGGTATTTTCAAAAAAACAAAAATTCCACGTACTGATATTAAAAAAAGAAGTCTATCAGCCATTGGGGTGAATCTATGGAACCAACTAGTCCCTGAACTCAAGACAAGTAAATCCATTATTCATTTCAAAAAACTATACAAAGCAATAACAATCGAAAACTACATTAACTTACTTTAATTTTTATGATGTACCTAAAGTATGTTCTACAACAGACACCAGGCCAATTCCTGTATGTGTGACCTCTAGATTTCTAGTAGCCACATGGTAAACGCTTTTAACAATCAGGTAATGATAATGAAAACCAAAATTACGTTATTTAGTTCCTTAATTACCATTATGTTTCTTACCTACGAAAATAGTATTATACTTGCTCAGAAGTACTGTACAGCATGTACTGTGCAGCAAACTGAATCCTATTTCCTTCTCTTCTACATGTATGTCTATGTATGTGTATGTGCATGTAAGTGTATGTACATGTATATAGCTATATATGTGCGTATGTATATGTAGGTACCTGCATGTGTGTATGCATGTATATATGTTTAATAGATATAAAATTTGTCTTGTTCTCCTTCTGTTCAGATATCACTTGATTAGAACTTTACCAAAAGATTTCCCTCTGAAAGGGTTTACTGTTAACTTCTTATTCTGTGCAAATTACTCAGCTTCAGCAAAACAATAAGCAATCACACGACAACGGAAATGGGTTTTTATCGTTTATATAAAATCACACTCATACACGTACATACACACACTAACCTATACTCTAGAACTAGGCCAGTCCGCACGATACAAGCGAACAAAAACGACTAGCATTTGCCGTTGTAGCACACACGGTAGCCTATTGTAGTGGAGTAACAGCAGCAGTAGTAGGTAATTTTACTGCAAAGGAAAAGAAAATACAAAACATGCAATCAATAGCAGAAAACGAATGACTAAAAAGATATATAAACAATGTGCACAATAAGGATGTTTCACAGCATATTAATAACTTTGCACTTTGTGTACATACCGACAGACCATCGAAGTCAACAGCAACTCCAGTACTGAACAACTACTACAGACACTGAACAACAGTCGGGTCTCTGCACATGCGCACATCCAAGTCTGTACTGCACATTCCAATCCTTATTACACATTTACAAATGAATCCTTATAGCTAGATCTTAAATACTCTATACTATGATCACAATAGAATTACCCATGCACAACGTAATCATCTAGTAATAAACGTAATATAGTGCAAGGTGAATAGCTGTTGTGATACTTTCTGTCCCCTCTAGAGCGCACTACTGTACCACATACAAGTAACATTTCCATAGGAAATCCATACACCTTCCTTCATTATAGCTATATCCATCCATGTATCCTTGAATCTCTATGAATATGTACAATGTGCAAATATGGATACATGCTGTGTGTATGTATGTGTTATATGTGTATATGTTATATATACATATATAGTATTATTCAATTTTGATTATTATTATTTGTTATGTTAAAAGGGTGGGCTCAATAAGCTTCGGCTTCAGCCCGTTCCCTTTCGGCCACTTGTAAAACTCACTCCTGTTTATTTTCCATGATGTATGTACAAATGTGACCGAAACAAAAATAAACTAACTAACTAACAGTATTCATACAACATGAACATACACAGAAGCTCAATGAAGGTGTCACTGTAGGCCTAAATTAGATTATTGTTAGACTGCACATTTTTCAGATATACTATTTTTTCCAAGATATGTTGCTCATTCATTCTCCTGATATTACGTTTAAAACAAATGTGACATTATTGAATAAGGTAGAAATACTGTATACTACTATATGGATCTAAAGGTAATGCTGTTCATCACATGTTTGGCAGCCTAGCCTAGGGCAGTGTTTCTAAACCATTTTTAATCCCAAGGCACACTTTTCATTGCCCAAAAATATCAGGGCTCACACACACACACTGACAAAACATACCACAACCACTGACGCTAAAATATCTACAAGATCACAACACAATAGTGCACATCGACCACCTGACATTTATGCTATTTGTGTGTGTGTGTGTGTGTGTGTGTGTGTGTGTGTGTGTGTGTGTGTGTGTGTGTGTGTGTGTGTGTGTGTGTGTGTGTGTGTGTGTTTGTGTGTGTGTGTGTGTGTGTGTGTGTGTGTGTACTACAGCAAAAAAGGTGGTCGCTTTAGTGGTTAATTGCACTATTTCAAAATAATTTAATGTGAACTAATGATTGAACTTGAATGACTATGAAACAAAGCAGAAAAACAACTAAAGCCAGTGTGAAACAGACATTTAATTGTGATTTAAAATAAATAAGAGTGGTTGCATACCATAAAGTTAAATTAATGTAAATTGTGTACACTGTTTATGCTGTTTAAGTATTCAATCATGCAACATGAGCATAGACAGAGGCTACATGAAGGTGTCACTGTAGATCTAAATTAGATTATTGTTTGACACATTTTTCAGATATACTATTTTGTTTCAAGATATGTTTCTAATTCATTTTATTGATATTAAGTTTAAAGTGGATAAGGCTCATAGTGATTTTTGTCATGGTAGACATGTCTAGAGTTAGAAAATATGTAATAGCCTTGCACCAGTGGTAGCTTTATGGGTGCTATCATGCATTTTATTGTAATAACACTATAGGCGGAAATTGCTATTTAACTACAACAACAATTAACAAGCCCACACCACCAGGACTGGGCCTATCAAATAATTATCCATACAGACCTTTTGACTTGCAGGTTTTAATTATTCTGGGTAATTATTTGGTAAGCTCAGGCTGGTGGTATAGGCTTTCGGCCTACCCCAAGGCCCCAGACCTGATTTGCTGCCATGCAGCCAATGAGAAGACTTACACCATACCTGCTACACCACAGCGATTGAGAGTACCAGCCAATGACAGTCATAAGGCAAGTCAAGTAAGCAAAGAATGCTGCTTGAATAAACAGTTATTTTAGGATGATGTGGAGTCATCCATGCTTCACAAATGCTATGTTCTCTAGCTGTCAAAAGTGTATTAATATATTCCAAACGTTGTCTAAAAAGACAACGTGTGTGTGTGTGTGTGTGTGTGTGTGTGTGTGTGTGTGTGTGTGTGTGTGTGTGTGTGTGTGTGTGTGTGTGTGTGTGTGTGTGTGTGTGTGTGTAAATGTAAGCATGCAGGGTCATGAGTAGAAATAGTCAATAGCCTATTTAAGATTGGGGGAACGTGAGGCCTACGACCGACGTCATCAATTACTCTGTGCTCGATATATAAGCCTCGCGGCCGTCCGACCCTCTCCTAGGACGGCAAAACGCAGCTCTTGGCGTCGTGTCACAACGTGGACGAGAGGTGAGTGAGATTCATGGATTGTTAGTTTGTTTGCATGGAATGTGCTTATACAATGACACCTACTGGCCAGTGGCCATCATATACTTTTTGCCTGTGATCCAAAAGTGAAAATAGATCTTTTCACTGCACCCAAATTATAGTGTGGTAATTTCACTTCATCCTAATTAATGGATTTCCTTAGATTGTCCTTTCTGTTAATTCAAGACATGGTTCATAGAATGATATTGACCCTAGTTAAAAAAAAATCCTATATGACTCTCCTATAAAACTTTGGAACAAATCCTATTTGCTATCCAGTGGGAATCCAATAAGCTTGCTTGCTTGCTTGCTTGCTTTCTTTCCCATTTGGGATCACTGTTGACTGAAATTTGAGGCTGTGGACTCGCTTGTGACCATTGTACAGCACCCGCTGGTATTGGCCTGGTCTGCAGATGGGCCTCACGGTTCCGTCAATGAAGCCAAAACAGTTGCTGAGTGCCCCCCCCCCCTCTCACGCATCCGGTCAGCATACTGTTGGAGAGCCTCAGGGTGTAGAATGTTGTGGTTCCACTGTGTGAGCCTGGTACTATGGTGGTCAAATATATAATCCAACACTGTGTTGGTTGCCATGCTCAGCACAGGGACCTGACGCCCCCCAAATCTGGACATCATGTCGCTGTAGCGACACGGGTATGCCAGCCTCCTCAGCAGCATGCAGAGACCCTCCATGCCCCCCACTACACTGCCCTGGGGACAGGTGAACCTTTCCGGGATTCGTAGTGCTTCAGCCAGCACTGGGAGGTCACTCTTGTGAACCCGGAATTCAGCCACACACTCATCATCCACCATAGTGTCCAGGTCGAATTTTGGGTGAGTGGTGGGCAGATCTAAATTATTAGATGTGTTGAGGTCATACAGGAGGACAAATTCCTCATCGGAAACAAGCCCATCATCAAGGGCCAGCAGCAGGTTGTCTCTTGCACGTCTGAGGACATTTTTGTAGGTCTGATTGCGAGGTTGAGAGGCCTGATTGTTTTTGGGTGGGCCATTTATATGATTTGGACTTGATTGCTAAATGCAATGCATGTGGGTCCTTAATTGAAGAACCTGACCACCTGGAATAGATTTAGATCATCACCCAATGTGTTACCATACATGGACACCTGTGTAATGTGTTGGCACAAACCCATATGATAATGCAAATGGAACTATGATTTCATGTCATAACCATGTTCATTGAGACACATTGTCATTCAAATTACAATTCTCTTTCCACTGTTGAATAATGTGTTGCTATCCTCTGAATTAACACACAAGACTGGTAACATATGAAACCGGGTTTGTTGCAACAGTTTTGTAAGACTACAATTGCCTCAGCACCCTCCTCTTCTCAATTCAATTCAATTCAATTCAATTCAATTCAATTCAATTCAATTCAATTCAATTCAACTCAACTCAACTCAACTCAACTCAACTCAACTCAACTCAACTCAACTCAATTCAATTCAACTCAATTCAATTCAATTCAATTCAATTCAATTCAATTGAGCTTTATTGGCCGCTCGTCTTCTCCACGGCCTAGCTTGAATCTTAAAGTCCCTAATATATAATGCACACAGACTTATGCAATACAGGAGAACATACTTTTCAGTTTTAATCTTTTCCCTGAACCTTCTCGGGCCAGTGAAGACAAGAGGTACAACAATGTCATTTGCAGGAAGTCTACTTGCAATGAATCCAAACATGAATCAAAAACCATCATCATCCAACACTATACTATGGAGAGTTACGCTTGTCATAGTGTTCACACTAAACTCTGGGGTTTTTCACCAGTGTGAATTCCTTGGTGTCTTTTAAGGTGGGACAAATGAGAGAAGTGTTCTCCACACTGATCACATCCATAGTGTTTCTCGCCAGTGTGAATTCTCTGGTGTGTTTTAAGGTTTCCCTTTTTAGAGAAATGTTGTCCACACTGATCACATCCATAGGGTTTCTCACCAGTGTGAATTCTCTGGTGTGATTTCAGGTTGGCCAATTGAGCAAATTGTTGTCCACACTGATCACATCCATAAGGTTTCTCTCCTGTGTGAATTCTCTGGTGGCGTTTAAGGTCGCTCATATGAGAGAAATGTTGTCCACAATGAAAACATCCATAGGGTTTCTCACCAGTGTGAATTATCTGATGTGATTTAAGGTAGGCCAGTTGAGCAAATTGTTGCCCACACTCATCACATCCATAGGGTTTCTCACCAGTGTGAATTATCTGATGTGATTTAAGGTAGGCCAGTTGAGCAAATTGTTGCCCACACTCATCACATCCATAAGGTTTCTCTCCGGTGTGAATTCTCTGATGTTTTTTAAGCGCAAATGTGTGAGAGAAGCGATGTCCACACTGATCACATCCATAGGGTTTCTCTCCGGTGTGAATTCTCTGATGTGTTTTAAGGTTTCCCTTTGTAGAGAAATGTTGTCCACACTGATCACATCCATAGGGTTTCTCTCCGGTGTGAATTCTCTGATGTATTTTAAGGCTGGACATTTTGGGGAAGCGTTTTCCACACTGATCACAGCTGTGGTTCTTTTGCTTAGCCGAGCTTCTTTGTCCATTCCCCTCTGGTAGGCCAGGGAAGCCTGACTGATTCAACACTGAATTGGAAACAATAAAAAGGGAAATATTGTTTAGGGGTACTTAATGGTACTTAACTTACAACCAATCAACTAGTTAATTGGGTTCATACAAACCATTTTTGTTAAACCCATGAATCAAAACACATGAAAAATGCCAGATTAAAAAAAGCATGAGAGAAGTAAGTAACTTACAGAGGTCTTGATGATCATCCTGCTGAGCAGAATTGTTCTTGGTGGGGTTCAGAGAGTTCATCTTCACTTGAAGTCTGGAGTCCACAATCCTGGAGGAGTTGTGGGAAACTGACCAATAACATATGCTTCTTATAGCCTGAGATGGAACCATTCACTGCTTGAATTGATTGGTCAAAGGGGAGAACAATAGAAGCATCTCTCCACCAACCACAACAAACATTTGCATATGCTCTACCCCTCACAAAGGTCATCATCATTTAGTCTATATGTGAACAAAGTCAAAGCATGGATGATGGGAAATGAGTATACCTGTGTGTCCAAATGTAAGGACTGTCGATCAAAGCTCATAATATAGCCACGTGTTCCCCCCTAAATGTACCATAATCATTTTACAATCCATAATGTTACTTGGATGACCCAAAGAAACTTTAAACGATTAGCATTACAATTTAGTTTATATATTATAGATTGAACTAATTCACAACCTAACAAAGTGCTGGATTGCACCCATTAATGTGCAAGCTTTGTGTATCAAAACACAGAAAATAAAATGAAATTATTTAAGGGTCATGGCTCGTTGGAGAGGGTGTGTGTGTGTGGGGGGGAGGTATTACAGAAAAAAGTTGGAAAGTTTAGTGCTATAGTGCATTATTTCCACATAGATGAATGCTAATGATGAACTAAAGTTTATATGGTATGTCTTAGAAAATAGCAAATACAATTGAGAAACAAAGCAGAAAAAACATAAAAGAAACACTGTGAAACAGAAATTTAATTGTGATTTAAAATAAATAAGGGTGGTAGCATGACTGCTGTTTTCTGGGAGTTTGGTAAAGTCATTGTTTTAAATTGTGTCCGCTGTTTATGCTGTTTAAGTATTCAATCATGCAACGTGAGCATACACAGAGGCTACATAAAGGTGTCACTGTAGATCTAAATTAGATTATTGTTAGACACATTTTTCAGATATACTATTTTGTTTCAAGATGTTGCTCATTCATTTACTTGATATTAGGTTTTTACAAACAAATGGGATTGTATCGAATGAAGTAGAAATACTCTAAACTGCTATGTGGGTCTACACACACACACACACACACACACACACACACACACACACACACACACACACACACACACACACACACACACACACACACACACACTCTAGCGTCCAGTCGTTAATCTACAGCAGTCATTCTTACGGTCATTTTCACTGTTAGAATATTCTCAAGTACACAGTCAAAAGGACCATCAATTCCTTCCATTATCATTAAGCAGTGACATTTTGTTATCTCTGCAAACCACATCAACAACAGTTTAGCTGATTTATGCATGATTCTTGAAATCATCTGCATGATTCTTGAATTCATTCTGCCAGTCAGCACACTTCTTTGTGAGATAAATAGACCTCAAGAAGGACCATTCGGCCTCTAGACTAGATCTATTGTCTTCACAAGACGCAGATAGAATGTTAATTTGATCTCCCACCCAACTGTGCTTCAAACATCAAGTATACAATGACTCTCAATACTAGTAATGTAAATGCTGAATGGGAATCTCTGACGTGTTACTCTGTCATGCAGACAAGAAGCCTCCTAGTTAAACTTAACTTTTCTTGAGTTTAATCAACATTTAGTTCTGGATATTGTTTTTTAAAGTAATGGAATTTTAATTAAAGGAGGGATAACACACATCTCTATATTACTATATACCATATTGCACATGTCTCTCAAGCTTATTTCAAGCTGTGGTAACTCAAATAACAACTGCATATAACCAGTCCATGGCATTTCTTCCATTGTTTTCTGAAGCACTTTAGCTGCAGTACAACTTTGGCCTTGGCCCAGTCAGATTCAAACATTGTTATATGCCATTGCATGGGCATTGTATTATCCTATGTATTGCACCAAAAGGCTATAATAGGCTACCCATAATAATTAAGATCACACATAGATCAAGAGCAAATACAAGAAACATAGAAACAACCAGATTCAATTTAGAGGACATACATTTTAACATGATACATTGCATTTAGCAAGATATTAAGTTAAGTTTAATCACACCAAAACTGGTTATATGGAGTTTCATGAATAACACAATGGAGGACAGATGCAGTCCCACTCCCAGTCAAAGATGTGAATACAAATGTCACTACATGCCGTGATGTAAATAGTATTTCAATGAGCCAATGCATGGTCTTTTAGATTGGTCTTCTTAATCGTCAAAGCCATAGATACTGTAGGTTGTGCATTCCATAAAGTTGTGTCTAGATCATGTCCAGATCATTTCACAACCATCAGGCACAATTAGCTTGGGGAAGGAACAGCTGTTTGTGGTGAAAAGTAACTGGAGGGGAGATGCAGTATGAAACATAAATTTAATTGTGATTAAAAAAAATAAGAGTGGTAGCATATATGTTGTTTTCTGTGAGTTAAGTAGTATGAAATTGTGCATGCTGTTTGACTAAGAGTGGTAGCATATCTGTTGTTTTCTGTGAGTTAAATAATGTGAAAGTATTCAGTCAACCATTCAGCTTTGACATACACAGAGGCTACACAAAGGTGTCACTGTAGATTCATGTTAGACTGCACATTTTTCAGATATGCTGGTTTTTCCAAGATATGTTGCTCATTCATTCTCCTGATATTCAGTTTAAAACAAATGTGACATTATTGAATAAGGTAGACATACTGTATACTACTATATGGACCAAAGGTAATGCGGTTCATCAGATGTTTTGCAGCCTAGCCTAGGGCAGTGTTTCTAAACCATTTTTAATCCCAAGGCACACTTTTCAATGCCGAAAAATATCAGGGCTCACACACACACACTGACAAAACATACCACAACCACTGACGCTAAAATATCTACAAGATCACAACACAATAGTGCACATTGACCGCCTGACATTTATGCTATTTATAAAATGCAGATGGGGCACTCATTACCAAACAGAGAATCTACACACTGGCTTCAATTGTCTCCAAGTATCACCAATTTACACATTCTAGTATCTCGTTGTTAATGTACACCATTCATTGTCAAAGTACTCTCAAAGGACCCTCAATTTGCATGAAAATAAATCAGTGTGTGTGTGTGTGTGTGTGTGTGTGTGTGTGTGTGTGTGTGTGTGTGTGTGTGTGTGTGTGTGTGTGTGTGTGTGTGTGTGTGTGTGTGTGTGTTTGTGTGTGTGTGTGTGTGTGTGTGTGTGTTTGTGTGTACTACAGCAAAAAAGGTGGTAGCTTTAGTGGTTTAATTAACTAATTTAGATCTACAGTGATCTACAGTGCATTAAACTTTAATGCACTGTAGATCACTGTAGATCTAAATTAGATTATTGTTTGACACATGTTTCAGATATACTATTTTGTTTCAAGATGTTTCTCATTCATTTTATTGATATTAAGTTTAAAGTGAATAAGGCTCATAGTGATTTTCGTCATGGTAGACGTGTCTAGAGTTAGAAAATATGTGATAGCCTTGCACCAGTGGTAGCTTTATGGGTGCTATCATGCATTTTATTGTAATAGCACTATAGGTGGAAATGCATGGGTCAGTATATGAAAGCATATTATTTAACTACAACAAAAATTCACAAGGTTTTTCTTTTTTTCCATTTCTATGAGGTGTCTAGAACAACATACTAAAAGTTCAAAGAAATCGTAGTTGCAGAAGTATGTGTAATACTCAACATTCCAATATGTGTGCCAATATCGCCAGACAACAATACACTCCAATTGGCCTATTTTTTTTTTCCTATAATTCTATCAATTTGAAACTTTCCAGAATGGAAGTTGACATGAAAAGTAATGTTTTTTTTTTTTTTTCATTACTGTATCATTACTTTTTTTAATGAATTTGAATGTGCAAATGAGCCCAAAACTAAAATGTGGCCTAAATACAACCTAATAAGCTTATTTCCCCCTGAACTAGCGGTGCTGTGCTACGAGAACTTGAACATACGCAGAGGCTCCATGAAGGTGTACTGCACATTTTTCAGATCTACTATTTTGTTTCAAGATATGTTGCTCATTCATTCTCCTGATATTAAGTTTAAAAACAAATGTGACTGTATTGAATAAAGTACTAATACTGCATACAACTATGTGTTGATGCTAAGTTAATGCTGTTCATCACACGTTTGGCAGCCTAGCCTAGGGCAGTGTTTCTCAACCTTTTTTAATCCCAAGGCACACTTTTCATTGCTCAAAAATATCAGGCTCTCTCTCTCTCTCTCTCTCTCTCTCTCTCTCTCTCTCTCTCTCTCTCTCTCTCTCTCTCTCTCTCTCTCTCTCTCTCTCTCTCTCTCTCTCTCTCTCTCTCTCTCTCTCTCTCTCTCTCTCTCACACACACACACACACACACACACACACACACACACACACACACACACACACACACACACACACACACTGACAAAACATACCGCAATCACTGACAATAAAAATATCTACAAGATCACAACACAATAGTGCACATCGACCGCCTGACATATATGCTATTTATAAAATGCAGATGGCCCCCTCATTACCAAACAGATGATCTACACACTGGCTTCCATTGTCTCCAAGTATCACCAATTTACACATTCTAGTATCTTGTTAATGTACACCATCAATTCCCAAAGTACTCTCATAGTCTAAAGGATCCTCAATTTGATTTACATTAGGCCACACAGTTGCACAATTTCTGCATCCCACAGCTGCATTGTTGTGTCATGATTTGTTCTGTCCAGAATGAATTTGATAAATATTTAATGTTGGCAATAGAGTGACATTCATTTCCCATAAACCTTATCTAGTTGTATTTGTTCTGGATTATACCAAGACCCCCATTGAGGACCATATACCATTTTTATGTTTAATGTTAACATTCATAAAATAGGCATAAAAGCAACTGAGGTGTTATATTGAGACTTGACAGACTCCAATGTGACCTAAGATAACAGGCTACAAGTCCCAGTGATCATTGAATACCACTGTTAAATCAAATTCAACAATGTACAATTAATGATATGTAATCACCATCACTAATCAAAATCAAAGTAACAAAAAGGATATGGACACCATTCACAAAAATGTGGTCACCATTCAAAACAATCACACCGTGTAGAGTGACCAAGGGTTCACATTCCATGGATGTTTTATGCGCATTTAAAGTATGACTTGTATACAAGGGTTTAACCAAAATGTGCATACATTACATGGAAAAATGAACAGCCTGTCCTGCCAGTCAGCACACTTCTTTGTCACACAAATAGACCTCAAGAAGGACCATTTGGCCTCTAGACTAGACCTCTTGTCTTCACAACACACAAATAGAATAGAATAGAATTAATTTGGTGATCTACACCATTCATTCTGAAAGTATTTTCAAAGGACCCTCAATTTGATTTACACCAGGCTACACATTTGCATATATTTTATTTCTGCAACCCACAGCTGCTTTTTGTAAAGGCATGATTGGTTCTGTCCAGAATGTCTTTAATAACTATTTAATGTTCGTAATAGAGTGGTAATCCTGTTCCCATACCAATTCTTGTCAACAGTATCTAGTTGCAATAGATTATACCAAGACCCCACATTGACCACTATGCACAATTTGTATGTTTAATGTGACATCTGTAAAAGGTGAATGTAGTTCCACTCCCAGTCAAATTAAATCACTACATGCAGTGATTTACTAGAATTTCAATGTACTGTGTCCCATAAACACATGTTGCAAACACAATTTGCATGAGTGTGTGTGTGTGTGTGTGTGTGTGTGTGTGTGTGTGTGTGTGTGTGTGTGTGTGTGTGTGTGTGTGTGTGTGTGTGTGTGTGTGTGCATATAAGAATAGAGAATACGAATGCACGTGAATATCAAGAGCTTTATTTTGATCTGCAGCATAATGTTTGTGTAACATGTTTAGTATACATAACAGCCATGAAATGAAATATGCAGGGTCAGAAGCAAAAATACAGTCAATACATAGTGATGCATTTAAATCATATCTCTGAACATTCTCAAGCCAGTGAATAAGAACAAAAAGAGAAGAGGTAATTTACAGGATGATCTACTTTCAACAAACCATACATGAATAGTAAGTATCATCATACAACACTATTACATGGAGGAGCTAATCTCATCATAGTGTTCACACTAAACTCTGGGGTTTCTCACCACTGTGAATTCTTTGGTGTCTTTTAAGGTTGCCCATGCGAGAGAAATGTTGTCCACAATGATCACATCCATAGGGTTTCTCTCCGGTATGTACTCTCTCGTGGCATTTAAGGCTAACCATTTGAGAAAAGCTTTGTCCACACTGATCACATACATAGGGTTTCTCCCCAGTGTGAATTCTCTGGTGGCGTTTAAGGTTGCTCATATGAGAGAAATGTTGCCCACAATGAAAACATCCATAGGGTTTCTCACCAGTGTGAATTATCTGGTGTGATTTAAGGCTGGTCAGTTGAGCAAATTGTTGTCCACACTGATCACATCCATAGGGTTTCTCTCCGGTGTGAATTCTCTGGTGGCGTTTAAGATTGGCCATGACAGAAAAGTGTTGCCCACAATGATCACATCCATAGGGTTTCTCGCCAGTGTGAATTATCTGGTGTGACTTAAGGTTGGCCAACTGAGCAAATTGTTGTCCACACTCATCACATCCATAGGGCTTCTCTCCGGTGTGAATTCTCTGATGTGTTTTAAGGTGTCCCTTTCTAGAGAAATGTTGTCCACACTGATCACATCCATAGGGTTTCTCTCCGGTGTGAATTCTCTGATGTATTTTAAGGCTGGACATGCTGGGGAAGCGTTTTCCACACTGATCACAGCTGTGGTTCTTTTGCTTAGCTGAGCTTCTTTGTCCATTCCCCTCTGGTAGACCAGGGAAGCCTGACTGATTCAACACTGAAACGGAAACAATAAAAAAGGAAATATTGTTTAGGAGTAAATAATAATAATAATAATACATTTTATTTATAAGGCGCCTTTCAAGGCACTCAAGGTCGCCGTACAGAAAAAAATAAAAACAGTCAAACGAGCAAAAAATTAAAAAAAAACAAGAACAGAACCTACAATAGCAAGGAGCAGAGACAAATGGTCAACCATAGGCCTGCCTGAACAGGTGAGTTTTGAGGTGTGATTGGAAGGTGGTGATAGAGTCCAGGTTTCTTAAATCAGGGGGGGAGGGAGTTCTTAACTTACGACACATCAACTAGTTCATACGACGCATTTTTGTTAAACCCATGAATCAAAACACATGAAAAATACCAGATTAAAAAAAGCATGAGAGAAGTAAGTAACTTACAGAGGTCTTGATGATCATCCTGCTGAGCAGAATTGTTCTTGGTGGGGTTCAGAGAGTTCATCTTCACTTGAAGTCTGGAGTCCACAATCAATCCTGGAGGAGTTGTGGGAAACTGACCAAGAACATATGCTTCTTATAGCCTGAGATGGAACCATTCACTGCTTGAATTGATTGGTCAAACGGGAGAACAATAGAAGCATCTCTCCACCAACCACAACAAACATTTGCATATGCTCCACCCCTCACTCAGGTCATTTGCTCCACCCCTCTCTCCTCCCCAGGTCATGATTTATACATGATTACAGAAATCAACTGTTAACAGTGTAGGCTTCATATTTATTAATGTTCAGGTTTCATTGACATATTGATGTCATTTAGTCTATATGTGAACAAAGTCAAAACATGGATAATGGGAAATGAGTATACCTGTGTATCCAAAAGTAAGGATACTGTCAGAGTCAAAGCTCGTAGTGCAGCCCCCCCCCCCCCCCCCCCCCCCCCCCTAAATGTACCATAATCATTTCACAATCCATAATGTTACTTGGATGACGCAAATAAACTTTAAATGATTACTATTAAATTTAGTTTATAGATTATAGATTGACCTAATTCAAAGCCTAACAAAGTGCTGAATTGGTCCACACATTAATGTGCAAGCTTTGTATATCAAAACCCAAAACACTACTACTACTACTACTACTACTACTACTACTACTACTACTACTAAAAATAAAATAAATAAATAAAATGAAGTTCTTTAAGGGTCTTGGTTCGTTGGAGAGGGTGTGTATGTGTCTGTTTGTACTACAGCAAAAAGTTGGGGGGTTTAGTTGTTTAGTGCATTATTTCCACATAACTGAATGTTAATGATTAACTAGAGTAAATATGGTATGTCTTATAAAAACAGCAAATACAATTAAGAGAAACAAAGCAGAAAAACACAACCAAAGCCAATGTGAAACAGAAATTTAATTGTGATTTAAAATGAAATAAGAGTGGTAGCATATCTGTTGTTTTCTGGGAGTTTGTTAAAGTTAAATCACGTTAAATTGTGCATGCTGTTTACATGTCCGACTAACAAAGTATTCAGTCACTCATACAGCTTGGACATACACAGAGGCTACATGAAGGTGTCACTGTAGGCCTAAATTAGATTATTGTTAGACTGCACATTTTTTTCAAGGTATGTTGCTCATTCATTCTCCTGATATTAAGTTAAAAAATAAAAGTGACATTATTAAATAAAGTAGAAATACTGTATCCTATGTGGATCTAAAGGTAATGCTGTTCAGTTCGGCAGCCTGGCCTAGGGCAGTGTTTCTCAAACTTTTTTGATCTGTCGTGTATTTCCACCCAAATGTGCATTAGGCCCTGCACTAGTAAGCATAGTCCCCCTGAGGAATGTGCTGTACAGAACATACTGTACCATACAAGCCCTCCACTTAGGCCTGGGCGCCAACAGGACCAGGAGACAAGTCCAGATGTGTATTCTCCTTCTTTGGGCCGTTAGAAAACTAGCACAGCTAATTCCCAGCATTATCTATCAACTGAGTGACACCTCAACGCACGTTTCACGCACATTTCACACGCACGCACAGGCCCACAGCAATGTATAGGCGACATATGGGTCTTGTCAACGCACACACCTCATGCACATGAACATGCATGCACATGCATTGGGACAACGCACACACCTCACGCACATGAACATGCGTGCACATGCATTGAAACCCATGAGTTGGACCCATATTTAAGGGGACGGAACAAAGAGACCCCAGCCCCTTCATTTTTTATCCTTGAACGCATGTACACCCCCGTACCTTCTCCTTCAAAATAATTGTAATATCCCTATAGGTTCAACAATAAATGTACACTGTTAAATCTTGCCGATTGTCTGAGTGTCACCTATGACCCTCGCAGTACTATCGAACCCATTCAAATAATTTGCGACAGATCACAAGACACTCCTGAAGCTAAAAAATCTACAAGATTACAACACAATAGTGCACATCGCCTGACATTTATGCTATTTATAAATTGCAGATGGCCCATTACATTAGGTCACACAGTTGCACAATTTCTGCAACACACAGCTGCATTTTTGTGTCATGATTTGTTCCGTCCAGAATTAATTTGATAACTATTTAATGTTGGCAATAGAGTGACATTCATTTCCCATACACCTTATCTAGTTGTATTTGTTCTGGATTATACCAAGACCCCCGTTGATGACCATACATCATTTTTTATGTTTAATGTTAACATTCATGAAATAGGCATACAAGCAACTGAGGTGTTATATTGAGACTGGACAGACTTCAATATGACCTAAGATAATAGGCTACAAGTCCCAGTGATCATCAAATGCCACTTTTTAATCAAATTCAACAATGTACTTTTAGGCCTGGGCTATGGTTTCTAAAAACAAAATGTGAAATATTTATATAGCAGCATCCAAAATTTTGAATTCTGGAATATTGTACATACTGCACAGAATCCAAAAATGGATTCCCTGCCTAAATGGTAATGATGTCTATATAATCACCATCACTAATATAAATCTAAGTAACAAAAAGCCTACGGACACTATTCACAAATATCTGGTCACCATTCAAAACAATCACACCATATAGAGTGGGGACCAGGGATGTTTTATGCACATTTAAAGTAGGACTTGCACAGAAAGGTGTAACCAAAACGTGCATACATTACATGGGAAATGAACAGCCTGCACTGCCAGTCAGCACACTTCTTTGTCACACAAATAGACCTCAAGAAGGACCATTTGGCCTCTATACTAGACCTCTTGTCTTCACAACACACACATAGAATGTTAATTTGGTCTCACACCTATTCAATTCAAATTTCAATTCAAAGGAGCTTTATTGGCATGACTGTAAGTTGTGCAATCCATAAAGTTTTGTCAAGATCATGTCCAGATCATTTCACAACCATCAGGCACAATGAGCTTGGGGAAGGAACAGTTGTTTGTGGTGAAAAGTAACTGGAGGGGAGATGCAGTTCCATATAGAAATATAGTCAATACAATTCAATTCAAATGGCTTTATTGGCATGAGAAAACATATGTTCGCTAAAGCAAGAACATAACAGCAAGAAATGCAATATAACAAGAAAACACAATAAAACAGAATCAGGGAAGCGTAATACAGCAGTAAAACAATGTATCAATACACAATGTACACAGACTGATGCATTGCAGAGGAACACAAACTCCAACACAAAGTCACCTCCATACTCATACAGTTTTAATCATTTCCCTGAACACTCTTGGACCAAGAGAAGAGCTACAACAAGGTCAATTACGTTATGTACAGTCTACTTGCAATGAATCCAAACATGAAACAAAAACTACCATCATTCCCACTATTATATAACATTTAACACTATTATATGGAGGGGCTAATCTCGTCATAGTGTTCACACTAAACCCTGGCGTTTCTCGCCAGTGTGAATTCTCTGGTGTCTTTTAAGGTTGCCCAATTGAGAGAAGTGTTGCCCGCAATGATCACATCCATAGGGTTTCTCGCCAGTGTGAATTCTCTGGTGTGATTTAAGGTCTCCCTTTGTAGAGAAATGTTGTCCACACTGATCACAGCCATAGGGTTTCTCTCTAGTATGTACTTTCTGATGTCTTTCAAGGTTTCCATTTGTAGAGAAATGCTGTCCACAATGATCACAACCATAGGGTTTCTCGCCAGTATGAATTCTCTGGTGTGTTTTGAAGGCGGCCATGTGAGAAAAGTGTTGTCCACACTGATCACATCCATAGGGTTTCTCTCCAGTATGTACTTTCTGGTGTCGTTTAAGGCTAGCTGTTTGAGAAAAGTGTTGTCCACATTGATCACATCCATAGGGTTTCTCTCCAGTATGTATTTTCTGATGGCTTTTAAGGTGTCCCTTTGTAGAGAAATGTTGTCCACACTGATCACATCCATAGGGTTTTTCTCCAGTGTGGATTCTCTGATGTGTTTTAAGCGTAAATGTGTGAGAGAAGCGATGCCCACACTGATCACATCCATAGGGTTTCTCTCCAGTATGTACTTTCTGGTGGCTTTTAAGGCTTCCCTTTGTAGAGAAATGTTGTCCACACTGTTCACATCCATAGGGTTTCTCCCCTGTGTGAATTCTCTGGTGTGTTTTAAGGCTGGCCGATTGAGAGAAGTGTTTTCCACAATGATCACATCCATAGGGTTTCTCTCCAGTATGTACTTTCTGGTGGCATTCAAGGCTATACATGTGAGAAAAGTGTTGTCCACACTGATCACATCCATAGGGTTTCTCTCCGGTGTGAATTCTCTGGTGTGTTTTAAGGTGGGTCAATTGAGCAAATTGTTGTCCACACTGATCACATCCATAGGGTTTCTCACCGGTGTGAATTCTCTGATGTGTTTTAAGGTTTCCCTTTGTAGAGAAATGCTGTCCACACAGATCACATCCATGGGGCTTCTCTCCGGTGTGAATTCTCTGATGTGTTTTAAGGTTTCCCTTTGTAGAGAAATGTTGTCCACACTGATCACATCCATAGGGTTTCTCTCCGGTGTGAATTCTCTGATGTTGTTTAAGGCTGGACATGCTGGGGAAGCGTTTTCCACACTGATCACAGCTGTGGTTCTTTTGCTTAGCCGAGCTTCTTTGTCCATTCCCCTCTGGTAGACCAGGGAAGCCAGACTGATGATTCAACACTGAATTATTGAGGGAAAAAGGAATTAATTGGTTAGGGTACTTAATAGTACTTAACTTACAACCCATAAACTAGTTGAGTTACGAAGCATTTTGTTTAACCCATGCTAATATTAAATCACATGACACATGAAAAATACTAGATCAAAACAAATCATGGGTAACTTACAGAGGTCTTGATGATCATCCTGCTGAGCAGAATTGTTCTTGGTGGGGTTCAGAGAGTTCATATTCACTTGAAGTCTGGAGTCCACAATCAATCCTGGAGGAGTTGTGGGAAATTGACCAATAAAATGCTCTTCTTATAGCCTGAGATGGAACCATTCACTGCTTGGATTGATTGGTCAAAGGGGAGAACAATAGAAGCATCTCTCCACCAACCACAACAAACATTTGCATATGCTCCACCCCTCACTCAGGTCATTTGCTCCACCCCTCTCTCCTCCCCAGGTCATGATTTATACATGATTACAGAAATCAACTGTTAACAGTGTAGGCTTCATATTTATTAATGTTCAGGTTTCATTGACATATTGATCATTTAGTCTATATGTGAACAAAGTCAAAGCAAGGCTAATGCGAAATGAGTATACCTGTGTATCCTAAAGTAAGGACACTGTCAGAGTCAAAGCTTGTGGTATAGCCACATGTTCCCCTCTAAATGTACCATAATCATTTCACAAACCATAATGTTACTTGGATGACCCTAAGAAACTTTAAATGATTGCTATTACAATTTAGTTTATGTCAAACCTTATACACTGACCTAATTCACAACCTAACAATGTGCTGGGATGCTCCACATATTAATTTGCAAGCAAAACACAAAACACTACTACATAGATGAAATAGTTCTACAATGGTCATGGTTTGTTGGAGAGTGTGTGTTTGTCTTTGTGAACTACAGCAAGAAGTTGGGAGGTTTAGTGCATTATTTCCACGTAATTGAATGTTAATGCTATGTCTTATGAATATATCTCTTACAATGAAGAGAAAAAAGCAAAAAACCGCAACCAAAGGCAGCAGAAATTCAATTGTGATTCAAAACAAAAAAAGGGTGATACCATATTTGCTGTTTTATGGGAGTTTGTTAAAGTTTAATTATGTTAAATGTTGTATGCTGTTTGCCTAACTAACAAAGTATTAATACAACATAAACATACAGAGGGGTTGTATGTTTATGGGTTTTTCTCCAGTGTGGATTCTCTGATGTGTTTTAAGCGTAAATGTGTGAGAGAAGCGATGCCCACAGTGATCACATCCATAGGGTTTCTCTCCCGTATGTACTTTCTGGTGGCTTTTTAAGGCTTCCCTTTGTAGAGAAATGTTGTCCACACTGTTCACATCCATAGGGTTTCTCCCCTGTGTGAATTCTCTGGTGTGTTTTAAGGCTGGCCGATTGAGAGAAGTGTTTTCCACAATGATCACATCCATAGGGTTTCTCTCCAGTATGTACTTTCTGGTGGCATTCAAGGCTATACATGTGAGAAAAGTGTTGTCCACACTGATCACATCCATAGGGTTTCTCTCCGGTGTGAATTCTCTGGTGTGTTTTAAGGTGGGTCAATTGAGCAAATTGTTGTCCACACTGATCACATCCATAGGGTTTCTCTCCGGTGTGAATTCTCTGATGTATTTTAAGGTTTCCCTTTGTAGAGAAATGCTGTCCACACAGATCACATCCATAGGGCTTCTCTCCGGTGTGAATTCTCTGATGTGTTTTAAGGTGTCCCTTTGTAGAGAAAAGTTGTCCACACTGATCACATCCATAGGGTTTCTCTCCGGTGTGAATTCTCTGATGTTGTTTAAGGCTGGACATGCTGGGGAAGCGTTTTCCACACTGATCACAGCTGTGGTTCTTTTGCTTAGCCGAGCTTCTTTGTCCATTCCCCTCTGGTAGACCAGGGAAGCCAGACTGATGATTCAACACTGAATTATTGAGGGAAAAAGGAATTAATTGGTTAGGGGTACTTAATAGTACTTAACTTACAACCCATAAACTAGTTGAGTTACGAAGCATTTTGTTTAACCCATGCTAATATTAAATCACATGACACATGAAAAATACTAGATTAAAACAAATCATGGGTAACTTACAGAGGTCTTGATGATCATCCTGCTGAGCAGAATTGTTCTTGGTGGGGTTCAGAGAGTTCATCTTCACTTGAAGTCTGGAGTCCACAATCAATCCTGGAGGAGTTGTGGGAAACTGACCAATAACATGCTCTTCTTATAGCCTGAGATGGAACCATTCACTGCTTGGATTGATTGGTCAAAGGGGAGAACAATAGAAGCATCTCTCCACCAACCACAACAAACATTTGCATATGCTCCACCCCTCACTCAGGTCATTTGCTCCACCCCTCTCTCCTCCCCAGGTCATGATTTATACATGATTACAGAAATCAACTGTTAACAGTGTAGGCTTCATATTTATTAATGTTCAGGTTTCATTGACATATTGATCATTTAGTCTATATGTGAACAAAGTCAAAGCAAGGCTAATGCGAAATGAGTATACCTGTGTATCCTAAAGTAAGGACACTGTCAGAGTCAAAGCTTGTGGTATAGCCACATGTTCCCCTCTAAATGTACCATAATCATTTCACAAACCATAATGTTACTTGGATGACCCTAAGAAACTTTAAATGATTGCTATTACAATTTAGTTTATGTCAAACCTTATACACTGACCTAATTCACAACCTAACAATGTGCTGGGATGCTCCACATATTAATTTGCAAGCAAAACACAAAACACTACTACATAGATGAAATAGTTCTACAATGGTCATGGTTTGTTGGAGAGTGTGTGTTTGTCTTTGTGAACTACAGCAAGAAGTTGGGAGGTTTAGTGCATTATTTCCACGTAATTGAATGTTAATGCTATGTCTTATGAATATATCTCTTACAATGAAGAGAAAAAAAGCAAAAAACCGCAACCAAAGGCAGCAGAAATTCAATTGTGATTCAAAACAAAAAAAGGGTGATACCATATTTGCTGTTTTATGGGAGTTTGTTAAAGTTTAATTATGTTAAATTTTGTATGCTGTTTGCCTAACTAACAAAGTATTAATACAACATAAACATACAGAGAGGCCTAAATTAATTATTGTTAGATTATTTTTTCAGATCT
>CM076968.1:574240-584466 GCA_039105355.1 Benthosema pterotum
CAGTTGCACAATTCCTGCAACCCACAGCTGCATTTTTTGTCATTTTTTGTGTTAATTCCAGAATTCATTTGATAACTATTTAATGTTGGCAATAAAGTGACATTCATTTCCCATATACCTTATCTAATTGTATTTGTTCTGGACCAAGACCCCCATTGAGGACAATATGCCATTTTTTATGTTTAATGTTAATGTAGTATTACGCGGAAGCGGGGATCGAACCCGGGACTCCCACTCGCCAGTCCAACGCACAACAAGTCGCGCCAATAAGGCTGAGCCCGATTGGCGGGGTTGTTGTCGCTGGCTCATGGCTGGGTGCTACATTCACCCCCTTGATCTTTTGGAGCGCGTCCTCGCGCTTCACACTTCACACCACGGACCCCCGTACGTGATGTCCCTCATGTGGACCCGCAAGGACGTATACGGGTATATTGGGAATAACACCCGCACTCCAAATCCTGCCGACTACGCCAGATTGTAGTATTACGCGGAAGCAGGGATCGAACCCGGGACTCCCACTCGCCAGTCCAACGCACAACAAGTCGCGCCAATAAGGCTGAGCCCGATTGGCGGGGTTGTTGTCGCTGGCTCATGGCTGGGTGCTACATTAACATTAACCAAATAGGCATACAAGCAACTGAGGTGTTATATTGAGACTCGACAGACTCCAATATGACCTAAGATAACAGGCTACAAGTCCCAGTGATCTGTACATACCACTGTTTAACCAAATTCAACAATGTACAATTAATGATGTGCAATCACCATCACTAATCAGCACATCACTGTGCAGTGACTGCATAGTCATACTTCCCTTGGGAGTGGGGTCTGTCTGTGGCGGCCTTTCTCTATTGCAAGGCTGTGGTCACTGAGTCTGTATCCGGTCAAAGTTTTGGGTCTTTTACTGTACTTAGGTATTCGGCCAATGTATATTCTCTTTTTAGTGATAGGTAGCACTCCATTCTGCTTTGGTTTTTGGTAGACTCGTTCCAGTGTGCCAGTTAGATTTCTTTTTGTTTTCTTATCATTTGGTTTAGTCCAATGTGCTTTCCAACTGGTGGTTGTGCTATTTGTGTGTATAGTCCCTGGACCAGCTGGATAAGAGGGCATCCCTCTGATTTTACTCTATGGCTAAGGGCTATATTATGGAACGTGTCTGGGTTGCTTTCTTTGAGGTGGAGTCTGGCAAAACGTACCCCAACATCAGAAGAGGGCTATTTCTAAAATGCAGATGGCCACTAAGTACCGAACAGAGAATCTACATACTTGCATTGTCTCCAAGTATCAAAATGTACATATTCTAGTATCTCATTGAGATGGTCACCAGAGAAGTCGGCCCGCCGCGAAGTCGGACCCTGAGTATAGACAGAGTTACGCTGTTGCAAACCCTGATCACTAAATGGGATCATTCCAATGGCGGCTCTCCTACATAGACTTCATATTATCTTTATTTTAGATTGTTTCGTAATACTTTAGGATATAGTAAAAACATCAGGCAATAGCCTGATGTTCATAAATCCCTTTATTTTACGTCATTTACTACAGCATACACATTAACAACCCAGCTTTGGTCGGCTAGGTGGTGTGGAGAAGTCGCCCAGGGGGTGTGGAGAAGTCGGCTAGGTGGTGTGGAGAAGTCGCCCAGGGGGTGTGGAGAAGTCGGCCCATTAGACATGCATAGGCACCTTTATCACTGCATATCATAGACATGCATAGGCACCATTATCCATTATCAAGTCATGACAATAGACATGTATAGGCACCATTACTCTTTACCAGAGTAGAATAAATACATATTTCACTCTTTAATCAAGTCATGACAATAGACATGTCTTTAATCAAGTCATGACAATAGACATGTATCAACGTTCCAGGAGCAGCTGACAACACACCAGCAGCAGCAGCTGCAGCAGCGGCTGAACCTGACTTTCAGCCTGCTGTTGAAGAAGCAGCAGCACCACCAGCTATTGAGCCTCTGCAGTACACACTGCTAGAGCACGGATCGCAACGTGGCAAAAAGCTCTTAGTTGATAGTCTCGGCTTCAGCTATTGCATCAAGAGGGAAGGCGTAAAACAGACCACGTGGCGTTGTAGTGTACGGACACGTACGCTTACCTGCCCAGCAATACTGGGGCAGATTGGTGATGTCTACTCACCTGGACCACATGACCACAACCATAGTGGACAGCCTGGATATGAGAACAAGGTATGATGCTGCTAATGCATAATCTTTTTAATATTATATTTTATTGTTTGTGCAGTATTTATGGGTGGTTAGCATGATATAAGATCCTAATTCTTTCATGTCTTTATTTTGTAGGTCAAGATCTACAAAAAGACCATCCAACTCTCTCAGGAGAATGTGTTCACATCGGCGGAGAGCATAGCAGAGGCAGTGGTGAGAGAGCACAACCCCAACCCTGCAGAGCCTACCTGTGTTGTCAGCCTGAACAACCTTACCAGGGCCGCCAATTTTCACAGGCAGAAAATTCGGCCCGCAGAGCCAGATCAGTACAACTTTCACCTGGAAGTTCAGCATCTACCAGAGGGCTTCCTGCAGAAGGATATCTGCATGCCATCTGCGCGGCAGGTGGGCAGTGGTGCACGCCATCTGATATTTGCCACAGAGAAACAAGTGGCCCTGCTCCAGACTGTAAAACAGGTCTTCATGGATGGCACCTTCAAAGTTTGTCGCAAACCATTCAAACAGCTTTTCAGCTTGCATGGATTTCTTGCAGACGATGAAGGCAACAATGTCAAGCAAGTGCCACTGGTATTTGTGCTGATGACATCGAGGAGGGCACGTGACTACAAAAAGGTGTTCAAAGCCATAAAGAACCTGGCTCCCAATTTGGACACAGTTGGCATGGTCACTGACTTTGAGCGTGCCATTTGGAATGCCGCAAACGAGGTTTTTCCTGGAGCTACAGTACACGGATGCAGTTTCCACTGGGGCCAAGCCGTGTTTAGAAAAGTTCAAGAATTGGGCTTGGCAGTTGCCTATTGTTCCAATCCAGATGTCAAGAAATACATCAGATCGCTGCTCTCCCTTCAGTTCATTCCCGCTGAGGACATTGAGCAGCAGTTCAATCTCCTTGCAGAACGTGCCACAGAGCAGCTGCGGCCCCTAGTTGACTACATGGAGCGCACTTGGATCAGAGGAGTTTGGGAGCCATCACAGTGGTGCATGTACAGATGTGCGATCAGGACGAACAATGACGTGGAAGGTTGGCATTACCGCCTGAATCGCAAAGCACAGCGTGCAAGCATCCCAACCTATATACTGGTGTCCTTGCTGCACAAGGAAGCTCTCCTGATCGATTATCAACTACATATGATCACAGAGCACCACTTGCGCCGCCACCAGCGACAGAAGAATACGCACACAGCGGCCAAGCTGAACCAGATGTGGCATCTCTTTGAAAGTGGCGGCCTAACTGTTGAACAGCTGCTTTCCAGGGCTGCTCGCCTGCATGACCCACTGTTCAGAGCCCCACTTGACACAGATGTGCAGGGACCTTGAAACGGGCCTCCAAATTGTGGCACCGAACTGTTGACTGCATTTTTTTTTACCACACTTTTTGGCCACTTTTAAACTTTTTTAACAACAGAATTGTTGTATTGTTTATTTTTACTTTTGTTCTACATATTTCTTTACTTGTATTTTTGACTCAACCTCAAATAAATGGTTACATTTCTGCAATTAATCTGTTGTTGTTGTTGTTGTTGTTGTTTTTACACCTGAGCTGTGGAGTACAATTTGATCAATAGACACAGCCATTAGCAAGCAATTTCACCCTCAGCAATTATCAGTCAATCACATCACTTTTGTTGGACCAGGGAAACAAAGCAGTCAAAACATTCACTAGATCAACATGACAATTAATCTTCTACATTCTGTTGTAGCCTTAAAAAGTGCACAATAATAAGGATAATGATATACAAGGGCCTAAAACAGCTGACACTAGCTCACTAAGTAACTAACTATTCCACAGACATGGGCCGACCTCTCCACTCCCCCGGCCCGAGCTCTCCACAGCCGCGGCCCGACCTCTCCACAGCCGCGGCCCGACCTCTCCACAGCCGCGGCCCGAGCTCTCCACACGATTCGGGCCGACTCTCGTGCGACCGTTTTATTTTACAATGTTTTATAGCCTACTACTACTAGTAGGCCTACAGCCTAGACATTAGAGACTTTAGTTGTCACTGTGCAATGCTTTATAACAGATGTTTACATAGCTCTTATTTGCACCGCCATCGTTGCAAACAATGTATTTCGAACTCCAGTTTGTCCCTCTTTCAGGCTGAACAGCCTTCCTGCGCACAGTTTCTGACCCCTCAATGTCGCAACATTTCGGTTGGTCCGACTTCGCGGCGGGCCGACTTCTCCGGTCCCCCATTGAGATTACCGTACTGTTCCCATACCAATTCTTGTCAACAGTATCTAGTTGCAATAGATTATACCAAGACCCCACATTGAGCACTATGCACAATTTGTATGTTTAATGTGACATCTGTAAAAGGTGAATGTAGTTCCACTCCCAGTCAAATTAAATCACTACATGCAGTGATTTAGTAGAATGTCAATGTAATGTGTCCCATAACAACACATGATGCACATAATTTATGTATGTGTGTCTGTGTGTCTGTGTGGTGCGTGTGTGTGTGAATAATAATAGAGAATAAGAATGCAATTGAATGCCAATACATTTATTTAATTCTGCAGCATGATGTTTGCCTGACATGTTTAGCATAGATTATAAAAGGCATATAATCATTTCATGGAATTAAATATGCAGGGCCAGAAGCAAAAATACAGTCAGTACATAGTGATGCATTTAAATCATATCTCTGAACATTCTCAAGTCGGTGAATAAGAACAAAAAGAGAAGAGGTAATTTACAGGATGTTGAATCTACTGTCAACAAATCCGAAAATGAAAATAAAAAAGTATCATCATCCCACACTATAACATAGGGGAGCAAATCTCGTCATAGTGTTCACACTAAACTCTGGGTTTCTCACCAGTGTGAATTCTCTGGTGTGTTTTAAGGTTGCCCAATTGAGAGAAGTGCTGTCCACACTGATCACATCCATAGGGTTTCTCACCAGTGTGAATTCTCTGGTGTCTTTTAAGGTGGGTCAGTTCAGCAAATTGTTGCCCACACTGATCACATCCATAGGGTTTCTCTCCGGTGTGAATTCTCTGGTGTATTTTAAGGCTGGCCAATTGCGCAAATTGTTGTCCACACTGCTCACATCCATAGGGTTTCTCACCTGTGTGAATTCTCTGGTGTGTTTTAAGGTGGGCCAATTGAGAGAAGTGTTGTCCACAATGATCACATCCATAGGGTTTCTCGCCAGTGTGAATTCTCTCATGTGTTTTAAGGTGTCCCTTTGTAGAGAAATGTTGTCCACACCGATCACATCCATAGGGTTTCTCCCCAGTGTGAATTCTCTGATGTGTTTTAAGTGTGGATGTGTGAGAGAAGCGATGCCCACACTGATCACATCCATAGGGCTTCTCTCCGGTGTGAATTCTCTGATGTCTTTTAAGGCTGGACATTCTGGGGAAGCGTTTTCCACACTGATCACAGCAGTGGTTCTTTTGCTTAGCTGAGCTCCTTTGTCCATTCCCCTCTGGTAGACCAGGGAAGCCAGACTGATACAACACTGAATTGGAAACAATAAAAAAGGAAATGTTGTTAAGGGGTACTTAATGCTACTTAACCAACAACCCATCAACTAGTTAATTGGGTTCATACGAAGCATTTTGTTAAAACCCATGAATCAAAACACATGAAAAATACCAGATTAAAAAAGCATGAGAGAAGTAAGTAACTTACAGAGGTCTTGATGATCATCCTGCTGAGCAGAATTGTTCTTGGTGGGGTTCAGAGAGTTCATCTTGACTTGAAGTCTGTAGTCCACAATCAATCCTGGAGGAGTTGTGGGAAACTGACCAAGAACATATGCTCCTTATAGCCTGAGATGGAACCATTCACTGCTTGAATTGATTGGTCAAAGGGGAGAACAATAGAAGCATCTCTCCCCCAACCACAACAAACATTTGCATATGCTCCACCCCTCACTCAGGTCATTTGCTCCACCCCTCTCTCCTCCCCAGGTCATGATTTATACATGATTTAGAAATCAACTGTTAACAGTGCAGGCTTCATATTCAATATCATTTATAAATGTTCAGTTTTAATTGACATATTGACATCATTTAGTCTATATGTGAACATAGTCAAAGCATGGCTAATGGGAAATGAGTATACCTGTGTGTCCAAAAGTAAGGACACTGCCAGAGTCAAAGCTCATAGTATAGCCACATGCCCCTCCCCCTAAATGTACCATAGTCATTACATAATCCATTATGTTACTTGGATGACCCAAAGAAACATTAAATGATTACTATTACAGTTTATAATTAGTTTATAGATTGTAGATTGACCTAATTCACAACCTAACAAAGTGCTGGATTGGTCCACACATCAATGTGCAAAGCTTCAAACACTACTACTATTAGGAAGAAAAAATGTTATTTAAGGGTCATGGCTCATTGGAGAGGGTGTGTGTGTGTCTGTGTGTATTACAACAAAAAGTTGGGAGGTTTATTGGTTTAGTGCATTATGTCCACATAATTGAATTTTAATGATAAACTAAAGTAAATATTGTATGTCTTATAAAAACAGAGAAAAAAGGAGAAACAAAGCAGAAAAACACAAACAAAGGCAGTGTGAAACAGTAATTGAATTGTGATTTAAAATAAATAAGAGTGGTGACATATCTGTTTTTGTGGGTGTTAAATTACATGAAACTGTGCATGCTGGTTATGATATTAAGTTCAAAATTAAATGTGACATTATTGAATAATGTAGAAATACTGTATACTATTATGTGGATCTAAAGGCAATGCTGTTCATCACATGTTTGGCAGCCTAGCCTAGGGCAGTGTTTCTCAACTTTTTAATCCAAGGACACTCTTTTCATTGCTCAAAAATAGCAGGGCACACACACACACTGACAAAACATACCACAATCACTGACACTAAAAAATATCTACAAGATTACAAAACAATAGGTCACATCGACCGCCTGACATTTATGCTATTTATAAAATGCAGATGGCCCCCTCATTACCAAACAGAGAATCTACACACTTGCTTCTATTGTCTCCAAGTATCACCAATTTACACATTCTAGTATCTTGTTGTTAATGTACACCATTCAGGAGTACATTAACAAGATACTAGAATGGGTGATTAATAAAAACGCAACGTATCTACAGAGAGAGCAGTGTGATCGCACTGACAGAAACGTGGCTAACCAGTCTCAAGCCGGACTCCGCGGTGGAGCTACAGGAGTTCAGTCTAGTGCGGACGGACAGGGATAACAAAGCATGCCGCAAGTCGAAAGGAGATGGAGTTATACTGTATATTAATAATAGATGGTGTAACCGGGGCCATGTGACTGTTTACACTTTGACTGCTGACCTTTGACCTTTTCCTGCTGTTCATCTGCTGTAATATAGTTCAATAGGATATGTGATGTAACTTTGAAGGCCCATTGCATATTTTGTGATAATGCGACAATAATCACAAATATCCCAAATGAATCAGGTGGCTGTCCTCTTTACCCAGAAAAATAATTATGTTTGTAGCATATTGCATTCTTTAGATATAAGACATTATATACAGCTTGCTACCTCCCCAAATCAGGCCTCTGGAGACTACATTTTGAGATAGAGCCTGTTGTTTGCAGCACACTTTGTAATGCCTATAAAACATTCTCCCTTGCAGTGACATAGACATGTTATACATCAAATGAAAGCTCTAACACTCTACTTTCACTGGGACATGTAAAAATTAAAAAAAAATCTATAAGGTTTGTCATAACACAATGAAAACACACATTGCATTTTCTCAGGCATTTTTATTTCTCTTCTCCCACACACAAATCAAATACAAAATACAAATAGTGTGTGTGTGTGTTGTGTGTGTGTGTGTGTGTGTGTGTGTGTGTGTGTGTGTGGTGTGTGTGTGTGTGTGTGTGTGTGTGTGTGTGTGTGTGTGTTGCATACACACACATGCGCGCACCCACACGCACGCACATACTTCACGGTACCGACACGGTACGCAGTTGCATGCACCCACACATGTGCACACGCACACACGTGGCAGATCTACAAGCTCAGCACTGAGCAGTTCTTGTTTGACTGGATCTGGGGGATGGGGGGGGGGGGTGAGGTTGAGCCTGGTGAGGCTGTGGCTGGCTGATCTCAGCACCTAGAAACATATGAAAAAATATATAAAAAGATCATCCACAAAGTCCTCCTCCCCCGAGCTATACATACATTACATGAAAAAGGGAACAACAAATTAGGAAATTTTAGCCAGTAAAATAGCATTCACATTCAGTCATGAGAGCCCTAGAGTAGGAACAGAGTACATTGCTTATTTCTCTCACATAATCTGGCAACGCAGGTTGCTTTTCTTTCAGAGCCATCTCGTAGAGATTTGGACATCGAGGGGTCTGATCAGCTCAGCTCCAATGCATACACTCCAATGCATTCCGTGACTCCTTGTCCCTTTTTGTTGTCCCGATTCAATAGAAGTCTATGTAAAGAGCCTCCATTGGACTGGCCCAATGAATTGAATGGAGTTGTCGTAACTACTGTATTTCTATGTAAGTTTCCATTTCCTGGAAAAGAGAAACTTATCGATCACTCCCCGTTTGGAGCGAGTTTTTGGAGGGGACCAGTCGATCGTTGTATTAGGCTTACACACACCTTCAGTTAGCTTGTGTGACACTCTCGTTCCTCTTTTTATGTTTTGTATTGAGAAATGCAATAATAGACATAGCGATCATGCAGCCTGCAGCAGCAGCCACACACACGCGCGCACACCATAACGAGCTGCATTAATAGTAAAAAGAAAGAAAGCTGGTGATAAAACATGAGGATCCACCAACCTGATTGATTCGACACGGACTTCTGGGAGTTGGATGACTCTGCAACAACGTTCCGTTCGGACAGTGATCCCTCCCCCCCCCCCCCCCCCCCGGCGTGGAAAAAGCAGAAGCGGACCCCTTTACTGGCGTGTTGGTTTTACCCCGTATCGCTTCCAGACGAGGAAAAAACAATCCAGCATATTTTTTTTTCCACAACGAGCGTCTTGATCCAGCCTCTTCCACCTACACAGCCAGGGTTTTCAACCTTTTTCATCCAAGGGACCACACCATTTATTCAGCATTTGAGCCACGGACCACCAATTGAGGATATTTTTAGACCCACAGACCCCAAACTAAAGATTTATTTTGCTTGTGTAAAAATGAAACCAAATGGACCCGCCAGGGTCCATTTGGTTTCATTTTTACACTCTCAAGAGTTACATTTGGATAAAACAACTTAGCTGGGGACACCTGGAACTCTCTCAAGGACCACTGGTGGTTTCTGGTACTGGATTAGGACGGAGTACAGGCTGGAGCTGGATCAGAGGAAGCCACCCTACGGCACTTCGCCCAGGGACCCTGCTTCTCTCCCGGCTGCGTGCAGCCAAACGCCTGCTGGCTCTGCAGTGGGATGGGGGGTCCGGGACAGCAGGAGCAGCCAGGATAGGCTACTTTTGATTGATTGATTGCTTTATTAGACACTCGACTGCAACAAGGAACAGTAATAAGTACAGTCCAACACAGCAATTACTAATACTTGCTAAATGGATTCTATCAAGACTGAAACTCACAACTACGTCTACGGTATGGAGCCTTTTATATTGTTTATATAGTTTGTGTTTGATTGTGGATTGCTTTCATGTTGGATGGCTGTGCTGCCATGCAAAGGCTTGTTTTGGGTCACAATGCTTGTTTTTGCCTGGTCCTGAGTCCAGACAGCAAAAGATCAGAATATCTGGTGTTGTGTTGTTGTTGTGGTGGTGTTGTTGTGAGCAACGTGCTCTACTGTGGACCGCAGTTTGTTTTGGCGTTGAGCTGGCCTCCATGGCCCACTACAGACAACTACTGTGGTCCCTGTGACCATTCCTGTGCCCTTTCTCTTGAGATCAGAATATGTATTGCTTGACTAGGTGTTGTGGTGAGCACCATGCTCTACTGTTGAAACAAAGCGGCTGGCGCATGTGCTCTGCTGTTGCCATGGAGCAGCAGTTTGTTTTGATTTTGAGCTGGCCACTGTGGCCCACTACAGACCACAGGTGGTCCCTGTGACC
>CM076968.1:584966-599966 GCA_039105355.1 Benthosema pterotum
GCGCTGTCTGTCAGGGGATTTCCCATAGGCTACACAGCTGTTCTGATTACGCGATGCCAGTGGCTTAATCATCAATTAAGCCACTGGAGCTATAAGCCCTCATATACTCAATATTAAATCAAAAAGAGTTTATGCTTATGTATGTTTATCATACATTTTAATTTTTGCATTAAAACATAGTTGACAGACAGAACTGTAACCAAATAACAATCCACTGACTGAAATAACAGCCTACTGCAACTATGTAATCTATGGTAGGCTATATGTTAATCATGTGTGGCCATATAAATATTAATATATTTTAGTATTTTTTTTCAGAGTGGAATGTCTGTATTCATTCATCTACAGTAAATACATTTATCTAAATACATCCATCCATCTTCACCTGCTAATCCGTAGTCGGTGGTGGGGGCAACATTCATTGTTTGGTTGATTGGTGACTCTTGTTATTCTTCTTCTTTAGATTCAGCTCTAAAAGAAGCTGACAGATTGTGTAGTTGTAGCTAATTTCCTTTTTTCAGGGATCTGGGTGCAAAAGTAATATAAAAAAGTAATATGTAATATACTACATATTACTTTTGCATCCAAGTAATAAGTAGTGTAATATTATTACTTTTCTGAAGGGGTAATAAGTAATAAGTAGTATATTACTTTCCTAAGTAATATTCCCCAACACTGCTTATATCACCATACATCAGCACCTAAACTGGCCAATCAGAGTACCCCGGGTGATGACCGATTCCGTTCAAGTAAATATGAAGCATTGAACATTAAAGTCAATCATTTCAAATGATCATGTAACATGACAGCCTGTCCCAGTCTGTGTGAGTTATAGTCTAGTGTGGGTGCCTGAAGAAATCGACATTCTTAGCAATCTTGTGTGATGTCAGAAAAGATGCCTGGTCAACCCATGAATGCAAGTTTATACAGCCATACTGTGAACGCCAATATTCTCTTCTCGTAAAGTCATTGGAGAAATCTTCCGATTACAACTGTATATTCCATGGAGTCGCAATCCATGTCTGCCAAACGCTTTGATAAAGGCATCCCAGAAGCTACTGGATCCTCCCAGACTGAGGTTTTCCGGCCCAAGTGTCCACATGTCAAGAAGAGCCACAATGACTTCTACTGCCAAACATCAGGGAATTTACAGATCATCTCAGCACCCTCTCAGCCGATTGACGGCTCTAGAACCAGCAAGAACAAAGAAGAGGCTGACACATCTAGATCCTACAGCCATCAGCAGTTTACTGAGACGTTAACTCAACCAGGAGAAGTGAAGACACGGCAGCCATCTTACACAGGAAATAAACCCCACGCCTGTGGATGGTGTGATAAGACTTTCAGTTACTTAAGTCACCTGAAGATTCATGAGCGTATTCACACTGGGGAAAAAACCTTTGTTTGTAATTGGTGTGACAAGAGCTTCAATACGCCTTCTAAATTTTGATGTACACCGCGATATTCACACAGGTCAAAGACTTTATTTTGTAAACGGTGGTTACAAAAGCTTCACTACTTCAGCTGGCCTCAAACGCAAAAAACAATAAAAAACAGCGAGTCCACAGTGGGAGATAAGGCCCGTTCTAACTTGTACAGTTTTGTGAGAAGAGCTTCAGTCGGTTATCTACCCTCGGATGCATCAGCCATTCAACACGGTGAGAAACCCTTGTTTTGTAAATGTTGGCGTCAATAGCTTTAACTGATTTATCTAACTTGAGGAGACACCATCGTATTCACGTGTGAAACATAAAAACCATTCATTATCATGGCGCTCAGCAGAGCCAATGCAATTTAAGCGAACGTTTGATGGATGTCGGCGGTCCGTACAATCCTTGGAAGTATGACGATTAGCTGTTCAATGATGTGTAATACACACCACACACACACACACTGTATAGTGTTTGCCTCTCCAAAACCCTAGATTTACCGTGGTGATTGTTCATTTTTTGTGTGCAACCAGACTCCTCTTATTGTGCCACGTTATTTTTTCTTTTTTCTGTCTAAGTAACCTCATGACAATACGTTAAATACTTACAACACCATTACATCATTGCCTAATTCAAAAAAGTTTGCTTGCCATCTGGTTTCTCAACCCCCCTCGTAATGGCTAGTCAATGGATTGCCATAGAGGGTAACCACACATCAATTGGCTCCCTTGGGAAGGTCGGTTTTTAGGAGTCAGAGGGAGCGATGGAGATATTTAAGACATTACATCATTGTCTACTGCTCATGACAATACCTTTTGACACTTCAGAGATACTCAGGAAAATACTTAATTATTGAGGTCACACAAGATTTTGACACTTTGTTTTTTCCTTTTTCCTGACTAGAGAAACCTCATGACGACACTTTTTTATTAGGCCACCAATTTACAACATCAACTAGTGCCTTTTAGGAGAAAGTGGGGTTTCGCGACAAGGACTAAAAAATCACCACAGAATCCACAGACCTAGTTCCAAATAGGACATTTTACACATAATAATAACTTAAATAAACATTAGTATTAGTGTGGTTCTCCGTGGCAACCAGACCTTTTTGGTTTTTTATTTTTTGTTTCCCAATGTCTCCATTTTTGCCACATGCACCAGCCATGTGTCAAATCGAACAGCTCCTTGGGAGAGGTCCATTGTGTTTTTCTAAGAATTACGACATTTCTAGGAGTCTGATTGAGTGAGGGAGCGTTTTTTGACATCACAATCATCGCTTACATGACTCACGACAATACTTTATTTTGACACCTCCAGGAGATAATACGCATGACACCTCCAGGAGATAAAACTCATGACACCTCCAGGAGATAATACTCCTGACATTTTTTTTAATTACGCCACCAATATACATCATCAACAACCCAAATAAAATAAAAAATAAAACAAAGCCTAGACAACAAAAGTCTGGTTGCCTCGCCCCTCCTATTGCTAGCCAATAGGATTGCCATGGGGAAACCACACTTTGCAATTGTCCCAAAATGGCATCGCTCGTGTTAGTTAGTGGGGTTGCCCGTAGGCACCCACACTATGAGCCTATTTCACAGCCAGCACCGCTGGCCTCTCGCGGGCGATAGTGGGGTGGTCTCACGAGAAGTCGTGCACAACTGCAACTTCGCGCGGCCCGACTTCTCGTGAGACCACCCCACTATCACCCGCGAGAGGCCAGCGCGTGCTGGCTGTGAAATAGGCTAATTGTTTATAGTGATGTGTTTTCTCTGTAACCTTTTTTCACCTTGTGAGATAATGCAGTAAATGTCCATTCGATTGAATGACACAAGGGAAGATCAAATGATTGATTGACTGAGCAAGGAAGGTGATGTATGATGATGTAAAACTTTCTGTTACTACGTCACCACGTCTCCATTACAACATCATCGGTGCAACCCACACTTTGCAATTGCAAAATTGCATTCTAGTTATTTCTTTGTTTCCACTGTAGCTCTGAAGGTCTGACTCCTCTACAAAGCAGAAGAAAATTAGTTTTTGGGCGCTTGCTTTTATTAAATTATCTATGTATTTGTTTTATTTTGGATTCGACTACATGAATGATTAGTTGTTCTCTAAGATAATATTAGTCTTGGTTTTTAGATGGATAAGTGTTTGTTTTTTGTTTGTTTTCTGGACGTTGCACAAGTAGGCCATGGTGTACTTGTGCGCAAACAACACACAGTTGGCACTCTACAGAGTTCTGATCTTGTTTAAAACGTGTGACAGGAGTTTCAGTCAAATAGCTCATCTGAGAAAAAAAACACCAGCAAACCAAGTCACATAAAATCACATAATGATGATGTATGATGATGACAGTGCCCCTCACTTCACAAAGGTGTGATTTTTGGCCCATTGTGTTAAATGCAGCACAGTTTCACAACAATGCACATCTGGAATAAAGCACTGCCTCTCATTTATATTGTAAATATATAAGCCCCCACGTCAACTAGATCAGCACTCGGTGGAGTGCAAACAAGAGTCATGGCCTGCTTGTGTGTAAGCGGAGCAAGCTAATACTCCATTACTACATTACATCACCACCTAAACTGGCCAATCAAGTACCCCCCCGTGATGACCAATCCGTTCATGCACAAGTAAATATGAAGCATTGAACATTACAGTCAATAATTTCAAATGATCATGTAACATGACAGCCTGTCCCAGTCTGTGTGTTATAGTCTAGTGTGGGTGCCTGAAGAAATCGACATTCTTAGCAATCTTGTGTGATTCAGAAAAAATGCCTGGTCAAGCCATGAAATGCAAGTTTATACAGCCATACCGTGAAAGCCAATATTCTCTTAACAGAGTCATAAAGTCATTGGAGAAATCTTCTGATTACAACTGAACTATATTCCATGGAGTCACAATCCATGTCTGCCAAAAGCTCTGATAAAGGCATCCCAGAAGCTACTGGATCCTCCCAGACTGAGGTTTTCCGGCCCAAGTGTCCACATGTCAAGAAGAGCCACAATGACGTCTACTGCCAAACATCAGGGAAGTACAGATCACCTCAGCACCCTCTCAGCCGATGGACGGCTCTAGAACCAGCAAGAACAAAGAAGAGGCTGACACATCTAAATCCTACAGCCATCACAGTTTAACTGAGACGTTAACTCAACCAGGAGAAGTGAAGACACGGCAGCCATCTTACACAGGAAATAAACCCCACGTCTGTGGATGGTGTGATAAGACTTTCAGTCACTTATGTCACCTGAAGACTCATGAGCGCATTCACACTAGGAAAAAACTTTTGTTTGTAATTGGTGTGACAAGAGCTTCAATACTTCAGGTTATTTGAAGGTACACCAGCGTATTCACACAGGACAAAACCGTTTATTTTGTAAACAGTGTTGCAAAAGCTTCACTACTTCAGCTAACCTGAAGCAGCACACGCGCGTCCACAGTGGAGAAAGACCGTTTCTACTGTACAGTTTGTGAGAAGAGCTTCAGTCAGTTAACTAAGCTGCGGATGCATCAGCGTATTCACACTGGGGAGAAACCCTTTGTTTGTAAATGGTGCAACAAGAGATTTGCTGATTTATCTACCTTGAGGAGGCACCATCGTATTCACAATGGGGACAAACCATTCATTATCAGTGGCGCGAGCAGAGCCAATGCAAGTTAAGCGATCGGTTTGTGGATGTCGGCGGTCGACCATCCTTTGGAGTATGCCGTTGGGCTGGTTCAAGTGATGATGTATTTTATTGGTGACATGAATGTTACGAGTGTTTTCTCTCCAAAAGCCCTTGAATAACACAGTGGATGTGGATTAATTAGTTTGTGTGCAACCAGACTACTGTTATTGTGCCACGTTATTTTTCTTTTTCCTGTCTAGAGTATACCTCATGACAATACTTAAATAATTACAACACCATTACATCATCACCTAATCAAAAAAGTTGCTTGCCAGTCTGGTTGTCTCACCCCTCGTAATGGCTAGTCAATGGGATTGCCATAGGGTAACCACACATATCAATTGGCTCCCTTGGGAGAGGTCGGTTTTAGGAGTCAGAGGGAGCGATGGAGAGATTTTTGACATTACATCATTGTCTACTTCTCTCATGACAATACCTTTTTGACAACTCCAGGAGATACTCAGGAAAATACTTAATTATTGAGGTCACACGATTTTGACACTTTGTTTTTCTTTTTCCTGTCTAGAGGAACCTCATGACGACACTTTTAAGCTATAGTTATCATTACATTCATCAACTAGCGCCTTTAGGGAGAAATGCGGGGTTTCGCGAGCAAGGACTAAGAAATCAACACAGAATCCACAGACCTAGTTGTCTCCACCGAAGGTGGTGACTATAAAACGCCCCCTGTCCGTGCACGTAGCCCGTCCGTGCCCTGGATCTGTCCGTCCCATGACGTCATGACGACGTCATAGTTGACACACTAGTGCTAGTACACGTTCAAACCTGAGCCCAGACGGTGGAGACCTGTGCCCTAGGGGCACAACTCTGTTCCAAATAGGACAGTTTTACACACTAATATTAACTTCTGTTATTATTAGTGTGGTTGCCGGTGGCTACCAGACCTTTTTGTTTTGTTTCCCAATGTCTCCATTTTTACCGCATGCACCCGAGCCATGTGTCAAATTGAACGGCTTCCTTGGAGAGTTCCACTTGTGTTTTCTAAGAATTCCGTCATTTCTAGGAGTCTGAGCGAGTGAGGGAGCGATTTTTTGACATCACACCATCGCCTACATGACTCATGACAATACTTTTTTGACACCTCTAGGAGATAATACTCTTGACATCTACAGAGATAATACTAGTGACACCTCCAGGAGATAATACTCATGACATCTACAGGAGATAATACTCATGACACCTCTATAGGAGATAATACTCATGACACCTCCAGGAGATAATACTCATGACACCTCCAGGAGATAATACTCCTGACATTTTTTTTTAATTACGCCACCAATACATCATCACCCAAATTGAATAAAAAAAAGCCTAGACAACAAAGGTCTGGTTGCCTCGCCCCTCCTATTGGCTAGCCAATAGGATTGCCATGGGGCAACCACACTTTGCAATTGTCCCAAAATGGCATCGCTCTTGTTAGTTAGTGGGGTTGCCCGTAGGCACCCACACTATTGTTATAGTGATGTGTTTTTCTATGTAACCTTTTTTCACTTTGTGATGATAATGCAGTAAATGTCCATTCGATTGAATGACACAAGGGAAGATCAAATGATTCGATTGACTGAGCAAGGAAGGTGATGTATGATGGTGTAAAACCTTCTTTTACTACGTCACCATGTCTCCATTACAACGTCATCGGGGCAACCACATCGACTTCAGTCGATTAATATTTAGAAAAAAAAAAAAAAAAAAAAAAAAAAACATCAGCGAATGTTACAGTTATTTACTTGAACTCTAACCCCCCCAGTGTCCCACCACAATCAGTGTAGCAAGCTAGGATGGACTCGGGGTTGCCATGGACTTCTTGATTGTGGTCTGTTTCTAGTGTAGCACTTATTCAGGCTTTGTGCAATAGGGCTTGTGCAATAGGGCTTGTGCAATATTATCTTTCTATTCTATTTATTACATTCTATTTATTACATTTATTATTACTTACCAACTGCTTACCTACTCTTTGCACTCACTACTGTTACCCCAGTACTGTCTTGTTTGCCCTGATGAGATGTGAAAATACTTTTCCTTGTACTGTATTTATACTGTGCATTGACAATAAATTGAATCTCAATCTCAATCTCAAAGTCATATAAAGTCACATAATGATGATGTATGATGATGACAGTGCCCCTCACTTCGCAAAGGTGGGATTTTAGCCGTTGTGTTAAATGGCAACACAGTTTCACAAAAATGCACATCTGGAATAATGCATATATAAGCCCATGTAAACTAGATCAGCACTCGGTAGAGTGCAAACAAGAGGTCATGGCCTGCTTGTGTGTAAGCGGAGCAAGCTAATACTCATGACATTAGTTATAAAGGTCTCTTACTTATGTCACCATACATCAGCACCTAAACTGGCCGATCAGAGTACCCCGGGTGATGACCGACTCTGTTCATGCAAGTAAATATGAAGCATTGAACGTTAAAGTCAATCATTTCAAATGATCATGTAACATGACAGCCTGACCCAGTCTGTTTGAGTTATAGTCTAGTGTGGGTGCCTGAAGAAATCGACATTCTTAGCAATCTTGTGTGATGTCAGAAAAGATGCCTGGTCAACCCATGAAATGCAAGTTTATACAGCCATACTGTGAACGCCAATATTCTCTTCTCGTATTGTCGTATAGTATAGTCGTATTGTCGTATAGTCATTGGAGAAATCTTCCGATTACAACTGTATATTCCATGGAGTCGCAATCCATGTCTGCCAAAAGCTTTGATAAAGGCATCCCAGAAGCTACTGGATCCTCCCAGACTGAGGTTTTCCGTTTCTACAAGTGTCCACATGTCAAGAAGAGCCACAATGACTTCTACTGCCAAACATCAGGGAAGTTACAGATCATCTCAGCACCCTCTCAGCCGATTGACGGCTCTAGAACCAGCAAGAACAAAGAAGAGGCTGACACATCTAGATCCTACAGCCATCAGCAGTTTACTGAGACGTTAACTCAACCAGGAGAAGTGAAGACGCAGCAGCCATCTTACACAGGAAAGAGACCCCACGCCCATGGCCGCGGGAACTATTTTACAGTAGCAGGGGCTGAGCATGGAAGCGGGGGTGCGCAAAAATGCGCGTGCACGCGTTTCATGCACGCGCATTTTTGCGTGTTAAAGTACTCTTTAATTTCCCTCTCCACACACAAGTTATGAACAAGATGCCTATAATGTGAAATAGCATATTTATTAGGCCTGGCCTACATAAATCACTTGTTTTGAACATATAGGCTGAATGAATAGGCCTACAGAATCCTCACGCAGGATATATAATCACAACAAACGCTCAACAGCAACACAAACTCAAACAACTGACAGTTCCAAACACATCATAAACGGGCATATGCCTATTTAGTCCACATGAGATTTAGCAAGGCGCAAAAAATATAATTATAGGCTAAACAGAGGAGCTGAGGTCCAGTAGGAGGTATATTTTTTATAAGTCCAAACAGCAACAAGTTGACAGCGCAGCGCGCTTGGGTTCGGCAACCCGTGTGTTCACATCATCATCATCATCATCATCATCATCATCATCATCATCGTCACACACAGCCTCCCCGTCAGAATCGAACAGAACACAATACATAATATCTCACGTTAAATTTCAGCAGCAGCAGCAGTTCAGTTGGCATGGCGGCCCATAGTAATTAGTTAATACTATATATTATTTCTCGCATATTTCCCATATTCGTAAATATTAGTGAGAAATATTATAGTTAAATAGTAAAGGCTTTAACCTACGTTATATTCCAAAGGTGCTCTTGCGCTCCTGGTTGACGCGATGAATTCCCTCATCCCCTGCTGAACAGCACTGGTGCTGCTCGACCTCCTCCTCCTCTCCCTCCGACAACTCCACGACATTATCATCCCTTTCAACAAAGTTAGCACTCGTCCCCTGTACATTGCTGCTGCTGGGACGAACAACTTTGTTTTTGGGCTTGGGCCCACCAAAGAAATCACTTATCCGCTTCTGAGCCATGCTGACTGACAACACAACACTCACTGTTAGGCCCAGCTGACCGGTGGATTCAAACCGCGCACCGTGCGTAAAGGAAAGGTAACCGAAAATAGCCGTAAATAGCCGGAACAGCGTCAGCAGCCGAGCAGAGGTAATGATGAATATAAAAACAAACACACCACCAAAAATGCATATTTTATTTTTAGTCTCCATTACAATAAAGTGACATGTTTTATTATTATTGATATTATATATTTTTTATTTTATGTTATTTTTATCTTCCTGTTTTGGGGCGTGCTGTGCCTGGTGGAGGGGGTGCTTTTAGCTCCTGTCTGAGGGGGTGCTGTGTTTGAGGGGAGCAGGTGCTCCAGCCCCCCCAGCACCCCATGTTCCCTCAGCCATGCCCACGCCTGTGGATGGTGTGATAAGACTTTCAGTTACTTAAGTCACCTGAAGATTCAGGAGCGCATTCACACTGGGAAAAAACTTTTGTTTGTGATTGGTGTGACAAGAGCTTCAATACTTCATCTAATTTGAATGTACACCAGCGTATTCACACAGGGACAAAACCGTTTATTTGTAAACAGTGTGACAAAAGCTTCACTACTTTAGCTAAACTGAAGAGGCACGAGCGCGTCCACAGTGGAGAAAGACCGTTCTACTGTACAGTTTGTGAGAAGAGCCTCAGTCAGTTATCTACCCTGAGGAGACATCAGCGTATTCACACTGGGGAGGAAACCCTTTGTTTGTAAATGGTGCAACAAGAGATTTACTGATTTATCTACCTTGAGGAGACACCATCGTATTCACAGTGGGGACAAACCATTCATTATCAGTGGCGCGAGCAGAGCCAATGCAAGTTAAGCGATCGGTTTGTGGATGTCGGCGGTCGACCATCCTTTGGAGTATGCCGATTGGCTGGTTCAAGTGATGATGTATTTTATTGGTGACATGAATGTTATGAGTATTTTCTCTCCAAAAGCCCTTGAATAAGACACAGTGTGATTGGATTCATTAGTTAGTGTGCAACCAGACTACTGTTATTGTGCCACGTTATTTTTCTTTTCTGTCTAGAGTAACCTCATGACAATACTTTAAATAATTACAACACCATTACATCATCACCTAATTCAAAAAAGTTTGCTTGCCAGTCTGGTTGTCTCACCCCCTCGTAATGGCTAGTCAATGGGATTGCTATAGGGTAACCACACATATCAATTGGCTCCCTTGGGAGAGGTCGGTTTTAGGAGTCAGAGGGAGCGATGGAGAGATTTTTGAGATTACATCATTGTCTACTTCTCTCATGACAATACCTTTTTGACACCTCCAGGAGATACTCAGGAAAATACTTAATTAATTGAGGTCACACGATTTTGACACTCTTTGTTTTTCTTTTTCCTGTCTAGAGGAACCTCATGACGACACTTTTAATTAGGCTATCATTACATCATCAACTAGCGCCTTTAGGGAGAAATGTGGGGTTTCGCGAGCAAGGACTAAGAAATCACCACAGAATCCACAGACCTAGTTTTCTCCACCGAAGGTGGTGACTATAAAACGCCCCCTGTCCGTGCACGTAGCCCGTCCGTGCCCTGGATCTGTCCGTCCCATGACGTCATGACGACGTCATAGTTGACACACTAGTGCTAGTACACGTTCAAACCTGAGCCCAGACGGTGGAGACCTGTGCCCCGTAGGGGCACAACTCTTGTTCCAAATAGGACAGTTTACACACTAATATTAACTTCTGTTATTATTAGTGTGGTTGCCGTGGGCTACCAGACCTTTTTGTTGTTTTGTTTCCCAATGTCTCCATTTTTACCGCATGCACCCGAGCCATGTGTCAAATCGAACGGCTTCCTTGGGAGAGTTCCACTTGTGTTTTTCTAAGAATTCTGTCATTTCTAGGAGTCTGAGCGAGTGAGGGAGCGATTTTTGACATCGCCTACATGACTCATGACAAAACTTTTTTTGACTCCTCCAGGTGATAATACCCATCACACCTCCAGGAGATAATACTCATGACACCTCCAGGAGATAATACTCATGACATCTACAGGAGATAATACTCATGACACCTCCAGGAGATAATACTAATGACATTTTTTTTAAATTACGCCACCAATACATCATCACCCAAATTGAATAAAAAAAAGCCTAGACAACAAAAGTCTGGTTGCCTCGCCCCTTCTATTGGCTAGCCAATAGGATTGCCATGGGGCAACCACACTTTGCAATTGTCCCAAAATGGCATCACTCTTGTTAGTTAGTGGGTTGCCCGTAGGGCACCCACACTATTGTTATAGTGATGTGTTTTTCTATGTAACCTTTTTTCACCTTGTGATGATAATGCAGTACATGTCAATTCGATTGAATGACACAAGGGAAGATCAAATGATTTGATTGAATGAGCAAGGAAGGTGATGTATGATGGTGTAAAACCTTCTTTTACTACGTCACCACGTCTCCATTACGTCATCGGGGCAACCACACCTTGCAATTGGAAAATTGCATTCTAGTTATTTATTTGTTTCTGCTGTAGCTCTGAAGGTCTGAACTCCTCTACAAAGCAGAAGAAAATTAGTTTTTGCGTCGCTTGTTTTTATTTCATTCTCTATGTATTTGTTGTATTTGGATTCGACTAAATTAATTATTAGTTGTTCTTGAAGATAATATTAGTCTTTCTGTTTCTTTTAGATTAATACGTTTTGTTTTTGTTTGTTTTTGGGACGCTGCACAAGTAGGCCATGGTGCACTTGTGCGCAACACACAAGCTGGCACTCTATGGAGTTCTGGTCTTGTTTTAAAACGTGTGACAGGAGTTTCAGTCAATTAGCTCATCTGAGAAAAAAACCAGCAAGCAATGTCACATAACGATGATGTATGATGATGACAGTGCCCCTCACTTCACAAATGTGTGATTTTAGCATGTTGTGTTAAATGGCAACACAGTTTCACAGCAATGCACTTCTGGAATAAAAGGTAAATTGACAAACACGGTCAAGCTGCAGGTGCAAGGAGAAACAATTCCACCCAATAGAGGACAATCCAATCAAGTGCCTGGGAAAGTGGTTTGACGATTCACTTACAGACAGGAACAGCGTCACCAGAACAGAAAAGCAGATGGAGGAATAGCTGAGGATTGAAAAATCAGGGCTCCCAGGGAAGTTCAAAGCATGGCTTTATCAGCTTGGATTGCTGCCAAGACTCATGTGGCTGTTGACAGTGTATGAAGTTCCAATGACAAGCGTGGAAGGAGTGGAGAAGATCAACAAGTACCTCCGCAAACAGTTGGGAATCCCCCCAAGCTTCACTTCAGTAGGCCTGTATATAAGATCAGGGCAGCTCCAACTTCCTCTGTCATCCGTGGTGGAGGAATTCAAGTTGCCAAGTGCAGAGTCGTAATGACCTACTGAGACTCACAGGACGAACAAGTCAGACATGCAGGCATCCTCACAAGATCAGGACGCAAGTGGGCAGCTGACGCGTCGGTCGCACAAGCTGAAAGCATGATGAAGCTGCGTGACATTGGAACACCATGCACAGGAACGCGGGGACTTGGAACTTCCCATAACCAGCAATGGGGTAAGGCAGGAACCAAGGACCGAAGAGCCATGATCCAGGAGGGTGTACGCAGCCAGGAGGAGGAAGGTCGAAGGGCAAAAGCAGTCTAGTTAGCGTCCCAGGGAGTATGGACCAAGTGGGACCTACCCAAGAGGAAGATCACATAGGGAGATCTATGGAGATTGTAAAACAGCACTCGCCTAAGGAGGATACAGGTGGCGCCACGATAAGGTGCTCATGACACTCGCTAACAGGTTAAAGCAGGAGAGACGCAAGAAACGACAACCACATGGGAAGCCGGCACCATCTATCAAGTTCGTTCGGGGAGGGACAAAAGCCACCAGCCACAGTAACACCAAGAGGCAACCTGCTACAGGAGGCCCAATCATGGGAAATGAAGGTAGACCTGGGGGGGAAGATTGCAATTTCCCCCGGTTTTTCCAGACGACCCTGAGGCCCGATGTAGTGATCTGGTCCAAAGAGGCAAAGAAGGTCATCCTCATTGAACTTACAGCCCCATGGGAAGAGGGTTGTAAAGAGGCGTTCGAGAGAAAGCGCTCGAAATACCAGGATCTCTTGCATGGCTGCAGGGGGAAAGGATGGCAGGCCTGGTTGTTCCCAGTCGAGGTCGGCTGTAGAGGATTCCCCGCCCAATCAGTGTGGAGGATGCTCACAGCCATAGGAATGACAGGGAGGGAGAGAAAGACAGCAGCTAGGATGGGGGTCAGCAGAGAGAGCCTCTTGCTGGTTATGGAGCAGGAGGGAGGAGCTTAGCTGGAAGCCAGGAGGAGTTGATGGGCAGTGATTTGGCCACCACTGCCGGCCCGCCAATGGGAGGGTGTCGTGGTTCAGGGTCGAAACACCCGATGAACTTGGTAACCACCTGATGATATCAACTCCTCCTGGCTAAAGCTACATTCACCAAAAGTGAATGAAGACGAAGAATCTTTCAATGTAATTATAATAAAAAACCTGCCTCTAATTTATTTTGTAAATATAAGCCCACGTCAACTAGATCAGCACTCGGTGGAGTGCAAACAAGAGGCCATGGCCTACTTGTGTGTAAGCGGAGCAAGCTAATACTCATGACATTACTTATAAAGGTCTCTTACTCATCTCACCATTACATCACCACCTAAACTGGCCAATCAGAGTACCCCGGGTGATGACCGATTCCGTTCATGCAAGTAAATATGAAGCATTGAACATTACAGTCAATCATTTCAAATGATCATCTAACATGACAGCCTGTCCCAGTCTGTGTGAGTTATAGTCTAGTGTGGGTGCCTGAAGAAATTGACATTCTTAGCAATTTTGTGTGATGTCAGAAAAGATGCCTGGTCAACCCATGAAATGTAAGTTTATACAGCCATACTGTGAAAGACAATATTCTCTTAACAGAGTCATAAAGTCATTGGAGAAATCTTCTGATTACAACTGAACTATATTCTATGGAGTCACAATCCATGTCTGCCAAAAGCTTTGATAAAGGCATCCCAGAAGCTACTGGATCCTCCCAGACTGAGGTTTTTCCGGCCCAAGTGTCCACATGTCAAGAAGAGCCACAATGACTTCTACTGCCAAACATCAGGGAAGTTACAGATCATCTCAGCACCCTCTCAGCCGATGGACGGCTCTAGAACCAGCAAGAACAAAGAAGAGGCTGACACATCTAGATCCTACAGCCATCAGCAGTTTACTGAGACATTAACTCAACCAGGAGAAGTGAAGACACGGCAGCCATCTTACACAGGAAATAAACCCCACGTCTGTGGATGGTGTGATAAGACTTTCAGTTACTTAAGTCACCTGAAGATTCATGAGCGCATTCACACTGGGGAAAAAACTTTTGTTTGTAATTGGTGTGACAAGAGCTACAATAGTTCATCTAATTTGAAGAAACACCAGCGTATTCACACAGGAACAAAACCGTTTATTTGTAAACAGTGTGACAAAAGCTTCACTGATTCAGCTAACCTGAAGAAGCACGAGCGCGTCCACAGTGGAGAAAGACCGTTCTACTGTACAGTTTGTGAGAAGAGCTTCAGTCTGTTAACTAACCTGCGGACGCATCAGCGTATTCACACTGGGGAGAAACCCTTTGTTTGTAAATGGTGTTTGAAGAGCTTCAGTCAGGCTAGTAATTTGAGGACACACCAACTATTCACAGTGCGGAAACACCATTCATTATCACTTGCGCGAGCAGAGTCAATGCAAGTTAAGCGATTGGTTTGTGGATGTCGGCAGTCGACCGTCCTTTGAGGTATGCCGATTGGCTGGTTCAAGTGATGATGTATTGTATTGGTGACATAAATGTTATGAGTGTTTTCTCTCCAAAAGCCCTTGAATA
>CM076968.1:604966-607466 GCA_039105355.1 Benthosema pterotum
CTCCCTGTTTAAACTAATGGACAATAGTATCTGTACTGACACACTGAACACAGGTGTAACAGATTAGGCACTAATTAGATGGCTGCCACTAGCCACACGCGCGCAGAGACACGCACACACACACACATGCTCTCCTCTCCAGTCTATGCTTTGCTGCATGGTGTACTTGCTCATGGAGTTCTCCATGGGGTTACATGTGCCCATATATGGAGTGTGTGACGCACACGCGCGCGCACACACACAAACACACACACACACACACACACACACGCATGCGCATACACGCATGCGCATGCACACGCACACACACACACACACACACACACACACACACACACAACACACACACACACACACACACAACCACACACACACGCGCGCGCGCATACACACACACACGCACGCACGCATGCGCGCACACACACACACGCATGCGCATACACGCATGCCCATGCACACACACACACACACACACACACACATGCGCGCGCATACACACACACACGCATGCACGCACGTGCGCACACACACACACGCATGCGCATACACGCATGCGCATGCGCATACACACGCACGCACCACGCACGCACGCACACACACACACACACACACACACACACACACCACACACACACACACACGCACGCACGCACGCACGCACGCGCGCGTGCACACACGCACGGACGCACACGCACGCGCGCGTGCGCACACACAACGCATGCGCATACACGCATGCGCATGCACACGCACACACACACACACACACACACACACACCACACACACACACAACCACACACAACCACACACACAACACACACACACACACACGCGCGCGCGCACACACACACATACACACACACGCATGCGCATACACGCATGCGCATGCACACGCACACACACACACACACACACACACACACAACCACACACACACACACGCGCGCGCACACACACGCACGCACGCACGCACGCGCGCATACGCATGCACACACATAGTCCGGGTCCTCTCTGAGGTCACCTGATGGGCCACGACTGGTTATTCATGCATGCAGCAACACACGCACACACACATGCACACTCACGCACACACACATTGGCAAATCTTGGGAAATGAGTCCCTGACGTTGATTGTTGTAACTTAGCTCCGCCCCCTATTCTGATTGGTCGATACTATTTCCTGCCATAACTCCTCAATGCTATGTCATAGAGACATATGGGTGGCATCATTGAACTCGGGTAATGAGTCCCTGACGTTGATTGGTGTAACTTTACCCCCCCCCTATTCTGATTGGTCGATATTATTTCCTGCCATAACTCCTCAATGCTATGTCATAGAGACATATGGGTGGCATCATTGGACTCGGGTAATCGAGTCCCTGACGTTGATTGGTGTAACTTAGCCCCGCCCCCTATTCTGATTGGTTGATACTATTTAGGGTTTGCTACTACGTTAGCATAGCATGTTAGCATGCCAACTCGCGCGAAAGTTTGCACACACTTGGCGAGTGGCAGGCACACAGTAAAATTTCTTAGAAATTTTGTTTCTAGTTCTGTGTGCCTGCCAGTATGGCAGAAGCACACAGGTTGTGATTCGTCAACTTAATCCATCACTCATCTATCTATCCGAAATTTTGACCGCTATGGCCGGCCGCACGGTTTGCACAATCCCCGCAATATATACATCGAAATGTGCGGCTCGGCCGGGAAAGATGTGCTTGTGCTTTTCTTTCCGATACGCGTTACCGTGCCAACGTAATTCGCAATAAACGACGCAAAAAATCCCCATTCGAAATGAATGGGGGCACACCGAAAACATCAGAAAAAGAAGCGCTTATTTGGAGCCACATTACTCTGGCACACTGTGACGTAGAAAAAACGATTTTAACTTTAAACAGCAGACGCGGCTCTCGACTTCGTCACGGTTCAGACGGTATTCGAATATGTTGCACGGTTTGTCCGCTATCGCAGTTCAAAGTGTGCATGGTTCGAGAATTTAGCGGAGCTTAGAGGGTCGCACGACCAGTGAGCGAGTGAAACAGAGTGCGAGATGCAGTGTCTCGAGGTTCGGGTCATGACCGAACAAATCGTCCTCACGGCCACAATATTCGCTTTACATGCGTGGTTTTCGGACATTTTGTAGACAAACTTCTCGCCTTTCACCCAATGTGACCACAAAAGCCCAGTCAGGTACAGAACCGGTGCTACGGGCCTCAGAGCGGGATGACGTAACCTCCCATCTCCATATTAATTACATTGTAATGTGGTGCATTTGCGTGACGTTTGACGTTTCCTTTGAAACACAAATTCTTAAATCGCTCTCACGACCAGGCCTTTTATCGTACCAATACCACGATCGCACACAACATAGTTTGCGAAGTCGTAACGCCCACATCGAAAAAAGTAAACGCTTACGAGTTTTAATTTTCGCGTGAGAGGCCTTCGTTCCAAGAGAGTGCTACCCATTGACTCCCTGTATAAACTAATGGACCATAGTATCT
>CM076968.1:609966-638415 GCA_039105355.1 Benthosema pterotum
AGATTGGAACCTTTCTGCATCACTTTCCTGCTAAGATCGATGTATGACACACTACCGACACCGACCACCCTGCACAAATGGGGCTTGAGGGAGGACCCGTTGTGCAGGCTGTGTGGGGAGAGGGGTACCATGGCGCACATCCTGTCAGGGTGTAAAACAGCACTCGCCTAAGGACGATAAAGGTGGCGCCACGATAAGGTGCTCATGACACTCGCTAACAGGTTGGAGCAGGAGAGACGCAAGAAACGACAACCACATGGGAAGCCGGCACCATCTATCAAGTTTGTTCGGGAGGGACAAAAGCCACCAGCCACAGTAACACAAAGAGGCAACCTGCTACAGGAGGCCCAATCATGGGAAATGAAGGTAGACCTGGGGGGAAGATTGCAATTTCCCCCGGTTGTCCAGACGACCCTGAGGCCCGATGTAGTGATGTGGTCTGAAGAGGCAAAGAAGGTCATCCTCATCGAACTTACAGCCTCATGGGAAGAGGGTTGTGAAGAGGCGTTCGAGAGAAAGCGCTCGAAATACCAGGATCTCTTGCATGGCTGCAGGGGGAAAGGATGGCAGGCCTGGTTGTTCCCAGTCGAGGTCGCCCAATCAGTGTGGAGGATGCTCACAGCCATAGGAATGACAGGGAGGGAGAGAAAGACAGCAGCTAGGATGGGGGTCAGCAGAGAGAGCCTCTTGCTGGTTATGGAGCAGGAGGGAGGAGCTTAGCTGGAAGCCAGGAGGAGTTGATGGGCAGTGATTTGGCCACCACTGCCGGCCCGCCAATGGGAGGGTGTCGTGGTTCAAGGTCGAAACACCCGGTGAACTTGGTAACCACCTGATGATATCAACTCCTCCTGGCCAAAGCTACATTCACCAAGAGTGAATGAAGGAGAAGAATCTTTAAATGTAATTATTATAAAAACCTGCCTCTAATTTATTTTGTAAATATAAGCCCACTTCAACTAGATCAGCACTCGGTGGAGAGCAAACAAGAGGCCATGGCCTACTTGTGTGTAAGCGGAGCAAGCTAATACTCATGACATTACTTATAAAGGTCTCTTACTCATCTCACCATTACATCACCACCTAAACTGGCCAATCAGAGTACCCCGGGTGATGACCGATTCCGTTCATGCAAGTAAATATGAAGCATTAAACATTACAGTCAATCATTTCAAATGATCATGTAACATGACAGCCTCTCCCAGTCTGTGTGAGTTATAGTCTAGTGTGGGTGCCTGAAGAAATCGACATTCTTAGCAATCTTGTGTGATGTCAGAAAAGATGCCTGGTCAACCAGTGAAATGCAAGTTTATACAGCCATACTGTGAAAGCCAATATTCTCTTCACAGAGTCATAAAGTCATTGGAGAAATCTTCTGATTACAACTGAACTATATTCCATGGCGTCACAATCCATGTCTGCCAAAAGCTTTGATATAGGCATCCCAGAAGCGACTGGATCCTCCCAGACTGAGGTTTTCCGGCCCAAGTGTCCACATGTCAAGAAGAGCCACAATGACTTCTGCCAAACATCAGGGAAGTTACAGATCACCTCAGCACCCTCTCAGCCGATGGACGGCTCTAGAACCAGCAAGAACAAAGAAGAGGCTGACACATCTAGATCCTACAGCCATCAGCAGTTTACTGAGACGTTAACTCAACCAGGAGAAGTGAAGACACGGCAGCCATCTTACACAGGAAATAAACCCCACGTCTGTGGATGGTGTAATAAGACTTTCAGTCACTTAAGTAACCTGAAGATTCATGAGCGCATTCACACTGGGGAAAAAACTTTTGTTTGTAATTGGTGTGACAAGAGCTTCAATACTTTAACTTATTTGAAGGTACACCAGCGTTTTCACACAGGAACAAAACCGTTTATTTGTAAACAGTGTGACAAAAGCTTCACTATTTCAGCTGACCTGAAGAAGCACGAGCGCGTCCACAGTGGAGAAAGACCGTTCTACTGTACAGTTTGTGAGAAGAGCTTCAGTCTTTTAACTAACCTGCGGACGCATCAGCGTATTCACACTGGGGAGAAACCCTTTGTTTGTAAATGGTGTGAGAAGAGCTTCAGTCGGTTAGATAAACTGAGCGTACATCAGCGTATTCACACTGGGGAGAAACCCTTTGCTTGTAAATGGTGTGGGAAGAGCTTCAGTCAGTTAATTACCCTGAGGACACATCAGCGTATTCACACTGGGGAGAAACCCTTTGTTTGTAAATGGTGCGACAAGAGCTTTACTGATTTATCTAACTTGAGGAAACACCATCGTATTCACAGTGGGGACAAACCATTCATTATCAGTGGCGTGAGCAGAGCCAATGCAAGTTAAGCGATCGGTTTGTGGTTGTCGGCGGTCGACAATCCTTTGGAGTATGCCGATTGGCTGGTTCAAGTGATGATGTATTGTATTGGTGACATAAATGTTATGAGTGTTTTCTCTCCAAAAGCCCTTGAATATGACGCAGTGTGATTGGACTCATTAGTTTGTGTGCAACCAGACTACTGTTATTGTGCCACTTTATTTTTCTTTTTCCTGTCTAGAGTAACATCATGACAATACTTTAAATACTTACAACCATTACATCATTGCCTAATTCAAAAAAGTTTGCTTGCCAGTCTGGTTGTCTCACCCCCTCGTAATGGCTAGTCAATGGGATTGCCATAGGGTAACCACACATATCAATTGGCTCCCTTGGGAGAGGTCGGTCTTAGGAGTCAGAGGGAGAGATTTTTGACATTACATCATTGTCTACTTCTCTCATGACAATACCTTTTTGACACCTCCAGGAGATACTCAGGAAAATACTTAATTATTGAGGTTACACGATTTTGACACTTTGTTTTTCTTTTTCCTGTCTAGAGGAACCTCATGACAACACTTTTAATTAGGCCACCATTACATCATCAACTAGCGCCTTTAGGGAGAAATGTGGGGTTTCGCGAGCAAGGACTAAGAAATCACCACAGAATCCACAGACCTAGTTCCAAATGGGACAGTTTACACACTAATATTAACTTTTGTTATTATTAGTGTGGTTCCCAATGTCTCCATTTTTACCGCATGCACCCGAGCCATGTGTCAAATCGAACGGCTTCCTTGGGAGAGTTCCACTTGTGTTTTTCTAAGAATTCCGTCATTTCTAGGAGTCTGAGTGAGTGAGGGAGCGATTTTTGACATCACACCATCGCCTACATGACTCATGACAATACTTTTTTGACTCCTCCAGGTGATAATACCCATGACATCTACAGGAGATAATACTAGTGACACCTCCACATGACACCTCCAGTAGATAATACTCATGACACCTCCAGGAGATAATACTCATGACACCTCCAGAAGATAATACTTATGACACCTCCAGTAGATAATACTCATGACACCTCCAGGAGATAATACTCATGACATCTACAGGAGATAATACTCATGACACCTCCAGGAGATAATACTCATGACAATTTTTTTTAATTACGCCACCAATACATCATCACCAAAATTGAATAAAAAAAGCCTAGACAACAAAAGTCTGGTTGCCTCGCCCCTCCTATTGGCTAGCCAATAGGATTGCCATGGGGCAACCACACTTTGCAATTGTCCCAAAATGGCATCGCTCTTGTAGTAGTTAGTGGTTGCCCGTAGGGCACCCACACTATTGTTATGGCGATGTGTTTTCTATGTAACCTTTTTTCACCTTGTGATGATAATGCAGTAAATGTCCATTTCGATTGAATGACACAGGGAAGATCAAATGATTTGATTGACTGAGCAAGGAAGGTGATGTATGATGGTGTAAAACCTTCTTTTACTATGTCACCACGTCTCCATTACAACGTCATCGGGCAACCACACTTTGCAATTGGAAAATTGCATTCTAGTTATTTATTTGTTCCTGCTGTAGCTCTGAAGGTCTGAACTCCTCTACAAAGCAGAAGAAAATTATTTTTTGGGTTGCTTTTTTATTTAATTCTCTATGTATTTGTTGTACCGTATTTTCCGGACTATAAGGTGCACCTAAAAGCCTTTAATTTTCTAAAAAATCCACACTGCGCCTTATAATCCAGTGCGCCTCATATATGGATTGTTTGACTGAAGTAGCTTCTATTCTATGTAAACTGTAGTAGCTTCTATTCCCTGCGCCTTATAATCAGGTGCGCCTTATATATGAAAACAGTTCTAAAAGGTGCGCCTTATAATCCAGTGCGCCTTATAGTCCGGTGCGCCTTATAGTGCGGAAAATACGGTATTTGGATTCGACTGCATGAATTATTAGTTGTTCTCGAAGATGATATTAGCCTTTCTGTTTCTTTTAGATTAATACGTTTTGTTTTTGTTTGTTTTTGGGATGCTGCACGAGTAGGCCATGGTGCACTTGTGCGCAACACACAAGCTGGCACTCTACGGAGTTCTGATCTTGTTTTAAAACGTGTGACAGGAGTTTCAGTCAATTAGCTCATCTGAGAAAAACACCAGCAAGCAATGTCACATAACGATGATGTATGATGATGACAGTGCCCCTCACTTCACAAATGTGTGATTTTTGCATGTTGTGTTAAATGGCAACACAGTTTTACAACAATGCACTTCTGGAATAAAAGGTAAATTGACAAACATGGTCAAGCTGCAGGTGCAAGGAGAAACAATTCCATCCAATAGAGGACAATCCAATCAGGTGCCTGGGAAAGTGGTTTGATGATTCACTTACAGACAGGAACAGCGTCACCAGAACAGAAAAGCAGATGGAGGAATAGCTGAGGATTGAAAAATCAGGGCTCCCAGGGAAGTTCAAAGCATGGCTTTATCAGCTTGGATTGCTGCCAAGACTCATGTGGCTGTTGACAGTGTGTGGAGTTCCAATGGCAAGCGTGGAAGGAGTGGAGAAGATCAACAAGTACCTCCGCAAACAGTTGGGAATCCCCCAAGCTTCACTTCAGTAGGCCTGTATATAAGATCAGGGCAGCTCCAACTTCCTCTGTCATCCGTGTGGAGGAATTTAAGTTGGCCAAGTGCAGAGTCGTAATGACCTACTGAGACTCACAGGACGAACAAGTCAGACATGCAGGCATCCTCACAAGATCAGGACGCAAGTGGGCAGCTGACTCGTCAGTCGCACACAAGCTGAAAGCATGATGAAGCTGCGTGACATTGGAACACCATGCACAGGAACGCAGGGACTTGGAACTTCCCATAACCAGCAATGGGGTAAGGCAGGAACCAAGGACCGAAGAGCCATGATCCAGGAGGTGTACGCAGCCTGGAGGAGGAAGGTCGAAGGGCAAAAGCAGTCTAGTTAGCATCCCAGGGAGTATGGACCAAGTGGGACCTACCCAAGAGCAAGATCACATAGGGAGATCTATGGAGATTGGAACCTTTCTGCATCACTTTCCTGCTAAGATCGGTGTATGACACACTACCGACACCGACCAACCTGCACAAATGGGGCTTGAGGGAGGACCCGTTGTGCAGGCTGTGTGGGGAGAGGGGTACCATGGCGCACATCCTGTCAGGGTGTAAAACAACACTCGCCTAAGGACGATACAGGTGGCGCCACGATAAGGTGCTCATGACACTCGCTAACAGGTTGGAGCAGGAGAGACGCAAGAAACGACAACCACATGGGAAGCCGGCACCATCTATCAAGTTCGTTCGGGAGGGACAAAAGCCACCAGCCACAGTAACACCAAGAGGCAACCTGCTACAGGAGGCCCAATCATGGGAAATGAAGGTAGACCTGGGGGGAAGATTGCAATTTCCCCCGGTTGTCCAGACGACCCAGAGGCCCGATGTAGTGATGTGGTCCGAAGAGGCAAAGAAGGTCATCCTCATCGAACTTAAAGCCCCATGGGAAGAGGGTTGTGAAGAGGCGTTCGAGAGAAAGCGCTCGAAATACCAGGATCTCTTGCATGGCTGCAGGGGGAAAGGATGGCAGGCCTGGTTGTTCCCAGTCGAGGTCGGCTGTAGAGGATTCCCCGCCCAATCAGTGTGGAGGATGCTCACAGCCATAGGAATGACAGGGAGGGAGAGAAAGAAAGCAGCTAGGATGGGGGTCAGCAGAGAGAACCTCTTGCTGGTTATGGAGCAGGAGGGAGGAGCTTAGCTGGAAGCCCGGAGGAGTTGATGGGAAGTGATTTGGCCACCACTGCCGGCCCGCCAATGGAGGGTGTCGTGGTTCAGGGTCGAAACACCCGATGAACTTGGTAACCACCTGATGATATCAACTCCTCCTGGCCAAAGCTACATTCACCAAAAGTGAATGAAGACGAAGAATCTTTCAATGTAATTATAATAAAAAAAAACTGCCTCTAATTTATTTTGTAAATATAAGCCCACGTAAACTAGATCCAGCACTCGGTGGAGTGCAAACAAGAGGCCATGGCCTACTTGTGTGTAAGCGGAGCAAGCTAACACTCATGACATTACTTATAAAGGTCTCTTACTCATCTCACCATTACATCACCAGCTGAACTAGCCAATGAGAGTACCCCGGGGACGACCGATTCCGTTCATGCAAGTAAATATGAAGCATTGAACATTACAGTCAATCATTTCAAATGATCATGTAACATGACAGCCTGTCCCAGTCTGTGTGAGTTATAGTCTAGTGTGGGTGCCTGAAGAAATCGACATTCTTAACAATCTTGTGTGATGTCAGAAAAGATGCCTGGTCAACCCATGAAATGCAAGTTTATACAGCCATACTGTGAACGCCAATATTCTCTTAACAGAGTCATAAAGTCATTGGAGAAATCTTCTGATTACAACTGAACTAAATTCTATGGAGTCACAATCCATGTCTGCCAAAAGCTTTGATAAAGGCATCCCAGAAGCTGCTGGATCCTCCCAGACTGAGGTTTTCCGGCCCAAGTGTCCACATGTCAAGAAGAGCCACAATGACTTCTACTGCCAAACATCAGGGAGGTTACAGATCATCTCAGCACCCCCTCAGCCGATGGACGGCTCTAGAACCAGCAAGAACAAAGAAGAGGCTGACACATCTAGATCCTACAGCCATCAGCAGTTTACTGAGACGTTAACTCAACCAGGAGAAGTGAAGACACGGCAGCCATCTTACACAGGAAATAAACCCCACGCCTGTGGATGGTGTGATAAGACTTTCAGTTACTTAAGTAAACTGAAGACTCATGAGCGCATTCACACTGGAGATAAACCATTCTATTGTCAAGTGTGCAGGAAAGGTTTCAGTCAGTTGAATAATCTGAATCAACACCTGCTGATCCACACTGGAAAGAAACAATTTGTTTGTAAATGGTGTGAAAAGAGCTTCAATACTTCATTTAATTTGAAGGTACACCAGCATATTCACACAGCAACAAAACCGTTTATTTGTAAACAGTGTGAAAAAAGCTTCACTACTTTAGGTGACCTGAAGACGCACGAGCGCGTACACAGTGGAGAAAGACCGTTCTACTGTACAGTTTGTGAGAAGAGCTTCAGTCAGTTAATTACCCTGAGGAGACATCAGCGTATTCACACTGGGGAGAAACCCTTTGTTTGTAAATGGTGCGACAAGAGCTTTACTGATTTATCCAAATTGAGGAGACACCATCGTATTCACAGTGGGGACAAACCATTCATTATCAGTGGCGCGAGCAGAGCCAATGCAAGTTAAGCGATCGGTTTGTGGATGTCGGCGGTCGACCATCCTTTGGAGTATGCCGATTGGCTGGTTCAAGTGATGATGTATTTTATTGGTGACATAAATGTTATGAGTATTTTCTCTCCAAAATCCCTTGAATAAAACACAGTGTGATTGGATTAATTAGTTAGTGTGCAACCAGACTACTGTTATTGTGTCACTTTCTTTTTTCTTTTTCCTGTCTAGAGTAACCTCATGACAATACTTTAAATAATTACAACACCATTACATCATTGCCTAATTCAAAAAAGTTTACTTGCCAGTCTGGTTGTCTCACCCCCTCGTAATGGCTAGTCAATGGGATTGCCATAGGGTAACCACACAAATCAATTGGCTCCCTGGGGAGAGGTTGGTTTTAGGAGTCAGAGGGAGCGATGGAGAGATTTTTGACATTACATCATTGTCTATTTCTCTCATGACAATCCCTTTTTGACAACTCCAGGAGATACTCAGAAAAATACTTCATTATTGAGGTTACACGATTTTGACACTGTGTTTTTCTTTTTCCTGTCTAGAGGAACCTCATGACAACACTTTTAATTACGCTATCATTACATCATCACCTAGCGCCTTTAGGGAGAAATGTGGGGTTTCGCGAGCAAGGACTAAAAAATCACCACAGAATCCACAGACCTAGTTCCAAATGGGACAGTTTACACACACTAATATTAACTTCTGTTATTATTAGTGTGGTTTCCGTGGGCTACCAGACCTGTTTGTTTTGTTTCCCAATGTCTCCATTTTTACCGCATGCACCCGAGCCATATGTCAAATCGACCGGCTTCCTTGGGAGAGTTCCACTTGTGTTTTTCTAAGAATTCCGTCATTTCTAGGAGTCTGGGCAAGTGAGGGAGCGATTTTTGACATCACACCATCGCCTACATCAGGGGTCGGCAACCCTAGGCACGCGTGCCAACGATGGCACGCCGGTGGTATCGGCTGGCACGCGGACAGATTCTGGGAGAAGTTTTTTTTTTTCCTCTCAATATTAAAATTATTGCATTTCTCTTGAATATGCACGTTGTAAAATAAAGATTATACTGCAGTATTCGTGGTATAATTCACCTAGTTTTAGAACTATGTGTGCTGCAGCTCAATTATAAGACCACCAGTGGTCCCTGTGAGGATTCCAGGTGGTTCCCAGGCTAAATGATGGATGTTGGTTAACCAGGTGTAACTCGTTGAGAGCGTAAACATGAAACCAAATGGACCCTTGCGGGTCCATTTGGTTTCATGTTTACACTCTATTTTTCAAGAGTTAAAATATTCATTCATCTGAATTAGCCCAGCCTGTTTTGCTTACAAAATCCAGCCTGGCATTGTGGACAAAAGCAAAAGGAATCTTTATTTATTTATGTTTTTAGGTCTGTGGGGCTGAATGTCGTCAAATGGTCTGTGGCTCAAATTCTGAATAAATAGTGGCCCTGGTATCAAACAGGTTGAAAATCACTGTCCTAGGTTCATTGTTGCTGAGTCTGATTGATCAATGTAACGTGAAAGAAAAATATCTACCAGTCTGACTGTTCTGATAAGAAATAAAATATGGCCTAAACATGACATATACTGTAACTGCAGAAAATGGCCATTGAAAATGCCGAAAACGCATTATTCATTGACTATAAGAAAATGTATTGTATTTTTTTGCGATGGCACTCGGAGTGTGAAGGAAAAAAAATCTTGTCACTCCATGTCAAAAAGGTTGCCTACCCCTGGCCTACATGACTCATGACAATACTCTTTTGACACCTCCAGGAGATAATACTCCTGACACTTCCAGGAGACAATGCTCATGACACTTCCAGGAGATAACACTCTTGTGACACCTCCAGAGATACTCATGACAACTCCAGGAGATAATACTCATGACACCTCCAGGAGATAATACTCATGACACCTCCAGAGATAATACTCCTGACAAAACTTTTAATTACGCCACCAATACATCATAACCCAAATTGAATAAAAGAAGCCTAGACAACAAAAGTCTGGTTGCCTCGCCACTCCTATTGGCTACCAATAGGATTGCCATGGGGCAACCACACTTTGCAATTGTCCCAAAATGGCATCGCTCTTGTTAGTTAGTGGGGTTGCCCGTAGGGCACCCACACTATTGTTATGGTGATGTGTTTTCTATGTAACCTTTTTTCACCTTGTGATGATAATGCAGTATATGTCCATTCGATTGGATGACACAAGGAAGATCAAATAATTCGATTGACTGAGCAAGGAATGTGATGTATGATGGTGTAAAACCTTCTTTTACTACGTCACCACGTCTCCATTACAACGTCATCGGTGCAACCACACTTTGCAATTGCAAAATTGCATTCTGGTTATTTCTTTGTTTCCACTGTAGCTCTGAAGATCTGAACTCTACAAAGCCGAATAAAATTAGTTTTTTTGGGCACTTTATTTAATTCTCTATGTATTTGTTTCATTTGGATTCTACTACATGTATGATTAGTTGTTCTCTAAGATAACATTAGTGTTTGTTTTAGATGCATAAGTGTTTTTTTTTTCTGGGACGTTGCACAAGTAGGCCATGGTGTACTTGTGCGCAACACACACGTTGGCACTCTACCAAGTTCTGATCTTGTTTAAAACAGGTGACAGGAGTTTAAGTCAATTAGCTCATCTGAGAAAAAACACCAGCGAACAAAGTCACATAAAATCACATAATGATGATGTATGATGATGACAGTGCCCTTCACTTCACAAAGGTGTGATTTTTGGCCCATTGTGTTAAATGGCAACACAGTTTCACGACAATCCACATCTGGAATAAAGCACTGCCTCTCATTTATTTTGTAAATATATAAGCCCATGTAAACTAGATCAGCACTCGGTAGAGTGCAAACAAGAGGTCATGGCCTGCTTGTGTGTAAGTGGAGCTAATACTTTATGACATTAGTTATAAAGGTCTCTTACTTATGTCACCATACATCAGCACCTAAACTGGCCGATCAGAGTACCCCGGGTGATGACCGATTCCGTTCATGCAAGTAAATATGAAGCATTGAACATTAAAGTCAATCATTTCAAATGATCATGTAACATGACAGCCTGTCCCAGTCTGTGTGAGTTATAGTCTAGTGTGGGTGCCTGAAGAAATCGACATTCTTAGCAATCTTGTGTGATGTCAGAAAAGATGCCTGGTCAACCCATGAAATGCAAGTTTATACAGCCATACTGTGAAAGCCAATATTCTCTTCTCGTGAAGTCATTGGAGAAATCTTCCGATTACAACTGTATATTCCATGGAGTAACAATCTATGTCTGCCAAAAGCTTTGATAAAGGCATCCCAGAAGCTACTGGATCCTCCCAGACTGAGGTGTTCCGGCCCAAGTGTCCACATGTCAAGAAGAGCCACAATGACGTCTACTGCCAAACATCAGGGAAGTTACAGATCATCTCAGCACCCTCTCAGCCGATGGACGGCTCTAGAACCAGCAAGAACAAAGAAGAGGCTGACATATCTAGATCCTACAGCCATCAGCAGTTTACTGAGACGTTAACTCAACCAGGAGAAGTGAAGACACGGCAGCCATCTTACACAGGAAAGAGACCCACGCCTGTGGATGGTGTGATAAGACTTTCAGTCACTTATGTCACCTGAAGACTCATGAGCGCATTCACACTGGGGAAAAAACTTTTGTTTGTAATTGGTGTGACAAGAGCTTCAATACTTCATCTTATTTGAAGGTACACCAGCGTATTCACACAGGAACAAAACCATTTATTTGTAAACAGTGTGACAAGGCTTCAATACTTCATCTCATTTGAAGGTACACCAGCGTATTCACACAGGAGCAAAACCATTTATTTGTAAACAGTGTGACAAGAGCTTCAATACTTCAGCTTATTTGAAGGTACACCAGCGTATTCGCACAGGAACAAAACCGTTTATTTGTAAACAGTGTGACAAAAGCTTCACTACTTTAGTTGAGCTGAAGATGCACGAGCGCGTCCACAGTGGAGAAAGACCGTTCTAACTGTACAGTTTGTGAGAAGAGCTTCAGTCTGTTAACTAACCTGCGGACGCATCAGCGTATTCACACTGGGGAGAAACGCTTTGTTTGTAAATGGTGTGAGAAGAGCTTCAGTCGGTTTATGTTCCCTGAGGAGACATCAGCGCATTCACACTGGGGAGAAACCCTTGTTTGTAAATGGTGTGAGAAGAGCTTTACTTATTCATCTAATTTGAGGTCACACCATCGTATTCACAGTGGGGACAAACCATTCATTATCAGTGGCGCGAGCAGAGCCAGTGCAGGTTAAGCGATCGGTTTGTGGATGTCGGCGGTCGACCCTCCTTTGGAGTATGCCGATTGGCTGGTTCAAGTGATGATGTATTGTATTGGTGACATAAATGTTATGAGTATTTTCTCTCCAAAAGCCCTTGAATATGACACAGTCAGATTGGATTCATTAGTTTGTGTGCAACCAGACTCCTCTTATTGTGCCATGTTATTTTTCTTTTCCTGTCTAGAGTAAACTCATGACAATACTTTAAATAATTACAACACCATTACATCATTGCCTAATTCAAAAAAAAAGTTTGCTTGCCAGTCTGGTTGTCTCACCCCCTCGTAATGGCTAGTCAATGGGATTGCCATAGGGGAACCACACATATCAATTGGCTCAGTTTTAGGAGTCAGAGGGAGCGATGGAGAGATTTTTGACATTACATCATTGTCTATTTCTCTCATGACAATACCTTTTTGACACCTCCAGGAGATACTCAGGAAAATACTTATTATTGAGGTTACACGATTTTGACACTTTGTTTTTCTCTTTCCTGTCTAGAGGAACCTCATGACAACACTTTTAAAGGCCACCATTACATCATCAACTAGCGCCTTTAGGGAGAAATGTGGGGTTTCGCGAGCAAGGACTAAAAAATCACCACAGAATCCACAGACCTAGTTCCAAATAGGACAGTTTACACACTAATATTAACTTCTGTTATTATTAGTGTGGTTGCCGTGGGCTACCAGACCTTTTTGTTTTGTTTCCCAATGTCTCCATTTTTACCGCATGCACCCGAGCCATGTGTCAAATTGAACGGCTTCCTTGGGAGAGTTCCACTTGTGTTTTTCTAAGAATTCCGTCATTTCTAGGAGTCTGAGCGAGTGAGGGAGCGATTTTTGACATCACACCATCGCCTACATGACTCATGACAATACTTTTTTGACTCCTCCAGGTGATAATACCCATGACATCTACAGGAGATAATACTCATGACACCTCCAGGAGATAATGCTCATGACACCTCCATGAGATAATACTCATGACATCTACAGGAGATAATACTCATGACACCTCCAGGAGATAATACTCATGACATTTTTTTTTAATTATGCCACTAATACACCATCACCCAAATTGAATACAAAAAGCCTAGACAACAAAAGTCTGGTTGCCTCGCCCCTCCTATTGGCTAGCCAATAGGATTGCCATGGGGCAACCACACTGCAATTTTCCCAAAATGGCATCACTCTTGTTAGTTAGTGGGGTTGCCCGTAGGGCACCCACACTATTGTTATGGTGATGTGTTTTCTCTGTAACCTTTTTCACCTTGTGATGATAATGCAGTATATGTCCATTCGATTGGATGACACAAGGGAAGATCAAATGATTCGATTGACTGAGCAAGGAATGTGATGTATGATGTGAAGGGTTTTCTCCTACCCACTAGGGGGCAGTGTCTTTTAAGTTTAAGTGTTGTTTTGGGGTAAGAGTCACGGCAGCCTTTTCTACTGTGATTATTGCCATGTTGACATTCTGAGCTGCACATTGCTTCGTTTGGGAGTTTTAACACTTGATACCAGTACGTTTGCACTTTATTTAGTTGTTACTGCAATGTGGTTATTCTAGTATGTGTGATTTCAGTTACTTTATTTTGTTTATGAGAACCAGACTGTTTACTTTAGTTTAGGCCTTTGTGTTTGCAGGGCTTCTTCATCTCTGTCATTAAAGCAACTTAAAATTGACATTGAGGAGTGTATTTCTTCATGATGGTGTAAAACCTTCTTTTACTATGTCACCACGTCTCCATTACAACGTCATCGGGGCAACCACACTTTGCAATTGCAAAATTGCATTCTAGTTATTTATTTGTTTCCGCTGTAGCTCTGAAGGTCTGAACCCGAAGAAAATTCATATTTGGGTTGCATGTTTTTATTACATTAATTATTAGTTGTTCTCTAAGATAATATTAGTGTTTGTTTTAGATGGATGAGTGTTTGTTTTTATTTGTTTTTGTTTATTCTCCACCGTAAGGTGGGGACTATAAATCGTACCCCGTCCTTCCGCGCGTGTCTGTCCGTGCGCGTCTGTCCGTGCGCATATGTCTGTCCGTGTATCCTATGACGTCATGATGACATCATAGATAGATATATAAGTGGCTACCATGGAAACTAACACCAAAGAGAGTGAAGGGAAGATGAGGGAACCGAAGAACATTCCTGAGCCCGGACGGTGGAGACCTGTGCCCCGTAGGGGCACAACTCTTGTTTGTTTTTGGGATGCTGCGCAAGTAGGCCATGGTCTACTTGTGCGCAACACACAAGTTGACACTACTCAGTTCTGATCTTGTTTTAAAACGTGTGACAGGAGTTTCAGTCGATTAGTTAATCTTAGAAAGAAAAAAAAAAACACACCGAACAAAGTCATATAAAGTCACATAATGATGATGTATGATGATGACAGTGCCCCTCACTTCGCAAAGGTGTGATTTAAGCCGTTGTGTTAAATGGCAACACATTTTCACAAAAATGCACACCTGGAATAAAGCATATAATAAGCCCATGTAAACTAGATCAGCACTCGGTAGAGTGCAAACAAGAGGTCATGGCCTGCTTGTGTGTAAGCGGAGCAAGCTAATACTCATGACATTACTTATAAAGGTCTCTTACTCATCTCACCATTACATCACCACCTAAACTGGCCAATCAGAGTACCCGGTGTGAACCGACTCTGTTCATGCAAGTAAATATGAAGCATTGAACATTAAAGTCAATCATTTCAAATGATCATGTAACATGACAGCCTGTCCCAGTCTGTGTGAGTTATAGTCTAGTGTGGGTGCCTGAAGAAATCGACATACTTAGCAATTGTGTGTGATGTCAGAAAAGATGCCTGGTCAACCCATGAAATGCAATTTATACAGCCATACTGTGAACGCCAATATTCTCTTAACAGAGTCATAAGTCATTGGAGAAATTTTCTGATTACAACTGAACTATATTCTATGGAGTCACAATCCATGTCTGCCAAAAGCTTTGATAAAGGCATCCCAGAAGCTGCTGGATCCTCCCAGACTGAGGTCTTCCGGCCCAAGTGTCCACATGCCAAGAAGAGCCACAATGACTTCTACTGCCAAACATCAGGGGATTTACAGATCATCTCAGCACCCTCTCAGCCGATGGAAGGCTCTAGAACCAGCAAGAACAAAGAAGAGGCTGACACATCTAGATCCTACAGCCATCAGCAATTTACTGAGACATTAACTCAACCAGGAGAAGTGAAGACGGGGCAGCCATCTTACACAGGAAAAAGACCCCACGCCTGTGGATGGTGTGATAAGACTTTCAGTCACTTATGTCACCTGAAGACTCATGAGCGCATACAACAAAAACTTTTGTTTGTAATTGGTGTGACAAGAGCTTCAATACTTCATCTAATTTGAATGTACACCAGCGTATTCACACAGGAACAAAACCATTTATTTGTAAACAGTGTGACAAGGGCTTCAATACTTCATCTTATTTGAAGGTACACCAGCGTATTCACACAGGAACAAAACCGTTTATTTGTAAACAGTGTGACAAAAGCTTCACTACTTTAGCTGAGCTGAAGATGCACGACGCGTCCACAGTGGAGAAAGACCGTTCTAACTGTACAGTTTGTGAGAAGAGCTTCAGTCTGTTAACTAACCTACGGACGCATAAGCGTATTCACACTGGGGAGAAACCCTTTGTTTGTAAATGGTGCGTCAAGAGGTTTACTGATTTATCTAACTTGAGGAGACACCATCGTATTCACAGTGGGGACAAACCTTTCATTATCAGTGGCGCGAGCAGAGCCAATGCAAGTTAAGCATTCGGTTTGTGGATGTCGGCGGTCGACCATCCTTTGGAGTATGCCGATTGGCTGGTTCAAGTGATGATGTATTTTATTGGGTGACATAAATGTTATGAGTATTTTCTCTCCCAAAAGCCCTTGAATAAGACACAGTGTGATTGGATTCATTAGTTTGTGTGCAACCAGATTACCTTTATTGTGCCACTTTATTTTTCTTTTTCCTGTCTAGAGTAACCTCATGACAATACTTTTAATAATTACAACACCATTACATCATCACCTAATTCAAAAAAGTTTGCTTGCCAGTCTGGTTGTCTCACCCCTCGTAATGGCTAGTCAATGGGATTGCCATAGGGTAACCACACTAATCAATTGACACTTTGTTTTTCTCTTTCCTGTCTAGAGTAACCTCGTGACAACATTTTAATTAGGCCACCATTAAATCATCACCTAGCGCCTTTAGGGAGAAATGTGGGGTTTCCCGAGCAAGGACTAAGAAATCACCACAGAATCCACAGACCTAGTTCCCAATAGGACAGTTTACACACTAATAATAACTTATAATAACCATTTATTAGTGTGGTTGCCGTGGGCAACCAGACCTTTTTGTTTTGTTTCCCAATGTCTCCATTTTTACACAGCATGCACCCGAGCCATGTGTCAAATTGAACGGCTTCCTTGGGAGAGTTCCACTTGTGTTTTTCTAAGAATTCCGTCATTTCTAGAGTGTGAGCGAGTGAGGGAGCGATTTTTTGACATCACACCATTGCCTACATGACTCATGACAATACTTTTTGACACCTCCAGGAGACAATACCCGTGACATCTGCAGGAGATAATACTCATGACACCTCCAGGAGATAACACATTTTTTTTTAATTACGCCAGCAATACATCATCACCCAAATTGAATAAAAGAAGCCTAGACAACAAAAGTCTGGTTGCCTCGCCCCTCTATTGGCTAGCTAATAGGATTGCCATGGGGCAACCACACTTTGCAATTGTCCCAAAATTGGCATCGCTCTTGTTAGTTAGTGGGTTGCCCGTAGGGCACCCACACTATTGTTATGGTGATGTGTTTTCTTTGTAACCTTTTTTCACCTTGTGATGGTAATGCAGTATATGTCCATTCGATTGGATGACACAAGGAAGATCAAATGATTCGATTGACTGAGCAAGGAATGTGATGTATGATGGTGTAAAACCTTCTTTACTACATCACCATGTCTCCATTACAACGTCATCGGTTCAACCACACTTTGCAATTGGAAAATTGCATTCTGGTTATTTATTTGTTTCTGCTGTAGCTCTGAAGGTCTGAACTCCTCTACAAAGCCGAAGAAAAATAATATTTGGGTTGCATGTTTTTGTTTAATGTATTGTATTGTATTTTATTTGGATTCGACTACATTAATTATTAGTTGTTCTCTAAGATAATATTAGTGTTTGTTTTAGATGGAAAAGTGTTTGGTTTTATTTTTTTATTTGTTTTTGGGACGCTGCACAAGTAGGCCATGGTCTACTTGTGCGCAACACACAAGTTGGCACTCTACAGAGTTCTGATCTTGTTTAAAACGTGTGACAGGAGTTTCAGTCAATTAGCTCATCTGAGAAAAAACACCAGCGAACAAAGTCACATAAAATCACATAATGATGAGAGAGTGCCCCTCACTTCACAAAGTGTGGTTTTAGCCCGTTGTGTTAAATGGCAACACAGTTTCACAACAATGCACACCTGGTATAAACACTGCCTCTCATTTATTTTGTAAATCTAAGCCCATGAAAACTAGAGCAGCACTCGGTAGAGTGCAAACAAGAGGTCATGGCCTGCTTGTGTGTAAGTGGAGCAATAATAATAATAAATCTTTATTGTCCACTGGAGTGTGAATTCGTCTTCGGCTCACAAATACATAAAACATTAAACACAGTACAATAACAGACAGTGAGGATCACAACATAGGTAAATGAGACACTGGCACTAAAATACACCAAAGATAAAAACCTGTTCATGATTACCAACAATAAGAAGCTACACCAGTAATAAATACACCAACAACAATAACCCTTTTCATGATTACAAACAGTAACAAGAGGCTACACCAGTAATAGATACACTGACAATAAAAACCTGTTCCATCAGTAAAAAGCCTGTTTCATGATCACCATCATCATCAACACCATAACCAACACCACTGCCATGCAGTGCATTATTCTGTCATATTGAGAGTGTTGACTGCTCTTTGAATGAAAGACTTCTTCTAAATGTTTTTGCTCGCCAGGGGAACTCTGAAACGCCTTCTACAGTTCAGAAGCACAAACTCCCCTGAGAGAGGATGCGAGCCATCAGCTACAATGTTCAGAGCTTTCCTCCTCACCCTCTCCTTGTACAGTGGGCTCAAAGCCTTTTGGGGCTAACCAATGATTTGGCTAGCCATTGACACAATCCTAGACAGTTTGTTCGAGGATTTACAGTTTAGATGACCAAAGCTCAAGACACTCTCAAATGGACTTGTACACAAGTTCTAAGACCTGCTGACTAACACTGAAGCCGTTTTAGCTTCCTAAGTAGATAAAGTCGCTGGTAACATTTCTTGTAGATGTACTCTGTGTTCCCAGAGAAACTCATCTGGGAGTCTAGGACTGTGCCTAGTTATTTGAAGTTCTCCACAGATTCTATTAATTGGCCATCTAGCGAGACTGCATTATAGTAATATCTGGTTTAAACATGACTATTTCCTTTGTCTTGCCTACATTAATTACTAGCTGTCTGGTGTGACACCACTTATCCAGCGCCATAGTGTGAGCAAGGTAGGCATCTACACCCGCTTGGGAGCAAGCTAATACTCATGACATTAGTTTATAAAGGTCACTTACTTATGCCACCATTACATCATCACCTAAACTGGCCAATTGGAGTACCCCCGGGGACGACCGCCTCCGTTCATGCAAGTAAAGACGAAGCATTGAACATTACAGTCAAACATTTCAAATGATCATGTAACAGTCTGTGTGAGTTATGGTCTAGGGTGTGTGCCTGCAGAAATCGACATTCTTGTGTGATGTCAGAAAAGATGTCTGGTCAACCCATAAGATGCAAGTTTATACCTCCATACTGTGAAAGCCAATATTCTCTTAACTGAGTCATAAAGTCATTGGAGAAATCTTCTGATTACAACTGAACTATATTCCATGGCGTCACAATCCATGTGTGCCAAAAGCTTTGACATTTACCCAGGCATCCCAGAAGCTGCAGGCTCCTCCCTGACTGAGGTTTTCTGTCCACATGTGATGAAGAGCCACAATGACTCCTACTGCCAAACATCAGGGAATTTACAGATCATCTCAGCAGCCTCTCAGCCAATCAACGGCTCTAGAACCAGGCAGAAGAAAGAAGAGCCCGACACATCTAGACCCTACAACAATCAGCAGTTTACCGAGACGTTAACTCAACGAGGAGAAGTAAAGACAGGACAGCCATCTTACACAGGAAAGAAACCCCACGCTTGTGGACGGTGTGAGAAGGCTTTCAGTGGGTTAAATGACCTGAGATGCATGAGGCGCGTCCACACTGGACATAAACCATTTGTTTGTAAATGGTGTGCCAAAAGCTTCACTACACTTTCATCTAATTTGAAGGTACACCAGCATATTCACACAGGAGCAAAATCATTTATTTGTAAACAGTGTGACAAAAGCTTCACTACTTCATCTAATTTGAAGGTACACCAGCGTATTCACACAGGGACAAAACCGTTTATTTGTAAACAGTGTGACAAAAGCTTCATGCTTTAGCTAACCTGAAGAGGCACGAGCGCGTCCACAGTGGAGAAAGACCGTTCTACTGTACAGTTTGTGAGAAGAGCTTCAGTCGGTTAGATACCCTGAGCGCACATCAGCGCATTCACACTGGGGAGAAACACTTTGCTTGTAAATGGTGTGAGAAGAGCTTTACTGATTTATCTAGCTTGAGGAGACACCATCGTATTCACAGTGGGGACAAACCATTCCATTATCACTTGTGTGAGCAGAGCCAATGCAAGTAAGCGATTGGTTTGTGGATGTCGGCGGTCGACCATCCTTTGGAGTATGCCGATTGGCTGGTTCAAGTGATGATGTATTGTATTGGTGACATAAATGTTACGAGTATTTTCTCTCCAAAAGCCCTTGAATATGACACAGTGTGATTGGATTCATTAGTTTTTGTGCAACCAGTCTCCTCTTATTGTGCCATGTTATTTTTCTTTTTCCTGTCTAGAGTAACCTCATGACAATACTTTTAATACTTACAACACCATTACATCATGCAAATCCTTTAATATTTACAACACCATTACATCATTGCCTAATTCAAAAAAGTTTGCTTGCCAGTCTGTTGTCTCACCCCCTCGTAATGCTAGTCAATGGGATTGCCATAGGGTAACCACACATATCAATTGGCTCCCTTGGAGAGGTCGGTTTTAGGAGTCAGAGGGAGCATGGAGAGATTTTTGACATTACATCAATGTCTACTTCTCTCATGACAATACCTTTTTGACACCTCCAGGAGATACTCAGGAAATACTTCATTACTGAGGTTACACGATTTTTGACACTGTGTTTTTCTTTTTCCTGTCTAGAGAACCTCGTGACAACACTTTTAATTAGGCTATCATTACATCATCAACTAGCGCCTGTAGGGAGAAATGTGGGGTTTCGCGAGCAAGGACTAAAAAATCACCACAGAATCCACAGACCTAGTTCCAAATAGGACAGTTTACACACTAATATTAACTTCTGTTATTATTAGTTTGGTCCCAATGTCTCCATTTTACCGCATGCACCCGAGCCATGTGTCAAATTGAACGGCTTCCTTGGGAGAATTCCACTTAAGTTTTTTCTAAGAATTCTGTCATTTCTAGGAGTCTGAGCGAGTGAGGGAGCGATTTTTGACATCGCCTACATGACTCATGACAAAACTTTTTTGACTCCTCCAGGTGATAATACCCATCACACCTCCAGGAGATAATACTCATGACATCTACAGAGATAATACTCATGACACCTCCAGGAGATAATACTAATGACATTTTTTTTAAATTACGCCACCAATACATCATCACCCAAATTGAATAAAAAAAAGCCTAGACAACAAAAGTCTGGTTGCCTCGCCCCTTCTATTGGCTAGCCAATAGGATTGCCATGGGGCAACCACACTTGCAATTGTCCCAAAATGGCATCACTCTTGTTAGTTAGTGGGGTTGCCCGTAGGGCACCCACACTATTGTTATAGTGATATGTTTTCTATGTAACCTTTTTTCACCTTGTGATGATAATGCAGTACATGTCAATTCGATTGAATGACACAAGGGAAGATCAAATGATTTGATTGAATGAGCAAGGAAGGTGATGTATGATGGTGTAAAACCTTCTTTTACTACGTCACCACGTCTCCATTACGTCATCGGGGCAACCACTCCTTGCAATTGGAAAATTGCATTCTAGTTATTTATTTGTTTCTGCTGTAGCTCTGAAGGTCTGAACTCCTCTACAAAGCAGAAGAAAATTAGTTTTTTGCGTCGCTTGTTTTTATTTAATTCTCTATGTATTTGTTGTATTTGGATTCGACTAAATTAATTATTAGTTGTTCTTGAAGATAATATTAGTCTTTCTGTTTCTTTTAGATTAATACGTTTTGTTTTTGTTTGTTTTTGGACGCTGCACAAGTAGGCCATGGTGCACTTGTGCGCAACACACAAGCTGGCACTCTATGGAGTTCTGGTCTTGTTTTAAAAACGTGTGACAGGAGTTTCAGTCAATTAGCTCATCTGAGAAAAAAACCCAGCAAGCAATGTCACATAATGATGATGTATGATGATGACAGTGCCCCTCACTTCACAAATGTGTGATTTAGCATGTTGTGTTAAATGGCAACACAGTTTCACAGCAATGCACGTCTGGAATAAAAGGTAAATTGACAAACATGGTCAAGCTGCAGGTGCAAGGAGAAACAATTCCACCCAATAGAGGACAATCCAATCAAGTGCCTGGAAAGTGGGTTTGAACGATTCACTTACAGACAGGAACAGCGTCACCAGAACAGAAAAGCAGATAGAGGAATAGCTGAGGATTGAAAAATCAGGGCTCCCAGGGAAGTTCAAAGCATGGCTTTATCAGCTTGGATTGCTGCCAAACTCATGTGGCTGTTGACAGTGTATGGAGTTCCAATGGCAAGCGTGGAAGGAGTGGAGAAGATCAACAAGTACCTCTGCAAACAGTTGGGAATCCCCCCAAGCTTCACTTCAGTAGGCCTGTATATAAGATCAGGGCAGCTCCAACTTCCTCTGTCATCCGTGTGGAGGAATTTAAGTTAGCCAAGTGCAGAGTCGTAATGACCTACAGAGACTCACAGGACGAACAAGTCAGACATGCAGCATCCTCACAAGATCAGGACGCAAGAGGGCAGCTGACTCGTCAGTCGCACAGGCTGAAAGCATGATGAAGCTGCGTGACTTTGGAACACCATGCACAGGAACGCAGGGACTTGAAACTTCCCATAACCAGCAATGGGTAAGGCAGGAACCAAGGACCGAAGAGCCATGATCCAGGAGGGTGTACGCACCCTGGAGGAGGAAGGTCGAAGGGCAAAAGCAGTCTAGTTAGCGTCCCAGGGAGTATGGACCAAGTGGGACTTACCCAAGAGGAAGATCACATAGGGAGATCTATGGAGATTGGAACTTTTCTGCATCACTTTCCTGCTAAGATCGTGTATGACACACTACCGACACCGACCAACCTGCACAAATGGGGCTTGAGGAGAACCCGTTGTGCAAGCTGTGTGGGGAGAGGGGTACCATGGCGCACATCCTGTCAGGGTGTAAAACAGCACTCGCCTAAGGACGATACAGGTGGCGCCACGATAAGGTGTTCATGACACTCGCTAACAGCTTGGAGCAGGAGAGACCAAGAAACGACAACCACATGGGAAGCCGGCACCATCTATCAAGTTCGTTCGGGAGGACAAAAGCCACCACCACACAGTAACACCAAGAGGCAACCTGCTACAGAAGGCCCAATCATGGGAAATGAAGGTAGACCTGGGGGAAGATTGCATTTTCCCCGGTTGTCCAGAACGACCCTGAGGCCCGATGTAGGGATGTGGTCCAAGAGGCAAAGAAGGTCATCCTCATCGAACTTACAGCCCCATGGGAAGAGGGTTCTGAAGAGGCGCTCGAAATACCAGGATCTCTTGCATGACTGCAGGGGAAAGGATGGCAGGCCTGGTTGTTCCCAGTCGAGGTCGGCTATAGAGGATTCCCCGCCCAATCAGTGTGGAGGATGCTCACAGTTATAGGAATGACAGGGAGGGAGAGAAAGACAGCAGCTAGGATGGGGGTCAGCAGAGAGAGCCTCTTGCTGGTTATGGAGCAGGAGGGAGGAGCTTAGCTGGAAGCCAGGGAGTTGATGGGCAGTGATTTGCCCACCACTGCCGGCCCCACCAATGGGAGGGTGTCGTGGTTCAGCGTCGAAACACCCGATGACTTGGTAACCACCTGATATCACACTCACTCCTCCTGGCTAAAGCTACATTCACCAAAAGTGAATGAAGACGAAGAATCTTTCAATGTAAATTATAATAAAAAACCTGCCTCTAATTTATTTTGAAATATAAGCCCACTTCAACTAGATCAGCACTCGGTGGAGTGCAAACAAGAGGCCATGGCCTACTTGTGTGTAAGCGGAGCAAGCTAATACTCATGACATTACTTATAAGGTCTCTTACTCATCTCACCATTACATCACCACCTAAACTGGCCAATCAGAGTACCCCGGGTGATGACCGATTCCGTTCATGCAAGTAAATATGAAGCATTGAACATTACAGTCAATCATTTCAAATGATCATGTAACATGACAGCCTTTCTCAGTCTGTGTGAGTTATAGTCTAGTGTGGGTGCCTGAAGAAATCGACATTCTTAGCAATTTTGTGTGATGTCAGAAAAGATGCCTGGTCAACCCATGAAATGCAAGTTTATACAGCCATACTGTGAACTCCAATATTCTCTTAACAGAGTCATAAAGTCATTGGAGAAATCTTCCGATTACAACTGTATATTCCATGGAGTCGCAATCCATGTCTGCCAAAAGCTTTGATCCAAGCATCCCAGAAGCTGCTGGATCCTCCCAGCCTGTGGTTTTCCGGCCCAAGTGTCCACATGTCAAGAAGAGCCACAATGACTCCTACTGCCAAACATCAGGAGGTTACAGATCATCTCAGCACCCCCTCAGCCGATGGACGGCTCTAGAACCAGCAAGAACAAAGAAGAGGCTGACACACATCTAGATCCCACAGCCATCAGCAGTTTACTGAGACGTTAACTCAACCAGGAGAAGTGAAGACACGCAGCCATCTTACACAGGAAATAAACCCCAACGCCTGTGGATGGTGTGATAAGACTTTCAGTTACATAAGTAAACTGAAGACTCATGAGCGCATTCACACTGGAGATAAACCATTCTATTGTCAAGTGTGCAGGAAAGGTTTCAGTCAGTTGAATAATCTGAATCAACCCTGCTGATCCACACTGGAAAGAAACAATTTGTTTGTAAATGGTGTGAAAAGAGCTTCAATACTCATTTAATTTGAAGTACACCAGCGTATTCACACAGCAACAAAACCGTTTATTTGTAAACAGTGTGAAAAAAGCTTCACTACTTTAGGTGACCTGAAGACGCACGAGCGCGTACACAGTGGAGAAAGACCGTTCTACTGTACAGTTTGTGAGAAGAGCTTCAGTCAGTTAATTACCCTGAGGAGACATCAGCGTATTCACACTGGGGAGAAAACCCTTTGTTTGTAATGGTGCGACAAGAGCTTTACTGATTTATCCAAATTGAGGAGACACCATCGTATTCACAGTGGGGACAAACCATTCATTATCAGTGGCGCGAGCAGAGCCAATGCAAGTTAAGCGATCGTTTGTGATGTCGGCGGTCGACCATCCTTTGGAGTATGCCGATTGGCTGGTTCAAGTGATGATGTATATTATTGGTGACATAAATGTTATGAGTATTTTCCTCTCCAAAATCCCTTGAATAAAACACAGTGTGATGGATTAATTAGTTAGTGTGCCACCAGACAACTGTTATTGTGTCACTTTCTTTTTCTTTTTCCTGTCTAGAGTAACCTCATGACAATACTTTAAATAATTACAACACCATTACATCATTGCCTAATTCAAAAAAGTTTACTTGCCAGTCTGGTTGTCTCACCCCCTCGTAATGGCTAGTCAATGGGATTGCCATAGGGTAACCACACAAATCAATTGGCTCCCTGGGAGAGGTTGGTTTTAGGAGTGAGGGAGCGATGGAGAGATTTTTGACATTACATCATTGTCTTATTTCTCTCATGACAATCCCTTTTTGACAACTCCAGAGATACTCAGAAAAATACTTCATTATTGAGGTTACACGATTTTGACACTGTGTTTTTCTTTTTCCTGTCTAGAGGAACCTCATGACAACACTTTTAATTACGCTATCATTACATCATCACCTAGCGCCTTTAGGGAGAAATGTGGTTTTCGCGAGCAAGGACTAAAAAATCACCACAGAATCCACAGACCTATAGTTCCAAATGGGACAGTTTACACACTAATATTAACTTCTGTTATAATTAGTGTGGTTTCCGTGGGCTACCAGACCTGTTTGTTTTGTTTCCAATGTCTCCATTTTTACCGCATGCACCCGAGCCATATGTTCAAATCGACCGGCTTCCTTGGGAGAGTTCCACTTGTGTTTTTCTAAGAATTTTCCGTCATTTCTAGGAGTCTGGGCAAGTGAGGGAGCGATTTTTGACATCACACCATCGCCTACATCAGGGGTCGGCAACCCTAGGCACGCGTGCCAACGATGGCACGCCGGGTGGTATCGGCTGGCACGCGGACAGATTCTGGGAGAAGTTTTTTTTTTTCCCTCTCAATATTAAAATTATTGCATTTCTCTTGAATATGCACGTTGTAAAATAAAGATTATACTGCAGTATTCGTGGTAAATTCACCTAGTTTTAGAACTATGTGCTGCAGCTCAATTATAAGACCACCAGTGGTCCCTGTGAGGATTCCAGTGGTTCCCAGGCCTAAATATGGATGTTGGTTAACCAGTGTAACTCGTTGAGAGCGTAAACATAAACCAAATGGACCCTTGCGGGTCCATTTGGTTTCATGTTTTACACTCTATTTTCAAGAGTTAAAATTTCATCATCGGAATTAGCCCAGCCTGTTTGCTTACAAAATCCAGCCTGGCATTGTGGACAAAAGCAAAAGGAATCTTTATTTATTTTATGTTTTTAGGTCTGTGGGGCTGAATGTCGTCAAATGGTCTGTGGCTCAAATTCTTGAATAAATAGTGGGCCCTGGTATCAAACAGGTTGAAATCACTGTCCTAGGTTCATTGTTGCTGAGTCTGATTGATCAATGTAACGTGAAAGAAAAATATCTACCAGTCTGACTGTTCTGATAAGAAATAAAAATATGGCCTAAACATGACATATACGTAACTGCAGAAAAATGGCCATTGAAAATGCCGAAAACGCATTATTCATTGACTATAAGAAAATGTATTGTATTTTTTTGCGATGGCACTCGAGTGTGAAGGAAAAAAATCGTGTCACCTCATGTCAAAAAAAGTTGCCTACCCCTGGCCTACATGACTCATGACAATACTCTTTTGACACCTCCAGAGATAATACTCTGACACTTCCAGGAGACAATGCTCATTGACACTTCCAGGAGATAACACTCTTGACACCTCCAGAGATAATACTCATGACACCTCCAGAGATAATACTCATGACACTCCAGGAGATAATACTCATGACACCTCCAGAGATAATAACTCCTGACAAAACTTTTAATTACGCCACCAATACATCATACCCAAATTGAATAAAAGAAGCCTAGACAACAAAAGTCTGGTTGCCTCGCCCCTCCTATTGGCTAGCCAATAGGATTGCCATGGGGCAACCACACTTTGCAATTGTCCCAAAATGGCATCGCTCTTGTTAGTTAGTGGGGTTGCCCGTAGGGCACCCACACTATTGTTATGGTGATGTGTTTTCTATGTAACCTTTTTTCTCACTTGTGATGATAATGCAGTATATGTCCATTCGATTGATGACACAAGGGAAGATCAAATAATTCGATTGACTGAGCAAGGAATGTGATGTATGATGGTGTAAAACCTTCTTTACTACGTCACCACGTCTCCATTACAACGTCATCGGTGCAACCACACTTTGCAATTGCAAAATTGCATTCTGGTTATTTCTTTGTTTCCACTGTAGCTCTGAAGATCTGAAACTCTACAAAGCCGAATAAAATTAGTTTTTGGGGCACTTATTTAATCTCTATGTATTTGTTTCATTTGGATTCTACTACATGTATGATTAGTTGTTCCACTAAGATAACATTAGTGTTTGTTTTAGATGCATAAGTGTTTTTTTATTCTGGGACTTGCACAAGTAGGCCATGGTACTTGTGCGCAACACACACGTGGCACTCTACCAAGTTCTGATCTTCTTTCTATAAAACAGGTGACAGGAGTTGTCAAGTCAATTAGCTCAACTGAGAAAAAACACCAGCGAACAAAGTCACATAAAATCACATAATGATGATGTATGATGATGACAGTGCCCTTCACTTCAACAAAGTGTGATTTTTTGCCCATTGTTTAAATGGCAACACAGTTTCACGACAATCAACACCTGGAATAAAGCACTGCTCTCATTTATTTGAGTGTAAATATAAGTGCCCATGTAAACTAGATCAGCACTCGTAGAGTGCAACAAGAGGTCATGGCCTGCTTGTGTGTAAGTGAGCAAGCTAATACTCATGACATTAGTTATAAAGGTCTCTTACTTATGTCACCTCATCAGCACCTAAACTGGCCGATCAGAGTACCGGGTGATGACCGATCCGTTCATGCAAGTAAATATGAAGCATTGAACATTAAAGTCAATCATTTCAAATGATCATGTAACATGACAGCCTGTCCCAGTCTGTGGTGAGTTATAGTCTAGTGTGGGTGCTGAAGAAATCGACATTCTTAGCAATCTTGTGTGATGTCAGAAAAGATGCCTGGTCAACCCATGAAATGCAAGTTTATACAGCCATACTGTGAACGCCAATATCTCTTCTCGTAAGTCATGGAGAAATCTTCCGATTACAACCTAAAATAAAAATCCAAAAATTTAATAAAAAAAACATACACAGACAACAAAATAAAAAAAATGTAAAACATAAATGAAAATATACAAAGAAGAAAAAAAAAAGAACAAAAAACTGTAACCATGGAGTAAAACAACCATGTCCAGCCAAAAAGCTTAATAACGGCAATCCCAGAAGCTACGGGAACCTCCCAGACTGAGGTTTTCCGTCCCAAGTGTCCACAGTCAAGAAGAGCCACAATGACTTCTACTGCCAAACATTAGGAATTTACAGATCAACTCAGCACCCCTCAGCCGATGAGACGGCTCTAGAACCAGCAGAACAAAGAAGAGCTGACACATCTAGACCCTACAGCCAACTCAGTTTACTGAGACGTTAACCTCAACACCAGGAGAAGTGAAGACACGGCAGCCATCTTACACAGGAAATAAACCACACGTCATGTGGATGGGAGATAAACTTTCAGTCGCCTTATGTCACCATTGAAGATTCATGAGCGCAT
>CM076968.1:638915-780742 GCA_039105355.1 Benthosema pterotum
CCAATCAATTCAAGCAGTGAATGGTTCCATCTCAGGCTATAAGAAGCATATGTTCTTGGTCAGTTTCCCACAACTCCTCCAGGATTGATTGTGGACTCCAGACTTTAAGTGAAGATGAACTCTCTTAACCCCACCAAGAACAATTCTGCTCAGCAGGATGATAATCAAGACCTCTGTAAGTTACTTACTTCTCTCATGCTTTTTTAATCTGGTATTTTTCATGCGTTTTGATTCATGGGTTTAACAAAAATGATTCGTAGTTGATGTGTTGTAAGTTAAGTACCATTAAGTACCCCTAAACAATATTTCCTTTTTTATTGTTTCCAATTCAGTGTTGAATCAGTCTGGCTTCCCTGGTCCACCAGAGGCTAATGGACAAAGAAGCTCAGCTAAGCAAAAGAACCACAGCTGTGATCAGTGTGGAAAACGCTTCCCCAGCATGTCCAGCCTTAAAACACACCGGAGAATTCACACCGGAGAGAAACCCTATGGATGTGATGAGTGTGGACAACATTTCTCTACAAAGGGAAGCCTTAAAACACATCAGAGAATTCACACCGGAGAGAAACCCTATGGATGTGATCAGTGTGGACAACATTTCTCTACAAAGGGAAACCTTAAATCACACCAGAGAATTCACACTGGTGAGAAACCCTATGGATGTGATCATTGTGGACAGCATTTCTCTACGAAGGGAAACCTTGAAAGCCACCAGAAAGTACATACTAGAGAGAAACCCTATGGATGTGATGAGTGTGGACAGTGCTTCTCTCACACATTTGTGCTTAAAAAACATCAGAGAATTCACACCGGAGAGAAACCTTATGCATGTGATCAGTGTGGGCAACAATTTGCTCAACTGGCCTACCTTAAATCACACCAGAGAATTCACACTGGTGAGAAAACCCTATGGATGTTTTCATTGTGGGCAACAATTTGCTCAACTGCCTACCTTAAATCACACCCAGAGAATTCACACTGGAGAGAAACCCTATGGATGTGATCATTGTGGAAAACACTTCTCTCAATTGGCCAACCTTAAAACACACCAGAGAATTCACACTGGTGAGAAACCTCAGAGTTTAGTGTGAACACTATGATGAGATTAGCTCCACACACACACACACACACAACACACACACACACACACACACACACACACACACACACACACACACACCACACACACACACACACACACACACACACACACACACACACACACATTACATTGAAATTGTACTAAATCACTGCATGTAGTGATTTTATTTGCCTGGGAGTCGAGTTTATTTGACTGGGAGTGGAACTACATTCACCTTTTACAGATGTCACAAGTATCAACGACAAGATACTAGAATGTGTAAATTGGTGATACTTGGAGACAATGTACATTATCTGTTCAGTACTGAGTGGTACATCTGCATTTTATAAAAAGCATAATGTCATTGTCATTATGCACTATTGTGTTGTGAGCTTGTATATTTTCAGCTACAGGTGTTGGGGTATGTTTTGCAATGATATAAAGCTGTATTTTTTTTATCTCCTAGGCTGCCAAAAATGTGATGAACAGCATTACAACACTTTAGGTCCACATATTGGTATACTTCATTCATTACTATCTGTTGTTTTTAATCTTAATATTAAGAGAAATGAATGAGAAACAACTTGTCAATCTTAAACGCCACCAGAGAGTACATACTGGAGAGAAACCATTTGGAATGTGAGGAGTGTGATTATCGTTTCTCTGCATTGGCCCACCTTAACACACCAGAGAATTCACATCGGAGAGAAACCCTATGGATGTGATCAGTGTGGATGTGGACATCGTTTCACTTCGCTCGTCAATGCTTAAAACACATCAGATAATTCACACTGGTGAGAAACCTCAGAGTTGAATGTGAACACTATGATGAGATAAGCTCCTCCATGTAATAGTGTTAAATGATGATAGTTTTTGATTCATGTTTTATTGTAATTGGCCTTGTTGTAGCTCTTCTCTTGGCCCGAGGGTGTTCAGGGAAACAATTAAAACTCTATGTATGAGTATGGTGGTGACTTTGTGTTGGATTTTGTGTTCCCCTGCAATGCATCAGTCTGTGTACATTTTGTATTGACTATATTTCTATATGGAACTGCATCTCCCCTCCAGTTACTTTTCACCACAAACAACTGTTCCTTCCCCAAGCTCATTGTGTCTGATGGTTGTGAAATGATCTGGACACAACTTTATGGAATGCACAACCTACAATATCTATGGCTTTGACGAGTAAGAAGACCAATCTAAAAGACCATGCATTGACTCATTGAAATTCTATTTACATCACGACATGTAGTGAAATTTGTATTCACATCTTTGACTGGGAGTGGGACTGCATCTGTTTCTTTCATTTGCTGTTGACCCATGTGTCCAAAATTCTATTACTTTAATAATCAATATCCACAACTAAATGTTGATTTAACTCAACAGGAGGCTCTAGGAGGATTCTTGTCTGCATGACAGAGTAACACGTCAGAGATTCCCATCCAGCATTTGCATTACTAGTATTGAGAGTCATTGTATACATGATGTTTGAAAGCACAGTTAGGTGTGAGACCAAATTAACATTCTATCTGTGTGTTGTGAAGACAATAGGTCTAGTCTAGAGGCCAAATGGTCCTTCTTGAGGTCTATTTGTGTGACAAAGAAGTGTGCTGACTGGCAGGACAGGCTGTTCACTTTTCCATGTAATGTATACACATGTTGGTTAAACCCTTGTATGCAAGTCCTACTTTAAATGTGCATAAAACATCCCTGAATGTGAACCCTTGGTCACTCTATATGGTGTGATTGTTTTGAATATTGACCAGATTTTTGGGAATTGTGTCCACAGCCCTTATGTTACTTTGATTTTGATTAGTGATGGTGATTACACACCATTACCATTCACATTTTGGATGCTGCTATATAAATGTTTCAGGTTTTTTAGAAGCCTTAGTCAGGCCTAAAAGTGCATTGTTGAATTTGATAAAACATTGGCATTTAATGATCACTGCGACTTGTAGTCTATCTTCTAAGGTCATATTGGAGTTTGTCAAGTCTCAATATAACACCTCAGTTGCTTGTATGCCTATTTCAGGAATGTTAACATTAAACATGAAATTTGGTGTATGATCCTCAATGGGGGTCTTGGTATAATCCAGAGCAAATACAGCTAGATAAGGTTTATGGGAAATGAATGTCACTCTATTACCAACATTAAATGGTTATTGAATTAATTCTGGACAGAACAAATCATGAGACAAAAATGCAGCTGTGGGATGCAGAAATTGTGCAACTGTGACCTAATGTAAATCAAATTGAGGATCATTTAGACTATGAGAGTACTTTGAGAATGAATGGTGTACATTAACAACAAGATACTAGAATGTGTAAATTGGTGATACTTGGAGACAATGGAAGCCATTGTGTACACACTCTGTTTGGTAATGAGTGGGCATCTGCATTTTATAAATAGCATGAATGTCAGATGGTCGATGTGCACTATTGTGTTGTGATCTTGTAGATATTTTAGCGTCAGTGTTTGTGGTATGTTTCGTCTGTGTGTGTGTGTGTGTGTGTGTGTGGTGTGTGTGTGTGTGTGTGTGTGTGTGTGTGTGTGTGTGTGTGTGTGTTGTGTGTGTGTGTGTGTGTGTGTGTCAGTTTCCCCAACTCCTCCAGGATTGATTGTGGACTCCAGACTTCAAGTGAAGATGAACTCTCTGAACCCCACCAAGAACAATTCTGCTCAACAGGATGATCATCAAGACCTCTGTAAGTTACTTACTTTTCTCAAGATTTGTTTTAATCTAGTATTTTTTCATGTGTTTTTGATTTAATATTAGCATGGGTTTAACAATTAAGATGCTTGCTATGAACTCAATTAACTAGTTGATGGGTTGTAGGTTAAGTACCATTAAGTACCCCTAAACAATATTTCCTTTTTTATTGTTTCCAATTCAGTGTCGAATCAGTCGGGCTTCCCTGGTCTACCAGAGGGGATGGACAAAGAAGCTCAGCTAAGCAAAAGAACCACTGCTGTGATCAGTGTGGAAAACGCTTCCCCAGCATGTCCAGCCTTAAAAGACATCAGAGAATTCACACCGGAGAGAAACCCTATGGCTGTGATCAGTGTGGACAACATTTCTCTACAAAGGGAAACCTTGAAAGCCATCAGAAAGTACATACTGGAGAGAAACCCTATGGATGTGATCAGTGTGGACAACACTTTTCTCAAAGGGAAGCCTTGAAGACCACCAGAAAATACACACTGGTGAGAAACCATATCGATGTGATCAGTGTGGACAACACTTTTCTCACATGTACAGCCTTAAATGCCACCAGAGAGTACACACTGGAGAGAAACCCTATGGATGTGATCATTGTGGACAACACTTCTCTCAATTGGTCAACCTTAAAACACACCAGAGAATTCACACAGGTGAGAAACCCTATGGATGTGATCATTGTGGACAACACTTCTCTCAATTGGCCAACCTTAAAAGACACCAGAGAATTCACACTGGTGAGTAACCCCAGTGTTTAGTGTGAACACTATGACGAGATTAGCTCCTCCATGTAATAGGGTTGGACGAAGATACTTTTTTATTCATGTTTGGATTTGTTGAAAATAGACTTAACATCCTGTAAATTACCTCTTTTTGTTCTTATTTAGCGGTGTGAGAATGTTCAGAGATATAATTTTAATGCATCACTATGCACTGACTGTATTTTTGCTTCTGGCCCTGCATATTTCTTTTCATGAATTGATTATATGGCTGTTATAATGTATACTAAACTTGTCGCACATGCTGCAGATTGAAATAAAGGTCTTGAAATTCAATTGCATCATTCTATAATAGTAGTATAATATATCTTCTAGCACAACAAGTAAACTAGTAGTATACTAAGGGTATACTTGGAAGTGTACTGGAAGTATAAAACTAATACACTGGCAGTATATAGATGAGGTTTGCAGAAGCTGTGGGTTGCAGAAATAAAATATATGCAAATGTGTAGCCTGATGTAAATCAAATTGAGGGTCCTTTGAAAGTACTTTCAGAATTCATCAGAATGAATGGTGTAGATTTGGAACAAGATATTAGAATGTGTAAATTGGTGATACTGATACAAGGATGTAGATTCTCTGTTTGGTGGTACATTTGCATGGTACGTTTGCATGGTGGTACATTTGCATTTTATAAATAGCCCTAAATGCCATTGTCATTGTGCATTATTGTGTTGTGTTTTGACAGCACAGCCTCGCTTATCTCAATTTGGAACCCTTAAAACATTTTTTCCTCTCACATTAACATCTCACATGTAACTTGGAACTATGGAATGCACAACCTACAGTATCTATGGCTTTTACAAGTACCAAGATCAATCTAAAAGACCACATCACTGCATGTGGTGACAACTGTATTCATGTGTTTTACTAGGAGTGGGACTGCATCTGTCCTCCATTGTGTTATCTCAGCAACTCCATCAGCACAGAGAGGACAAGTAACTCTAGAAATCCAAAGCACTCATGACTGCTCCAAATGACTTCTGGAGAACAGAACCAGGTAGAACCAGTTTGGTGTGACTAAACATGTCATGTACTATATCAACTTAATATGTTGCTGAATGTAACGTATCATGATACAATGCATGTCCTCTGCAATTAACCTTGGTATGGGTAGCCTATTATAGCGTTTTGGTGCAATACAATGCCCATGCAAAGGCAAACAAACATAGCAATTTTATACTGCAGCGAAAGTGCTTCAGAAATAATAGAAGAAATGCCATGGACTGGTTGTATGCAGTCATTTCAGTTACCACAGCTTGAAATAAGCTCGAGAGACTTGTAATATGATAGTAATTTAGAGGTATATTATCCCTCTTCAATTAAAATGTTATTACTTTAATAATCAATATCCACAACTAAATGTTGATTTAACTCAACAGGAGGCTCTAGGAGGATTCTTGTCTGCATGACAGAGTAACACGTCAGAGATTCCCATCCAGCATTTGCATTACTAGTATTGAGAGTCATTGTATACTTGATGTTTGAAGAACAGTATAGGTGTGAGACCAAATTAACATTCTATCTGTGTGTTGTGAAGACAATAGGTCTAGTCTAGAGGCCAAATGGTCCTTCTTGAGGTCTATTTGTGTGACAAAGAAGTGTGCTGACTGGCAGGACAGGCTGTTCATTTTTCCATGTAATGTATGCACATGTTGGTTAAACCCTTGTATACAAGTCCTACTTTAAATGTGCATAAAACATCCCTGGAATGTGAACCCTTGGTCACTCTATATGGTGTGATTGTTTTGAATATTGACCAGATTTTTGGGAATTGTGTCCATAGTCCTTTTGTTACTTTGATTTTGATTAGTGATGGTAATTACATTACCATTACCATTCACATTTTGGATGCTGCTAAATAAATGTTTCAGGTTTTTTTAGAAACCTTAGGCCAGGCCTAAAAGTGCATTGTTGAATTTGATAAAACAGTGGCATTTAATGATCGCTGAGACTTGTAGCCTATCTTCTAAGGTCATATTGGAGTTTGTCAAGTCTCAATATAACACCTCAGTTGCTGGTATACATATTTTTTAATTTTAATCAAATTGAGGTCATTTGAAAATACTTTCAGAATGAATGGTGTAGATCACCAAATTAATTCTATTCTATTTGTGTGTTGTGAAGACAAGAGCTCTAGTCTAGAGGCCAAATGGTCCTTCTTGAGGTCTATTTGTGGGACAAAGAAGTGTGCTGACTGGCAGGACAGGCTGTTCACTTTTCCATGTAATGTATGCACATTTTGGTTAAACCCTTGTATACAAGTCCTACTTTAAATGTGCATAAAACATCCCTGGAATGTGAACCCTTGGTCACTCTATATGGTGTGATTGTTTTGAATGGTGACCACATTTTTGTGAATGGTGTCCATAGCCTTTTTGTTACTTTGATTTTGATTAGTGATGGTCTTTACATATCATTAATTGTACATTGTTGAATTTGATTTAACAGTGGTATTCAATGATCACTGGGACTTGTAGCCTGTTATCTTAGGTCATATTGGAGTCTGTCGAGTCTCAATATAACACCTCAGTTGCTTTTATGCCTATTTTATGAATGTTAACATTAAACATAAAAATGGTATATGGTCCTCAATGGGGGTCTTGGTATAATCCAGAACAAATACAACTAGATAAGGTTTATGGGAAATGAATGTGACTATATTGCCAACATTAAATAGTAAATTAATTCTGGACATGACATAAATGACACAAAAATGCAGCTGTGGGATGCAGAAATTATGCAACTGTGTGGCCTAATGTAAATCAAATTGTGGATCATTTAGACTATGAGAGTACTTTAAGAATGAATGGTGTAGATCAACAAGAAGATACTAGAATGTGTAAATTGGTGATACTTACTTGGAGACAATGGAAGCCAGTGTGTAGATTCTCTGTTTGGTAATGAATGGGCCATCTGCATTTTATAAATAGCATAAATGTCAGGCAGCCGATGTGACCCATTGTGTTGTAATCTTGTAGATATTTTTAGCATCAGTGGTTGTGGTATGTTTTGTCAGTGTGTGTGTGTGTGTCGTTGGGATTAAAAAGGTTGAGAAACACTGTCCTAGGCTAGGTTGCAAAACATGTGACGAACAGTATTACCTTTATATCCACATAGTAGTGTACACTATTTCTACTTTATTCAATAATGTCATTTGTTTTTAAACTTAACATCAGGAGAATGAATGAGCAACATATTTTGAAACAAAACAGCAACAGTAACAGTAACAACCCTTAAATAACTTCATTTTATTTATTTTTTCCTAGTAGTAATAGTGTTTCAACTTTTTGCTGTAGTACACACACACACACACCACACACACACACACACACACACACACACACACACACACACACACACACACACACACACACACACACACACACACACACACACACCCTCTCTAATGAGCCACAACCCTTAAATAACTTCACTTTATTTATTTTTTTCCTAGTAGTAATAGTGTTTTGATACACAAAGCTTGCACATTAATAGGTGGAGCAATCTGGCAGTCATTATGAGCCCCAGCTGTGTGGTGCTCAAAGGAGCTTTCCATCCCTGGATTGACAGATCATTGTAGGATTTTTGGTGCTCCTGAGCACCGGAGCACCACTTATGTGCACTCCTGGTAATAGTAATCATTTAAAGTTTCTTTGGGTCATCCAAGTAACATTATGGATTGTGAAATGATTATGGTACATTCTCATTTTAGTTATAGAATCCAAGTATAGTGTTCTAAGGCATATTTGTCTTATTAGCCAGGGATCCTTTTAACAGTTGATTTCTAGAATCATGCATAAATCAGCTAAACTGTTGTTGATGTGGTTTGCAGAGATAACAAAATGTCATTGCTTGATGATAATGATAATGGAAGGAATTGATGGTCCTTTTGACTGTGTACCTGAGAATACTCTAACAATGAAAATGACTGTGAGAATGACTGCTGTAGATTAATGACTGGACACTAGTGTGTGTGTGTGTGTGTGTGTGTGTGTGTGTGTGTGTGTGTGTGTGTGTGTGTGTGTGTGTGTGTGTTGTGTGTGTGTGTGTGTGTGTGTGTGGTGTGTGTGTGTGTGTAGACCCACATAGCAGTTTAGAGTATTTCTACTTTATTCGATACAATCACATTTGTTTGTAAAAACGTAATATCAAGAAAATGAATGAGCAACATCTTGAAACAAAATAGTATATCTGAAAAATGTGTCTAACAATAATCTAATTTAGGTCTACAGTAACACCTTTATGTAGCCTCTGTGTATGCTCACGTTGCATGATTGAATACTTAAACAGCATAAAATAACTTTACCAAACTCCCAGAAAACAGCAGCCATGATACCACTCTTGTTTATTTTAAATCACAATTAAATGTCTGTTTCACAGTGGCTTTGTATGTTTATGTTATGTAGGACATACCATATTTACTTTTACAGTTCATAATTAACATTCAATTATGTGGAAATAATGCACTAAAGCACAAAACTTCTGATTTTTTCCCCCGATTTTTTTCTGTGTGTGTGTGTGTGTGTGTGTGTGTGTGTGTGTGTGTGTGTGTGTGTGTGTGTGTGCGTGCGTAGACACACACACACACACACGCACGCACGCACACACACACACACACACACACACACACACACACACACACACACACACACACACACACACACACACACCACACACACACACACACACACACTCCAACGAGCCATGACCCTTAAATAACTTATTTTTTTTGTGTTTTGAGACACAAAGCTTGCACATTAATGGGTGGAGCAATCCAGCACTTTGTTAGTTTGTGAATTATGTCAATCTGTAATCCTTAAACTTAATTGTAATGGTAATCATTTAAAGTTTCTTTGGGTCATCCAAGTGACATTATGGCTTGTAAAATGATTATGGTACATTTAGGGGGGGCATGTGGCTATACTATGAGCTTTGACTCTGACAGTGTCCTTACTTTTGGATACACATGTATACTCATTTCCCATTATCCATGCTTTGACTTTCTTCACATATAGACTAAATGATATCAATATGTCAATGAAACCTGAACATATGAAGCCTACACTGTTAACAGTTGATTTCTGTAATCATGTATAAATCATGACCTGGGGAGGAGAGAGGGGTGGAGCAAATTACCAGAGTGAGGGGTGGAGCTTATGCAAATGTTTGTTGTGGTTGGCGGAGAGATGCTTCTATTGTTCTTCCTTTGACCAATCAATTCAAGCAGTGAATGGTTCCATCTCAGGCTATAAGAAGCATATGTTATTGGTCAGTTTCCCACAACTCCTCCAGGATTGATTGTGGACTCCAGACTTCAAGTGAAGATGAACTCTCTGAACCCCACCAAGAACAATTCTGCTCAACAGGATGATCATCAAGACCTCTGTAAGTTACTTACTTTTTCTCAAGATTTGTTTTAATCTAGTATTTTTTCATGTGTTTTGATTTAATATTAGCATGGGTTTAACAAGATGCTTGCTATGAACTCAATTAACTAGTTGATGGGTTGTAGGTTAAGTACCATTAAGTACCCCTAAACAATATTTCCTTTTTTATTGTTTCCAATTCAGTGTCGAATCAGTCGGGCTTCCCTGGTCTACCAGAGGGGAATGGACAAAGAAGCTCAGCTAAGCAAAAGAACCACTGCTGTGATCAGTGTGGAAAACGCTTCCCCAGCATGTCCAGCCTTAAAAGACATCAGAGAATTCACACCGGAGAGAAACCCTATGGCTGTGATCAGTGTGGACAACATTTCTCTACAAAGGGAAACCTTAAAAGCCATCAGAAAGTACATACTGGAGAGAAACCCTATGGATGTGATCAGTGTGGACAAAACTTTTCTCAATTAGCTAGCCTTAAACACCACCAGAAAGTACACACTGGTGAGAAACCATATGGATGTGATCAGTGTGGACAACACTTTTCTCACATGTACAGCCTTAAATGCCACCAGAGAGTACACACTGGAGAGAAACCCTATGGATGTGATCAATGTGGACAACACTTCTCTCAATTGGTCAACCTTAAAAAACACCAGAGAATTCACACCGGAGAGAAACCCTATGGATGTGATCAGTGTGGACAACATTTCTCTACAAACGGAAATCTTAAAAGCCATCAGAAAGTACATACTAGAGAGAAACCCTATGGATGTGATCAGTGTGGACAGCATTTCTCTCGCATGGGCAACCTTAAAACACATCAGAGAATTCACACTGACGAGAAACCCTATGGGTGTGATCAGTGTGGACAGTGCTTCTCGCACACATTTGCACTTAAAACACATCAGAGAATTCACACCGGAGAGAAACCTTATGCATGTGATCAGTGTGGGAAACAATTTGCTCAACTGGCCAGCCTTAAAACACACCAGAGAATGCACACTGGCGAGAAACCCTATGGATGTGATCATTGTGGACAACACTTCTCTCAATTGGCCAACCTTAAAACACACCAGAGAATTCACACTGGCGAGAAACCCTATGGATGTGATCATTGTGGACAACACTTCTCTCAATTGGCCCACCTTAAAAGACACCAGAGAATTCACACTGGTGAGTAACCCCAGTGTTTAGTGTGAACACTATGACGAGATTAGCTCCTCCATGTAATAGGGTTGGACGAAGATACTTTTTTATTCATGTTTGGATTTGTTGAAAATAGACTTAACATCCTGTAAATTACCTCTTTTTGTTCTTATTTAGCGGTGTGAGAATGTTCAGAGATATAATTTTAATGCATCACTATGCACTGACTGTATTTTTGCTTCTGGCCCTGCATATTTCTTTTCGTGAATTGATTATATGGCTGTTATAATGTATACTAAACTTGTCGCACATGCTGCAGATTGAAATAAAGGTCTTGAAATTCAATTGCATCATTCTATAATAGTAGTATAATATACTTCTAGCACAACAAGTAAACTAGTAGTATACTAAGGGTATACTTGGAAGTGTACTGGAAGTATAAAACTAATACACTGGCAGTATATAGATGAGGGTTGCAGAAGCTGTGGGTTGCAGAAATAAAATATATGCAAATGTGTAGCCTGATGTAAATCAAATTGAGGGTCCTTTGAAAGTACTTTCAGAATTCATCAGAATGAATGGTGTAGATTTGGAACAAGATATTAGAATGTGTAAATTGGTGATACTGATACAAGGATGTAGATTCTCTGTTTGGTGGTACATTTGCATGGTACATTTGCATGGTACGTTTGCATGGTGGTACATTTGCATTTTATAAATAGCCCTAAATGCCATTGTCATTGTGCATTATTGTGTTGTGTTTTGACAGCACAGCCTCGCTTATCTCAATTTGGAACCCTTAAAACATTTTTTCCTCTCACATTAACATCTCACATGTAACTTGGAACTATGGAATGCACAACCTACAGTATCTATGGCTTTTACAAGTACCAAGATCAATCTAAAAGACCACATCACTGCATGTGGTGACAACTGTATTCATGTGTTTTACTAGGAGTGGGACTGCATCTGTCCTCCATTGTGTTATCTCAGCAACTCCATCAGCACAGAGAGGACAAGTAACTCTAGAAATCCAAAGCACTCATGACTGCTCCAAATGACTTCTGGAGAACAGAACCAGGTAGAACCAGTTTTGGTGTGACTAAACATGTCATGTACTATATCAACTTAATATGTTGCTGAATGTAACGTATCATGATACAATGCATGTCCTCTGCAATTAACCTTGGTATGGGTAGCCTATTATAGCGTTTTGGTGCAATACAATGCCCATGAAAAGGCAAACAAACATAGCAATTTTATACTGCAGCGAAAGTGCTTCAGAAATAATAGAAGAAATGCCATGGACTGGTTGTATGCAGTCATTTCAGTTACCACAGCTTGAAATAAGCTCGAGAGACGTGTAATATGATAGTAATTTAGAGGTGTATATTATCCCTCTTCAATTAAAATGTTATTACTTTAATAATCAATATCCACAACTAAATGTTGATTCAACTCAACAGGAGGCTCTAGGAGGATTCTTGTCTGCATGACAGAGTAACACGTCAGAGATTCCCATCCAGCATTTGCATTACTAGTATTGAGAGTCATTGTATACATGATGTTTGAAGCACAGTATAGGTGTGAGACCAAATTAACATTCTATCTGTGTGTTGTGAAGACAATAGGTCTAGTCTAGAGGCCAAATGGTCCTTCTTGAGGTCTATTTGTGTGACAAAGAAGTGTGCTGACTGGCAGGACAGGCTGTTCACTTTTCCATGTAGGCTAATGTATGCACATGTTGGTTAAACCCTTGTATGCAAGTCCTACTTTAAATGTGCATAAAACATCCCTGGAATGTGAACCCTTGGTCACTCTATATGGTGTGATTGTTTTGAATATTGACCAGATTTTTGGGAATTGTGTCCACAGCCCTTATGTTACTTTGATTTTGATTAGTGATGGTGATTACACACCATTACCATTCACATTTTGGATGCTGCTATATAAATGTTTCAGGTTTTTTAGAAGCCTTAGTCAGGCCTAAAAGTGCATTGTTGAATTTGATAAAACATTGGCATTTAATGATCACTGCGACTTGTAGTCTATCTTCTAAGGTCATATTGGAGTTTGTCAAGTCTCAATATAACACCTCAGTTGCTTGTATGCCTATTTCAGGAATGTTAACATTAAACATGAAATTTGGTGTATGATCCTCAATGGGGGTCTTGGTATAATCCAGAGCAAATACAGCTAGATAAGGTTTATGGGAAATGAATGTCACTCTATTACCAACATTAAATGGTTATTGAATTAATTCTGGACAGAACAAATCATGAGACAAAAATGCAGCTGTGGGATGCAGACATTGTGCAACTGTGACCTAATGTAAATCAAATTGAGGATCATTTAGACTATGAGAGTACTTTGAGAATGAATGGTGTACATTAACAACAAGATACTAGAATGTGTAAATTGGTGATACTTGGAGACAATGGAAGCCATTGTGTACACACTCTGTTTGGTAATGAGTGGGCATCTGCATTTTATAAATAGCATGAATGTCAGATGGTCGATGTGCACTATTGTGTTGTGATCTTGTAGATATTTTAGCGTCAGTGTTTGTGGTATGTTTCGTCTGTGTGTGTGTGTGTGTGTGTGTGTGTGTGTGTGTGTGTGTGTGTGTGTGTGTGTGTGTGTGTGTGTGTGTGTGTGTGTGTGTGTGTGTGTGTGTGTAGACCCACATAGCAGTTTAGAGTATTTCTACTTTATTCGATACAATCACATTTGTTTGTAAAAACGTAATATCAAGAAAATGAATGAGCAACATCTTGAAACAAAATAGTATATCTGAAAAATGTGTCTAACAATAATCTAATTTAGGTCTACAGTAACACCTTTATGTAGCCTCTGTGTATGCTCACGTTGCATGATTGAATACTTAAACAGCATAAAATAACTTTACCAAACTCCCAGAAAACAGCAGCCATGATACCACTCTTGTTTATTTTAAATCACAATTAAATGTCTGTGTCACAGTGGCTTTGTATGTTTATGTTATGTAGGACATGCTATATTTACTTTTACAGTTCACAATTAACATTCAATTATGTGGAAATAATGCACTAAAGCACAAAACTTCTGATTTTTTCCCCCGATTTTTTTTCTGTGTGTGTGTGTGTGTGTGTGTGTGTGTGTGTGTGTGTGTGTGTGTGTGTGTGTGTGTGTGTGTGTGTGTGTGTGTGTGTGTGTGTGTGTGTGCGTGCGTAGACACACACACACACACACGCACGCACGCACACACACACACACACACACACACACACACACACACACACACACACACACACACACACACACACACACACACACACACACACACACACACACACACACACTCCAACGAGCCATGACCCTTAAATAACTTATTTTTTTTGTGTTTTGAGACACAAAGCTTGCACATTAATGGGTGGAGCAATCCAGCACTTTGTTAGTTTGTGAATTATGTCAATCTGTAATCCTTAAACTTAATTGTAATTGTAATCATTTAAAGTTTCTTTGGGTCATCCAAGTAACATTATGGCTTGTAAAATGATTATGGTACATTTAGGGGGGGCATGTGGCTATACTATGAGCTTTGACTCTGACAGTGTCCTTACTTTTGGATACACATGTATACTCATTTCCCATTATCCATGCTTTGACTTTCTTCACATATAGACTAAATGATATCAATATGTCAATGAAACCTGAACATATGAAGCCTACACTGTTAACAGTTGATTTCTGTAATCATGTATAAATCATGACCTGGGGAGGAGAGAGGGGTGGAGCAAATGACCTGAGTGAGGGGTGGAGCATATGCAAATGTTTGTTGTGGTTGGCGGAGAGATGCTTCTATTGTTCTCCCCTTTGACCAATCAATTCAAGCAGTGAATGGTTCCATCTCAGGCTATAAGAAGCATATGTTATTGGTCAGTTCCTCACAACTCCTCCAGGATTGATTTTGGACTCCAGACTTCAAGTGAAGATGAACTCTCTGAACCCCACCAAGAACAATTCTGCTCAACAGGATGATCATCAAGACCTCTGTAAGTTACTTACTTTTTCTCAAGATTTGTTTTAATCTAGTATTTTTTCATGTGTTTTGATTTAATATTAGCATGGGTTTAACAAGATGCTTGCTATGAACTCAATTAACTAGTTGATGGGTTGTAGGTTAAGTACCATTAAGTACCCCTAAACAATATTTCCTTTTTTATTGTTTCCAATTCAGTGTCGAATCAGTCGGGCTTCCCTGGTCTACCAGAGGGGAATGGACAAAGAAGCTCAGCTAAGCAAAAGAACCACTGCTGTGATCAGTGTGGAAAACGCTTCCCCAGCATGTCCAGCCTTAAAAGACATCAGAGAATTCACACCGGAGAAAAACCCTATGGCTGTGATCAGTGTGGACAACATTTCTCTACAAAGGGAAACCTTGAAAGCCATCAGAAAGTACATACTGGAGAGAAACCCTATGGATGTGATCAGTGTGGACAAAACTTTTCTCAATTAGCTAGCCTTAAACACCACCAGAAAGTACACACTGGTGAGAAACCATATGGATGTGATCAGTGTGGACAACACTTTTCTCACATGTACAGCCTTAAATGCCACCAGAGAGTACACACTGGAGAGAAACCCTATGGATGTGATCAATGTGGACAACACTTCTCTCAATTGGTCAACCTTAAAAAACACCAGAGAATTCACACCGGAGAGAAACCCTATGGATGTGATCAGTGTGGACAACATTTCTCTACAAACGGAAATCTTAAAAGCCATCAGAAAGTACATACTAGAGAGAAACCCTATGGATGTGATCAGTGTGGACAGCATTTCTCTCGCATGGGCAACCTTAAAACACATCAGAGAATTCACACTGACGAGAAACCCTATGGGTGTGATCAGTGTGGACAGTGCTTCTCGCACACATTTGCACTTAAAACACATCAGAGAATTCACACCGGAGAGAAACCTTATGCATGTGATCAGTGTGGGAAACAATTTGCTCAACTGGCCAGCCTTAAAACACACCAGAGAATGCACACTGGCGAGAAACCCTATGGATGTGATCATTGTGGACAACACTTCTCTCAATTGGCCAACCTTAAAACACACCAGAGAATTCACACTGGCGAGAAACCCTATGGATGTGATCATTGTGGACAACACTTCTCTCAATTGGCCCACCTTAAAAGACACCAGAGAATTCACACTGGTGAGTAACCCCAGTGTTTAGTGTGAACACTATGACGAGATTAGCTCCTCCATGTAATAGGGTTGGACGAAGATACTTTTTTATTCATGTTTGGATTTGTTGAAAATAGACTTAACATCCTGTAAATTACCTCTTTTTGTTCTTATTTAGCGGTGTGAGAATGTTCAGAGATATAATTTTAATGCATCACTATGCACTGACTGTATTTTTGCTTCTGGCCCTGCATATTTCTTTTCATGAATTGATTATATGGCTGTTATAATGTATACTAAACTTGTCGCACATGCTGCAGATTGAAATAAAGGTCTTGAAATTCAATTGCATTCTCATTCTATAATAGTAGTATAATATACTTCTAGCACAACAAGTAAACTAGTAGTATACTAAGGGTATACTTGGAAGTGTACTGGAAGTATAAAACTAATACACTGGCAGTATATAGATGAGGGTTGCAGAAGCTGTGGGTTGCAGAAATAAAATATATGCAAATGTGTAGCCTGATGTAAATCAAATTGAGGGTCCTTTGAAAGTACTTTCAGAATTCATCAGAATGAATGGTGTAGATCTGGGACAAGATATTAGAATGTGTAAATTGGTGATACTGAGACAAGGATGTAGATTCTCTGTTTGGTGGTACATTTGCATGGTACGTTTGCATGGTGGTACATTTGCATTTTATAAATAGCCCTAAATGCCATTGTCATTGTGCATTATTGTGTTGTGTTTTGACAGCACAGCCTCGCTTATCTCAATTTGGAACCCTTAAAACATTTTTTCCTCTCACATTAACATCTCACATGTAACTTGGAACTATGGAATGCACAACCTACAGTATCTATGGCTTTTACAAGTACCAAGATCAATCTAAAAGACCACATCACTGCATGTGGTGACAACTGTATTCATGTGTTTTACTAGGAGTGGGACTGCATCTGTCCTCCATTGTGTTATCTCAGCAACTCCATCAGCACAGAGAGGACAAGTAACTCTAGAAATCCAAAGCACTCATGACTGCTCCAAATGACTTCTGGAGAACAGAACCAGGTAGAACCAGTTTTGGTGTGACTAAACATGTCATGTACTATATCAACTTAATATGTTGCTGAATGTAACGTATCATGATACAATGCATGTCCTCTGCAATTAACCTTGGTATGGGTAGCCTATTATAGCGTTTTGGTGCAATACAATGCCCATGAAAAGGCAAACAAACATAGCAATTTTATACTGCAGCGAAAGTGCTTCAGAAATAATAGAAGAAATGCCATGGACTGGTTGTATGCAGTCATTTCAGTTACCACAGCTTGAAATAAGCTCGAGAGACGTGTAATATGATAGTAATTTAGAGGTGTATATTATCCCTCTTCAATTAAAATGTTATTACTTTAATAATCAATATCCACAACTAAATGTTGATTTAACTCAACAGGAGGCTCTAGGAGGATTCTTGTCTGCATGACAGAGTAACACGTCAGAGATTCCCATCCAGCATTTGCATTACTAGTATTGAGAGTCATTGTATACATGATGTTTGAAGCACAGTATAGGTGTGAGACCAAATTAACATTCTATCTGTGTGTTGTGAAGACAATAGGTCTAGTCTAGAGGCCAAATGGTCCTTCTTGAGGTCTATTTGTGTGACAAAGAAGTGTGCTGACTGGCAGGACAGGCTGTTCACTTTTCCATGTAGGCTAATGTATGCACATGTTGGTTAAACCCTTGTATGCAAGTCCTACTTTAAATGTGCATAAAACATCCCTGGAATGTGAACCCTTGGTCACTCTATATGGTGTGATTGTTTTGAATATTGACCAGATTTTTGGGAATTGTGTCCACAGCCCTTATGTTACTTTGATTTTGATTAGTGATGGTGATTACACACCATTACCATTCACATTTTGGATGCTGCTATATAAATGTTTCAGGTTTTTTAGAAGCCTTAGTCAGGCCTAAAAGTGCATTGTTGAATTTGATAAAACATTGGCATTTAATGATCACTGCGACTTGTAGTCTATCTTCTAAGGTCATATTGGAGTTTGTCAAGTCTCAATATAACACCTCAGTTGCTTGTATGCCTATTTCAGGAATGTTAACATTAAACATGAAATTTGGTGTATGATCCTCAATGGGGGTCTTGGTATAATCCAGAGCAAATACAGCTAGATAAGGTTTATGGGAAATGAATGTCACTCTATTACCAACATTAAATGGTTATTGAATTAATTCTGGACAGAACAAATCATGAGACAAAAATGCAGCTGTGGGATGCAGAAATTGTGCAACTGTGACCTAATGTAAATCAAATTGAGGATCATTTAGACTATGAGAGTACTTTGAGAATGAATGGTGTACATTAACAACAAGATACTAGAATGTGTAAATTGGTGATACTTGGAGACAATGGAAGCCATTGTGTACACACTCTGTTTGGTAATGAGTGGGCATCTGCATTTTATAAATAGCATGAATGTCAGATGGTCGATGTGCACTATTGTGTTGTGATCTTGTAGATATTTTAGCGTCAGTGTTTGTGGTATGTTTCGTCTGTGTGTGTGTGTGTGTGTGTGTGTGTGTGTGTGTGTGTGTGTGTGTGTGTGTGTGTGTGTGTGTGTGTGTGTGTGTGTGTGTGTGTGTGTGTGTGTGCGTGCGTGCGTGCGTGTGTGTGTGTGTGTGAGCCCTGATATTTTTGGGCAATGAAAAGTGTGCCTTTGGATTAAAAATGGTTTAGAAACACTGCCCTAGGCTAGGCTGCCAAACATGTGATGAACAGCATTACCTTTAGATCCACATAGTAGTATACAGTATTTCTACCTTATTCAATAATGTCACATTTGTTTTAAACTTAACATCAGGAGAATGAATGAGCAACATATCTTGGAAAAAATAGCATATCTGAAAAATGTGCAGTCTAACAATAATCTAATTTAGGCCTACAGTGACACCTTCATTGAGCCTCTGTGTATGTTCATGTTGTATGAATGCTTTGTTAGTTAGACATGTAAACAGCATCCACAATTTAGCATAATTAAACTTTAACAAACTCCCATGAAACAGCAGATATGGTGTATCTTTGGTGTATCCTTTGGTGTATATGAATGTTAATGGTATGTCATATAAAAACAGCAATTATGTGGAAATAATGCACTAAATCTCCCAACACACACACACACAACCACACACACACACACACACACACACACACACACACACACACACACACACACACACACACACACACACACACACACACACACACGCACTCTCTCTAACGTGCCATGACCCTTGAAGAAGGCTTTCATCTATGAAGTAGTGTTCATTAATGTGTGGAACAATCCAGCAATTTCTTAGGGTCATCCAAGTAACATTATTGTTTGTGAAATGATTATGGTAAATTTAGGGGGAACATGTGGCTATACTACAAGCTTTGACTCTGACAGTGTCCTTACTTTTGGATACACAGGTATACTAATTTTCCATTAGCCTTGCTTTGACTTTGTTCACACAGAGATTAAAGGGATGCCAATATGTCAATGAAACCTGAACATTAATAAATATGAAGCCTACAGTGAGAACAGTTGATTTCTGTAATCATGTATAAATCATGACCTGGGGAGGAGAGAGGGGTGGAGCAAATGACCTGAGTGAGGGGTGGAGCATATGCAAATGTTTGTTGTGGTTGGTGGAGAGATACTTCTATTGTTCTCCCCTTTGACCAATCAATTCAAGCAGTGAATGGTTCCATCTCAGGCTATAAGAAGCATATGTTCTTGGTCAGTTCCTCACAACTCCTCCAGGATTGATTGTGGACTCCAGACTTCAAGTGAAGATGAACTCTCTGAACCCACCAAGAACAATTCTGCTCAGCAGGATGATCATCAAGACCTCTGTAAGTTACTTACTTAGTAGTTACTTAGTATTTTTAATGTGATTTATGGGTTTAAAAGGATCCCTGGCTAATAAGACAAATATGCCTTAAAACACTATACTTGCCTTCTATAACTAAAACATGCAGATAAAAACACCTTCAATACTTTATTTCTTTCATAAATAGAGAATCTTTCACTCTATAGGAGGTGCTCCTGTCGCAGGATGATGATGTCACAGAGCATGTTCATCCATATTGTATAGAGCTAGATCACACGTGACATCATCATCCTGCGCCAGGAGCAGTTCCTGTTGAGTGGAATATTTTCTATTTATGAAAGAAATAAGATGCCATTGGTGTTTTTATCTGTTTATTTTAGTTATATAGGGAAAGTATAATGCTTTAAGCGATGTTTATCTTATTAGACAGGGATCCTTTTAACAAAATGCTTCGTATGAACACAGTTAACTAGTTGATGGGTTAAGTACCATTAAGTACCCCTAAACACTATTTCCTTTTTATTGTTTCCAATTCAGTGTTGAATCAGTCAGGCTTCCCTGGTCTACCAGAGGGGAATGGACAAAGAAGCTCAGCTAAGAAAAAGAATCACAGCTGTGACTCAGGAATGTTAACATTAAACATGAAATTTGGTGTATGATCCTCAATGGGGGTCTTGGTATAATCCAGAGCAAATACAGCTAGATAAGGTTTATGGGAAATGAATGTCACTCTATTACCAACATTAAATGGTTATTGAATTAATTCTGGACAGAACAAATCATGAGACAAAAATGCAGCTGTGGGATGCAGAAATTGTGCAACTGTGACCTAATGTAAATCAAATTGAGGATCATTTAGACTATGAGAGTACTTTGAGAATGAATGGTGTACATTAACAACAAGATACTAGAATGTGTAAATTGGTGATACTTGGAGACAATGGAAGCCATTGTGTACACACTCTGTTTGGTAATGAGTGGGCATCTGCATTTTATAAATAGCATGAATGTCAGATGGTCGATGTGCACTATTGTGTTGTGATCTTGTAGATATTTTAGCGTCAGTGTTTGTGGTATGTTTCGTCTGTGTGTGTGTGTGTGTGTGTGTGTGTGTGTGTGTGTGTGTGTGTGTGTGTGTGTGTGTGTGTGTGTGTGTGTGTGTGTGTGTGTGTGTGTCAGTTTCCCACAACTCCTCCAGGATTGATTGTGGACTCCAGACTTCAAGTGAAGATGAACTCTCTGAACCCCACCAAGAACAATTCTGCTCAACAGGATGATCATCAAGACCTCTGTAAGTTACTTACTTTTTCTCAAGATTTGTTTTAATCTAGTATTTTTTCATGTGTTTTGATTTAATATTAGCATGGGTTTAACAAGATGCTTGCTATGAACTCAATTAACTAGTTGATGGGTTGTAGGTTAAGTACCATTAAGTACCCCTAAACAATATTTCCTTTTTTATTGTTTCCAATTCAGTGTCGAATCAGTCGGGCTTCCCTGGTCTACCAGAGGGGAATGGACAAAGAAGCTCAGCTAAGCAAAAGAACCACTGCTGTGATCAGTGTGGAAAACGCTTCCCCAGCATGTCCAGCCTTAAAAGACATCAGAGAATTCACACCGAGAAAAACCCTATGGCTGTGATCAGTGTGGACAACATTTCTCTACAAAGGGAAACCTTGAAAGCCATCAGAAAGTACATACTGGAGAGAAACCCTATGGATGTGATCAGTGTGGACAAAACTTTTCTCAATTAGCTAGCCTTAAACACCACCAGAAAGTACACACTGGTGAGAAACCATATGGATGTGATCAGTGTGGACAACACTTTTCTCACATGTACAGCCTTAAATGCCACCAGAGAGTACACACTGGAGAGAAACCCTATGGATGTGATCAATGTGGACAACACTTCTCTCAATTGGTCAACCTTAAAAAACACCAGAGAATTCACACCGGAGAGAAACCCTATGGATGTGATCAGTGTGGACAACATTTCTCTACAAACGGAAATCTTAAAAGCCATCAGAAAGTACATACTAGAGAGAAACCCTATGGATGTGATCAGTGTGGACAGCATTTCTCTCGCATGGGCAACCTTAAAACACATCAGAGAATTCACACTGACGAGAAACCCTATGGGTGTGATCAGTGTGGACAGTGCTTCTCGCACACATTTGCACTTAAAACACATCAGAGAATTCACACCGGAGAGAAACCTTATGCATGTGATCAGTGTGGGAAACAATTTGCTCAACTGGCCAGCCTTAAAACACACCAGAGAATGCACACTGGCGAGAAACCCTATGGATGTGATCATTGTGGACAACACTTCTCTCAATTGGCCAACCTTAAAACACACCAGAGAATTCACACTGGCGAGAAACCCTATGGATGTGATCATTGTGGACAACACTTCTCTCAATTGGCCCACCTTAAAAGACACCAGAGAATTCACACTGGTGAGTAACCCCAGTGTTTAGTGTGAACACTATGACGAGATTAGCTCCTCCATGTAATAGGGTTGGACGAAGATACTTTTTTATTCATGTTTGGATTTGTTGAAAATAGACTTAACATCCTGTAAATTACCTCTTTTTGTTCTTATTTAGCGGTGTGAGAATGTTCAGAGATATAATTTTAATGCATCACTATGCACTGACTGTATTTTTGCTTCTGGCCCTGCATATTTCTTTTCATGAATTGATTATATGGCTGTTATAATGTATACTAAACTTGTCGCACATGCTGCAGATTGAAATAAAGGTCTTGAAATTCAATTGCATCATTCTATAATAGTAGTATAATATACTTCTAGCACAACAAGTAAACTAGTAGTATACTAAGGGTATACTTGGAAGTGTACTGGAAGTATAAAACTAATACACTGGCAGTATATAGATGAGGGTTGCAGAAGCTGTGGGTTGCAGAAATAAAATATATGCAAATGTGTAGCCTGATGTAAATCAAATTGAGGGTCCTTTGAAAGTACTTTCAGAATTCATCAGAATGAATGGTGTAGATCTGGGACAAGATATTAGAATGTGTAAATTGGTGATACTGATACAAGGATGTAGATTCTCTGTTTGGTGGTACATTTGCATGGTACGTTTGCATGGTAGTACATTTGCATTTTATAAATAGCCCTAAATGCCATTGTCATTGTGCATTATTGTGTTGTGTTTTGACAGCACAGCCTCGCTTATCTCAATTTGGAACCCTTAAAACATTTTTTCCTCTCACATTAACATCTCACATGTAACTTGGAACTATGGAATGCACAACCTACAGTATCTATGGCTTTTACAAGTACCAAGATCAATCTAAAAGACCACATCACTGCATGTGGTGACAACTGTATTCATGTGTTTTACTAGGAGTGGGACTGCATCTGTCCTCCATTGTGTTATCTCAGCAACTCCATCAGCACAGAGAGGACAAGTAACTCTAGAAATCCAAAGCACTCATGACTGCTCCAAATGACTTCTGGAGAACAGAACCAGGTAGAACCAGTTTTGGTGTGACTAAACATGTCATGTACTATATCAACTTAATATGTTGCTGAATGTAACGTATCATGATACAATGCATGTCCTCTGCAATTAACCTTGGTATGGGTAGCCTATTATAGCGTTTTGGTGCAATACAATGCCCATGAAAAGGCAAACAAACATAGCAATTTTATACTGCAGCGAAAGTGCTTCAGAAATAATAGAAGAAATGCCATGGACTGGTTGTATGCAGTCATTTCAGTTACCACAGCTTGAAATAAGCTCGAGAGACGTGTAATATGATAGTAATTTAGAGGTGTATATTATCCCTCTTCAATTAAAATGTTATTACTTTAATAATCAATATCCACAACTAAATGTTGATTCAACTCAACAGGAGGCTCTAGGAGGATTCTTGTCTGCATGACAGAGTAACACGTCAGAGATTCCCATCCAGCATTTGCATTACTAGTATTGAGAGTCATTGTATACATGATGTTTGAAGCACAGTATAGGTGTGAGACCAAATTAACATTCTATCTGTGTGTTGTGAAGACAATAGGTCTAGTCTAGAGGCCAAATGGTCCTTCTTGAGGTCTATTTGTGTGACAAAGAAGTGTGCTGACTGGCAGGACAGGCTGTTCACTTTTCCATGTAATGTATGCACATTTTGGTTAAACCCTTGTATACAAGTCCTACTTTAAATGTGCATAAAACATCCCTGGAATGTGAACCCTTGGTCACTCTATATGGTGTGATTGTTTTGAATATTGACCAGATTTTTGGGAATTGTGTCCATAGCCCTTTTGTTACTTTGATTTTGATTAGTGATGGTGATTACACACCATTACCATTCACATTTTGGATGCTGCTATATAAATGTTTCAGGTTTTTTAGAAGCCTTAGTCAGGCCTAAAAGTGCATTGTTGAATTTGATAAAACATTGGCATTTAATGATCACTGCGACTTGTAGTCTATCTTCTAAGGTCATATTGGAGTTTGTCAAGTCTCAATATAACACCTCAGTTGCTTGTATGCCTATTTCAGGAATGTTAACATTAAACATGAAATTTGGTGTATGATCCTCAATGGGGGTCTTGGTATAATCCAGAGCAAATACAGCTAGATAAGGTTTATGGGAAATGAATGTCACTCTATTACCAACATTAAATGGTTATTGAATTAATTCTGGACAGAACAAATCATGAGACAAAAATGCAGCTGTGGGATGCAGAAATTGTGCAACTGTGACCTAATGTAAATCAAATTGAGGATCATTTAGACTATGAGAGTACTTTGAGAATGAATGGTGTACATTAACAACAAGATACTAGAATGTGTAAATTGGTGATACTTGGAGACAATGGAAGCCATTGTGTACACACTCTGTTTGGTAATGAGTGGGCATCTGCATTTTATAAATAGCATGAATGTCAGATGGTCGATGTGCACTATTGTGTTGTGATCTTGTAGATATTTTAGCGTCAGTGTTTGTGGTATGTTTCGTCTGTGTGTGTGTGTGTGTGTGTGTGTGTGTGTGTGTGTGTGTGTGTGTGTGTGTGTGTGTGTGTGTGTGTGTGTGCGTGCGTGCGTGCGTGTGTGTGTGTGTGTGAGCCCTGATATTTTTGGGCAATGAAAAGTGTGCCTTTGGATTAAAAATGGTTTAGAAACACTGCCCTAGGCTAGGCTGCCAAACATGTGATGAACAGCATTACCTTTAGATCCACATAGTAGTATACAGTATTTCTACCTTATTCAATAATGTCACATTTGTTTTAAACTTAACATCAGGAGAATGAATGAGCAACATATCTTGGAAAAAATAGCATATCTGAAAAATGTGCAGTCTAACAATAATCTAATTTAGGCCTACAGTGACACCTTCATTGAGCCTCTGTGTATGTTCATGTTGTATGAATGCTTTGTTAGTTAGACATGTAAACAGCATACACAATTTAGCATAATTAAAGTTTAACAAACTCCCATGAAACAGCAGATATGGTGTATCTTTGGTGTATCCTTTGGTGTATATGAATGTTAATGGTATGTCATATAAAAACAGCAATTATGTGGAAATAATGCACTAAATCTCCCAACACACACACACACACACACACACACACACACACACACACACACACACACACACACACACACACACACACACACACACACACACACACACACACACACACACACACGCACTCTCTCTAACGTGCCATGACCCTTGAAGAAGGCTTTCATCTATGAAGTAGTGTTCATTAATGTGTGGAACAATCCAGCAATTTCTTAGGGTCATCCAAGTAACATTATTGTTTGTGAAATGATTATGGTAAATTTAGGGGGGAACATGTGGCTATACTACAAGCTTTGACTCTGACAGTGTCCTTACTTTTGGATACACAGGTATACTAATTTTCCATTAGCCTTGCTTTGACTTTGTTCACACAGAGATTAAAGGGATGCCAATATGTCAATGAAACCTGAACATTAATAAATATGAAGCCTACACTGTTAACAGTTGATTTCTGTAATCATGTATAAATCATGACCTGGGGAGGAGAGAGGGGTGGAGCAAATGACCTGAGTGAGGGGTGGAGCATATGCAAATGTTTGTTGTGGTTGGTGGAGAGATACTTCTATTGTTCTCCCCTTTGACCAATCAATTCAAGCAGTGAATGGTTCCATCTCAGGCTATAAGAAGCATATGTTCTTGGTCAGTTCCTCACAACTCCTCCAGGATTGATTGTGGACTCCAGACTTCAAGTGAAGATGAACTCTCTGAACCCCACCAAGAACAATTCTGCTCAGCAGGATGATCATCAAGACCTCTGTAAGTTACTTACTTAGTAGTTACTTAGTATTTTTAATGTGATTTATGGGTTTAAAAGGATCCCTGGCTAATAAGACAAATATGCCTTAAAACACTATACTTGCCTTCTATAACTAAAACATGCAGATAAAAACACCTTCAATACTTTATTTCTTTCATAAATAGAGAATCTTTCACTCTATAGGAGGTGCTCCTGTCGCAGGATGATGATGTCACAGAGCATGTTCATCCATATTGTATAGAGCTAGATCACACGTGACATCATCATCCTGCGCCAGGAGCAGTTCTGTTGAGTGGAATATTTTCTATTTATGAAAGAAATAAGATGCCATTGGTGTTTTTATCTGTTTATTTTAGTTATATAGGGAAAGTATAATGCTTTAAGCGATGTTTATCTTATTAGACAGGGATCCTTTTAACAAAATGCTTCGTATGAACACAGTTAACTAGTTGATGGGTTAAGTACCATTAAGTACCCCTAAACACTATTTCCTTTTTATTGTTTCCAATTCAGTGTTGAATCAGTCAGGCTTCCCTGGTCTACCAGAGGGGAATGGACAAAGAAGCTCAGCTAAGAAAAAGAATCACAGCTGTGATCAGTGTTTGGCTGACATGATGATGCTTTTTTGTTATTTTGTTTATCTTCCTTTAATCTGACACTGCACAGTCATTAAAACAAGGTAAAAGGGCAACTCAAGTTCAATGATTGACATCATTTCCGGCTTAATATATACGGTTGTCTGGTATAGCCACTTGACCGTCAGACCAGCTTCCGTCTCAACGCTAGACGGACGGGGCTGTTGAGTGGGGAAGAACGTGTGTTTCAGGTTCGTTGTATTTCATTGTCAACATTTAATTTACTTTACATTTTATTTTGTTATATGATCACTGATGATTGTTCATTGTTGTTGGTTCCAGTTCTGGTTGTTTCATGGATGAGGTCCCTTGTTAATTCATTCCCTCTGAAATTGCGTGCAGTCAGTAAGGTAATTTGTGGTTTATTTTTCTTTCTTTTCTTTATCATGTATTTTGACTTATTGGTTGGTTTATTTGGTTATTGATGTACTGTTTATGGTTTTGTGTCATACCAGTTTTGAAGTGGGCTTATGGAGAATGGTGAATAAAGTGAAACGCCTTCAGTGCAAGCTACTACTGCCTCGAGTGAGAGTTCTTAAAAGTATCCAGCGGGAGTGACAGTCAAAACTTAGCCGCCGACCACAGCACCAACGGCAGCCGCCGCAGCGCCGGGTTGCCGATCCTTCTACCACCGCATCGCCGAAGCGGCGGGCCGGGCCAAGCCGAGCCGGACCGCTGCGACCTGCGAATCACAACACCACCAGCGCGTATCCAACTAGGCTGGCTGATCGTTGGTGATAAACCGTGCGGGACCTTTTCCTAACTAAAGAGCCAGGCTGAAAGGGGACACGTTGTCGACTCGACAGGTAATTGCACATACACACGGCACTTTACGAAATAAAGACTGCTGCTATTCCACACAGCACTTTAACATTCAATGAATGAAGAGACTGCTGCTAATCTACACAACACTTCAGCACTTTAGTGTTCCTATGAACAAACGAAACGGCAGCTAAATGGACATTTTAAAGTAACAATTGAAGAGGAAATTTGCACATGAAAGAAACGGGTCTAAGATTGAATTGTTGTTTTGCTTGCTTAACTTTAGGTTTTTGTTTTACTGCTCATTAAATGAAATGGTATTTCTGTGATCAAATGTTGAATGTTCGAATCTTGGTTAAGGGTGTAAAGGCTATAAAAATGTCGGGTAAAGATGAACCTGTAGTTGTAACTGAAGGGCAAAATGAACAAAGCAAAACGGAACCAGACAAATTGTCTAAAGATGTAGCAACTGAACCATTGTTTAAGGATGCTGAAACGGACCCCCTGGGTTCTCCTCCTCTTCCTCGTAGAGGAGAGAGAGCCCGCACACTGACTGAAAAAGGAAAGGTCTTGCAACGGCAAAAAATGAAGAGTTGGTTGTATAACTTTGACTGAGTTTACGAGCACTGGAAAATCCAGGCAAAGAGAACTAAAAGGGGTGTAATTAATAATATTGCTCATGATGAACTGAGAGGCTATATTAAGGCTGTTGAAAAGGATATGGAAGAATTAACTGAAATATACAACAAATATAGGGGAGTTGAAGCTCCTCCTTGCAACATGCGTCAAAGGCTCGATAAGAGCACCCAAGTGTCCAAAAATGTGGTTGCAAATGCACTAGCCCATGTACAAGGAATGGAGGAAGAATTAAAATGGCCCGACGTAAGCTCTGTGTTTGAATCAACTGAGGGCAGCTCTGTACTAACATGCAATCAATCTCATCATACCGGTCAATCTCATGTAGCCTCCAATATCTCCCAACCTCGTTCAGTTAAACCCAATACAGAGTTTGAAGCCACTAATGCTGTTCTAAAAATCATGGCTGAACAGGAAGAACATGAGCAAGTCTTAAAGTGCCTGGAAATGGAGGATGTCACAAGGAAAAGGACAAGGACAATGGGAGAAATAAAAATGGAGCTTCAGCGTTTGGAGGAGATCAAAAGGCTAAAGGCTACTGAAGCCCATTTGCAGGTCCGAGATGAAGCCCAACAGAATCATGAGCATCCATCACCGTATATTGTGCAACCACAGCACCCCCTAAAGGCTCAAACTGAAACTGCACCTGGAGACCACAATGAGCAACTTATAAGGGGACTTGCTGAAGCTATCACATCCAATAGACTTCCCATTCCAGAACCCACTGTTTTCTTTGGAGATCCCCTCAAATTCAATATTTGGAAAAGTTCATTTCAAACCTTAATCGAACGGAAAAATATCCCTACAGTAGAAAAAATCTTTTTCCTACAAAAATATATTGGAGGAGCCGCAAAAGAGGCACTTGACGGATATTTTTTGATGGACACAGAGGAGTCGTATCATGCAGCATGGAACCTATTGGAGGAACGATATGGAGACTCATTTATTATTGCCAAGGCATATAGAGACAAGCTGCACAGTTGGCCAAAGCTAAATCAGAAGGATGGTACAGAATTAAGGAAATTTGTCGATTATCTAAGGAGTTGTGAGACTGCTGTTGCCCACAATAGCCACTTAAGAATATTGAATGATCCCATGGAAAACCAAATGCTTGCAACAAAATTGCCTGATTGGTTGCTGACAGGTTGGAACCGTTCTGCAACGACCTATCAGTTACAATATGGTACATTCCCCAATTTCAGTTATTTTGTTAATTATCTTAGCATTGAAGCCAGCATTGCCTGTAACCCCATTACCTCATTCGCTGCAGTTCGACAAAGGGAAAATGACAACCGGGGAGTGAAGAACCTAAATCCTATTGCTTACAAAAACCCATCTGCACAAACTTTCACTACAGCTACTACCGAAAAACATTCTAACCTATGTCACCTCTGCAATAAACTGGGACATGGCCTCTATAACTGCCGTTACTTTATATCTAAACCACTTGCAGAAAGAAAACAGTACATACGTAATCAGAAACTTTGTTTTGCATGTTTGAACCCAGGCCATCAATCAAGAGGATGTAGTCTCAGAATGACTTGTGACATTTGTAATAAGGGCCACCCAACCTGTTTGCATGACGAAAATTTCAATTTTGTACCCAGAGAAGAACAGAGTCATAATGACAATAGGCCACAAGTAACACCCACTGAAATGGTCATTAACACATGTTGTAGTATTGTCAAACAGGAAACAAACGCTCAAACCTCTTCAATAGTACCAGTGTATGTGTCCACTCCAAACGATCCCAAAGAAATTCTTGTATATGCCATGCTCGATTCTCAAAGTAACTGTTCATTCATACTTGATGAAGTAGCAGACATGTTGAATATTCCTGCAGAACCAGTAACATTAAAATTATCTACCATGTCTACAAAGCTGACAACTGTACCATGCAAGAGACTCAAAGGTATACAAATTCGAGGATTCTATTCTGATAAAAAGATTACTGTACCCACAACTTACACCCGTGAATTCATTCCAGCCAATCGGTCTCATATTCCAATACCTCAGACCGTTATGTCATGGCCACATCTGAAACATCTGTCCAACCAGATTGCACCATACCAGGAGTGTGACATCGGCCTTTTGATTGGGTACAATTGCCCGCAAGCATTAATGCCACAAGAGATTGTGAGTGGAGGTGAAAATTACCCTTATGCTCAACGAACTGACTTGGGATGGAGTGTCATAAGTTCTGGAGAACCATGTGATCAATACAATGACGAGATTGGTATCAGCCATGGCATTTGTATGAAGGAAGTGACTTCCACAGTAGACCCAGCAATGAGCCTCAAAACTGAAATGCATTATCTTTGTAAGAATCAAATCGAGGTTGTTCCAAATGATATAAGTGTCCTTGAATCTGACTTTAATGCGGGAACTAATGATGTGGTCTCACAAGACCTTCTCTTGTCTAAACTGCAGACCGAAATAAAGCAGAAACCAGATGGTTATTTTGAAATGTCCTTGCCCTTTACAAAGGAGTGCCCAAAGCTTCCAAATAAGGACTCTTGTGCCATACAACATCTCACAGGCTTGGAGAGGAAATCTAAGAGAAACCAGAAGTATGATGACCATGTTAAGGTCATGGAGGATTTTATATCATGTGGCGACGCAAGGAAAGTCTCTAAGGAACAGATTGAAAATCATCTAAAAAAACCTGGGAAAATATGTGTTGTCTTGGACCGTTCAGTGATGTTCAGAGACCTCTCTTTAAATGACCACCTTCTGACCGTTCCAGAGCTTACCAATTCACTGGTGGGAGTCCTTTGTCGCTTTCGCAAGGGCCCCATAGTTGCCATGTGTGATGTAGCACGAATGTTCCATCAGTTTCATATTAAATATAAAGACAAAGATTACTTAAGATTCCTCTGGTGGGAGAAGAGTAATTTGAATCCTCCACAGTCCATTTTTTTGGTGCAGCTTCCTCTACTGGTTGTGCAAAATTCGGTCTTAAGCATCTTGCCTCTAATGATTTCCAACTTAGAATCACTATTCAAGTACACCCCTTAACCATAGTTCACAGAATATTTTGGACTGATTTAAAGGTTGTCCTCGGGTACATAAACAATGGTGACGATTTCATGTGTTTTTGTTGCAAATAGAGTTTAAAGAATCAAATCTCATACCAACCCAGAGCAGTTGCATTTTGTTCAGTCTGAAACTAACCCAGCAAATGATGTAAAGAGGCCTAATGGCAGGTCAGTTTATCAGTTCAACTTGGTTCAGTGGCCCAGAAGAAATTGCAATGAACAAGGTCACGGACGATCCGGAACTTCGCAAGGCCTATGTATATAAAACGGAGGCAAAGGAAGTGAGGACAATGTTCAACCGCTTAAAGTTCTCAGACTGGAAAAGAGCTGTAAAGGCTATCGCTTGTCTGAGATGGCATGTTCAAAGGTTCAACGGTAGCACAAGGAAGCTGAGCTGTTTATAATTTGGTACAGACGATGCATTCTGCAATGAAATTGGTTGCTATGGGCTCTTAATAGGAAATTCAGAAATGAAGTAATCAAGGGAGACTAAGGCAGTTTATCTCGACAGACCCGTTAAAAAATGTTGTTCTTGTTTAAGCGGAATGAGTTCCAGTCATAATTGGGTTTTGTTTTGTTTTTGTAAAAAATTGTGAATTTTTTGGTGGGAGTTTGGCTGACATGATGATGCTTTTTTGTTATTTTGTTTATCTTCCTTTAATCTGACACTGCACAGTCATTAAAACAAGGTAAAAGGGCAACTCAAGTTCAATGATTGACATCATTTCCGGCTTAATATATACGGTTGTCTGGTATAGCCACTTGACCGTCAGACCAGCTTCCGTCTCAACGCTAGACGGACGGGGCTGTTGAGTGGGGAAGAACGTGTGTTTCAGGTTCGTTGTATTTCATTGTCAACATTTAATTTACTTTACATTTTATTTTGTTATATGATCACTGATGATTGTTCATTGTTGTTGGTTCCAGTTCTGGTTGTTTCATGGATGAGGTCCCTTGTTAATTCATTCCCTCTGAAATTGCGTGCAGTCAGTAAGGTAATTTGTGGTTTATTTTTCTTTCTTTTCTTTATCATGTATTTTGACTTATTGGTTGGTTTATTTGGTTATTGATGTACTGTTTATGGTTTTGTGTCATACCAGTTTTGAAGTGGGCTTATGGAGAATGGTGAATAAAGTGAAACGCCTTCAGTGCAAGCTACTACTGCCTCGAGTGAGAGTTCTTAAAAGTATCCAGCGGGAGTGACACAGTGTGGAAAACGCTTCCCCAAGTTGTCCGACCTTAAAAGACATCAAAGAATTCACACCGGAGAGAAACCCTATGGCTGTGATCAGTGTGGACAACATTTCTCTACAAAGGGAAACCTTAAAATACATCAGAAAATACATACTGGAGAGAAACCCTATGGATGTGATCAGTGTGGACAACAATTTGCTCAATTGACCAGCTTTAAATTACACCAGAGAATTCACACTGGCGAGAAACCCTATGGATGTGATCATTGTGGAAAACACTTTTCTGCCATGGCCAATCTTAAACACCACCAGAAAGTACATACTGGAGAGAAACCCTATGGATGTGATCAGTGTGGACAACAATTCGCTCACTTGTCCGGTCTTAAAGTACATCAAAGATCACATAGCGGAGAGAAGCCCTATGGATGCATTGAGTGTGGACAACAATTTGCTCAATTGACCCACCTTAAATCACACCAGAGAATTCACACTGGCGAGAAACCATATGGGTGTGATCAGTGTGGACAACATTTCTCTCGCATGGGCAGCCTTAAAAAACACCAGAGAATTCACACTGGCGAGAAACCCTATGGGTGTGATCAGTGTGGACAGCAGTTTTCTCGAATGGAAAGCCTTAAACGACACCAGAGAGTACACACTGGAGAGAAACCCTATGGATGTGATCATTGTGAAAAACAATTCTCTCAATTGTACCACCTTAAAATACATCAAAGATCACATAGCGGAGAGAAACCCTATGGATGTAGTCAGTGTGGACAAAAATTTGCTCAATTGTCCGACATTAAAATACATCAAAGATCACATAGCGGAGAGAAGCCCTATGGATGCGTTGAGTGTGGACAACGATTTGCTCAATTGGCCAACCTTAAATCACACCAGAGAATTCACACTGGAGAGAAACCCTATGGGTGTGAGCAGTGTGGAAAACACTTCTCTCAATTGGCCAACCTTAAAACACACCAGAGAATTCACACTGGTGAGAAACCCTATGGATGTGAGCAGTGTGGACAACATTTCTCTACAAAGGGAAACCTTAAAACACACCAGAGAATTCACACTGGTGAGAAACCCCAGAGTTTAGTGTGAACACTATGACGACATTAGCTCCTCCATGTAATAGTGTTGAATGATGATAGTTTTTTTGACCACCGGAGAGACGGGTGACAGCCGGAATGTAGACGGCACCCGGGTGAGCAGTATGGGTTAGCGCCCCAGCCTGTGTCCTCCGTGAGGAGGAAGCCCAAAAACCTTGGTGAGGCCGTTAGGAGGGCCATTATGATTCACTGCTCCTGAATGAAATGCCGGTGCTGGGAGTCTGGTGCAACGCACAGGTCCTGTGCCATCCTGGTGAGAGCAGGAGCAGACCTGGTGAGACGTAGGAGGGGTCTGGACAGGAGTCAACCCACAGAGCCTAGTCCCTCCATGTGCCAGAGTATAGTGCCTCTCAGTACCGGCAGAACAGTTCTGGAGCAGTGGATTGTGTGGCCTTGGGTCTTTCCCTAGTGGACTGACCGAGAGTAGCTACTGGGACGTAAGTCGGGACTTGATCAACCCCGGCTGGGTCGCCTGAGTGAGGGGTATGATGTTGCGAGACCCGAAACCCCGATGACCTTGGGATACATCACTGAGGATACGTCCCAGTTGCATCCATTAAACCTTTGATACATGTTTGGATTCATTGCATATAGACTGCACATATTGTAATTGGCCTAGTGTAGCTCTTCTCTTGGCCTGAGAGTGTTCAGTGAAACAATTACAATGACTTTGTGTTGGAGTTGTGTTCCCCTGCATTGCATCAGTCTGTGTACATTGTGTATTGATACATTGTTTTACGGCTGTATTACGCTTCCCTGCTTCTGTATTGTGTTCTTGTTATATTGCATTTCTTGCTGTTATGTTCTTGCTTTAGCGAACATATGTTTTCTCATGCCAATAAAGCCATTTGAATTTAATTGAATTGTATTGACTATATTTCTATATGGAACTGCATCTCCCCTCCAGTTACTTTTCACCACAAACAGCTGTTCCTTCCCCAAGCTCATTGTGTCTGATGGTTGTGAAATGATCTGGACATGATCTAGACACAACTTTATGGAATGCACAACCTACAGTATCTATGGCTTTGACGAGTAAGAAGACCAATCTAAAAGACCATGCATTGACTCATTCAAATACTATTTACATCACGGCATGTAGTGACATTTGTATTCACATCTTTGACTGGGAGTGGGACTGCATCTGTCATGCATTGTGTTATCTGTGAAACTCCATAGAACCAGTTTTGGTGTGATTAAACTTAACTTAATATCTTGCTAAATGCAATGTAGCATGCTAAAATGTATGTCCTCTAAATGCAATCTGGTTGTTTCTCTGTTTCTTTCATTTGCTCTTGACGCATGTGTTATCTTAATTATTATGGGTAACCTATAGCCTTTTGGTGCAATACATAGGATAATACAATACCCATGCAATGGCAAATAACCAAATAATTATAACAGTGTTTGAATCAGACTGGGCCAAGACCAAAGTTGGACTGCAGCTAAAGTGCTTCAGAAACAATTGAAGAAATGCCATGGACTGGTTATATGCAGTGGTGATTTGAATGACCACAGCTTGAAACAAGCTTGAGAGACATGTGCAATATGATGTATAGTAATATAGAGATGTGTGTTATCCGCCTTTAATTAAATGCTATTACTTTAATAATCAATATCCACAACTAAATGTTGATTCAACTCAACAGGAGGCTCTAGGAGGATTCTTGTCTGCATGACAGAGTAACACGTCAGAGATTCCCATCCAGCATTTGCATTACCAGTATTGGAAGTCATTGTATACAGGATGTTTGAAGCAAAGTTGGTTGTGAAATCAAATTAACATTCTATTTGTGTGTTGTGAAGACAAGGGGTCTATATAATGTATGCACATTTTGGTCACACCCTTGTATACAAGTCCTACTTTAAATATGCATAAAACATCTCCGGAATGTGAACCCTTGGTCACTCTACAACACGGTGTGATTGTCCTGAATGGTGACCAGATTTTTGGGCTGCCACACATACTACCATTTCATACAACCATTTATCCTTTATTTCCATCCATTTTGAGATACTCTATGAAGGCAGACGATATTTTCTTGAATGAGTTGTGGGATCTAATTCTCTCCATTTGTATATTTGATGTCATCTCGTTGAGCCATTTCATAAAACATGATTCAAGTCCCCAGAAATAGCTATGAAAGCGTCAGGATGTTGTGTCTGTAGCCTGGCCACGGTTGATTGTAACATTTCACACACCAGCCCTGCGTCAGCCCTCCGCTGAATGTATACACAGATGGCAATGACGTGGGATATCTATCTCTGGACATAATAGGGTCTAAGGCTGACAGCTAGAAGCTCTATATCGGGGGTGCATATTGCTTCTTTAACAGTTACATGGCCCGGGTTACACCATCTATTATTAATATACAGTATAACTCTTTCTCCTTTCGACTTGCGGCACGCTTTGTTATCCCTGTCCGTCCGCACTAGACTGAACTCCTGTAGCTCCACCGCGGAGTCCGGCTTGAGACTGGTTAGCCACGTTTCTGTCAGTGCGATCACACTGCTCTCTCTGTAGATATGTTGCGTTTTTATTAATCACACATTCTAGTATCTTGTTGTTAATGTACTCCTGAATGGTGTACATTAACAACAAGATACTAGAATGTGTAAATTGGTGATACTTGGAGACAATGGAAGCCAGTGTGTAGATTCTCTGTTTGGTAATGAGGGGGCCATCTGTTTTTTTTTTTAAATAGCATAAATGTCAGGCGGTTGATGTGACCTATTGTGTTGTAATCTTGTAGATATTTTTTAGCATCAGTAATGGTGATTACACATCATTAATTTTACATTGTTGAATTTGATTAAACAGTGGTGTTTAATGATCACGGGGACTTGTAGCCTATCATCTAAGGTAATATTGGAGTCTGTCAAGCCTCAATATAACACCTTTGTTGCTTGTAGGCCTGTAAAAATGGTATATGGTATATGGTCCTATAGGGGTCTTAATTGGTATAATCCAGAAAAAAATACAACTAGATAAGGTGTGTGGGAAATGAATGTCACTCTATTGCCAACATTAAATAGGCAAATTAATCAAATTATTTCTAGATCTGGATTCTGGATCGGTGTGTAGATTTCTCTTTTTGGTAATGAGTGGGCCATCTGCATTTTATAAATAGCATAAATGTCAGGCGGTCGATGTGACCTATTGTGTTGTAATCTTGTAGATGTTTTAGCTTCAGGAGTTTCTTGGGATTAAAAAAAGTTTGAGAAACACTGCCCTAGGCCAGGCTGCCAAACTGAACAGCATTACCTTTAGATCCACATAGTAGGATACAGTATTACTACTTTATTTAATAATGTCACTTTTATTTTTTAACTTAATATCAGGAGAATGAATGAGCAACATGCCTTGAAAAGAATGTGCAGTTTAACAATAATCTTATTTAGGCCTACAGTGACACCTTCATGTACCTCTGTGTATGTCCAAGCTGTATGATTGACTGAATACTTTGTTAGTCGGACATGTAAACAGCAGCATGCACAATTTAACGTGATTTAACTTTAACAAACTCCCAGAAAACAACAGATATGCTACCACTCTTATTTCATTTTAAATCACAATTAATTTTCTGTTTCACATTGGCTTTAGTTGTGTTTTTCTGCTTTGTTTCTCTTAATTGTATTTGCTGTTTTTATAAGACATACCATATTTACTCTAGTTAATCATTAACATTCAGGTATGTAGAAATAATGCACTAAACAACTAAACCCCCCAACTTTTTGCTGTAGTACAAACAGACACATACACACCCTCTCCAACGAACCAAGACCCTTAAAGAACTTCATTTTATTTTTTTTTTTTTAGTAGTAGTAGTAGTAGTAGTAGTAGTAGTAGTAGTAGTAGTAGTAGTAGTAGTAGTAGTAGTAGTAGTAGTGTTTTGGGTTTTGATATACAAAGCTTGCACATTAATGTGTGGACCAATTCAGCACTTTGTTAGGCTTTGAATTAGGTCAATCTATAATCTATGAACTAAATTTAATAGTAATCATTTAAAGTTTATTTGCGTCATCCAAGTAACATTATGGATTGTGAAATGATTATGATACATTTAGGGGGGTGGCTGCACTATGAGCTTTGACTCTGACAGTATCCTTACATTTGGATACACAGGTATACTCATTTCGGATTATCCATGTTTTGACTTTGTTCACATATAGACTAAATGACATATATATGCCAATGAAACCTGACCATTAATAAATATGAAGCCTACACTGTTAACAGTTGATTTCTGTAAGCATGTATAAATCATGACCTGGGGAGGAGAGAGGGGTGGAGCATATACAAATGTTGTGGTTGGTGGAGAGATGCTTCTATTGTTCTCCCTTTGACCAATCAATTCAAGCAGTGAATGGTCCATCTCAGGCTATAAGAAGAGCATGTTCTTGGTCAGTTTCCCACAACTCCTCCAGGATTGATTGTGGACTCCAGACTTCAAGTGAAGATGAACTCTCTGAACCCCACCAAGAACAATTCTTCTCAGCAGGATGATCATCAAGACCTCTGTAAGTTACTTACTTCTCTCATGCTTTTTTAATCTGGTATTTTTTCATGTGTTTTGATTCATGGGTTTAACAAAAATGCTTCGTATGAACTAGTTGATGTGTTGTAAGTTAAGTACCATTAAGTACCCCTAAACAATATTTCCTTTTTTATTGTTTCCATTTCAGTGTTGAATCAGTCAGGCTTCCCTGGTCTACCAGAGGGGAATGGACAAAGAAGCTCAGCTAAGCAAAAGAACCACAGCTGTGATCAGTGTGGAAGACGCTTCCCCAGCATGTCCAGCCTTAAAATACATCAGAGAATTCACACCGGAGAGAAACCCTATGGATGTGATGAGTGTGGACGACATTTCTCTAAAAAGGGAGACCTTAAATCACACCAGAGAATTCACACTGGCGAGAAACCCTATGGATGTGATCATTGTGGACAGCACTTTTCTTACATGGCCAATCTTTAACGCCACCAGAGAATTCACACCGGAGAGAAACCATATGGCTGTGATCAGTGTGGGCAACATTTCTCTACAAAGGGACACCTTGAAAGACATCAGAAAGTACATACTGGAGAGAAACCCTATGGATGTGATCAGTGTGGAAATCGCTTCTCTCAGATGTCCATGCTTAAAACACATCAGAGAATTCACACCGGAGAGAAACCCTATGGATGTGATCAGTGTGGACAAAACTTTTCTCAATTAGCTAGCCTTAAACGCCACCAGAAAGTGCACACTGGTGAGAAACCATATGGATGTGATCAGTGTGGACAGTGCTTCTCTCACACTTTGGCCAATCTTAAAACACACCAGAGAATTCACACCGGAGAGAAACCCTATGGATGTGATCAATGTGGAAAACATTTCACTCAATTAGTCAACCTTAAATCACACCAGAGAATTCACACTGGCGAGAAACCCTATGGATGTGATCATTGTGGGCAACAATTTGCTCAGTTGGCCAACCTTAAATCACACCAGACAATTCACACTGGCGACAAACCCTATGGATGTGATCATTGTGGACAACACTTTTCTGTCATGGCCGGTCTTAAACGCCACCAGAGAATTCACACCGGAGAGAAACCCTATGCATGTGATCAGTGTGGACAACGTTTCTCTCACACATCCACGCTTAAAACACATCAGAGAATTCACACTGGAGAGAAACCCTATGGATGTGATCATTGTGGACAACACTTCTCTCAATTGGCCCACCTTAAAACACACCAGAGAATTCACACTGGAGAGAAACCCTATGGATGTGATCAATGTGGAAAACACTTCTCTCGATTGGACACCCTGAAAAAACACCAGAGAATTCACACTGGCGAGAAACCCCAGAGTTTGGTGTGAACACTATGATGAGATTAGCAGCACCTCCATATAATAGTGTTGAATGATGATGATGTTTGGATTCATTGCAGATAGACTTAACATCATGTAATTGACATTGTTGTAGCTCTTTTCACCTGCTCTCCTGCAGAGTTGGGGTATGTTTTGCTAGACTGTACTACAACAATGATACAAACCTGTACTTTTGTCCCCAAGGCTGCCAAACATGTGATGTGTGACAGCGTTACCTAAAAGTAATGATGTGACAGCATTAATGATATAATTGTACCTTTAGACACACATAGCAGTATAGAGTATTTCTTCTTTATTCAATACGGTCACATGCCAATTATGTTCGTACTCATGCAGAAAGTTAGTCTGACTCATATACGATTGTACACCGTATGGTAGTGTTTTGTACATTAAGTTTTATAAATGTACCAAATTATTAAAACTGTCTTGTATTTTTTATTATATTTTACACACTATGTGAACTTATTATGCAACTGTGTAATTGCAAAATTATGCAACTGTGTGACCTTATGTAAATCAAATTGAGGATCATTTAGACTATGAGAGTACTTTGAGAATGAATGGTGTACATTAACAACGAGATACTAGAATGTGTAAATTGGTGGTACTTCTAGTCAATAGAAGCCATACAGTAACAACGAGATACTAGAATGTGTAAATTGGTGGTACTTCTAGACAATAGAAGCCATTTTGTACACACTCTGTTTGGTAATGAGTGGGCCATCTGCAATTTATAAATACCATAAATGTCAGGCGGTCGATGTGCACTGTTGTGTTGTAATCTTGTAGATGTTTTAGCTTTTTAGCTGATGTAAATCAAATTAACTATAAGTACTTTGATAATGAATGGCGTAGATCAATGACATTATTAGACAAGACTAGAATGTGTACATTGGTGATACTTGGAGACAATCTACATTATCTGTTCAGTACTGAGTACTGGTACATCTGCATTTTATAAAAAGCATAGTGTCATTGTCATTATGCACTGTTGTGTTGTGAGCTTGTATATTTTCAGCTTCAGGTGTTGGGGTATGTTTTGCCAGACTGTACATATAACAATGATACAAACCTGTATGTTTATCTGCTGATGAACAGCATTACTTTAAGGTCCACATAGGAGTATACTTCATTCATTACTATCTGTTGTTCTTAATCTTAATATCAAGAGAATGCATGAGAAACATATCTCGAAACAAAATAGTACATCTGCAAAAAAGTGCAGTCTAACAATAATCTAATTTAGGACGCCTTCATGTACTGTAGGAAACTCAAAACTGCATCTGCAGGGATGTGCATCTGCACATCCCTGCACATAACTTCTTTACTTATTACTGGAATCAAAGAGTAATACATTACATATTATGTATTACTTTGCCAAGTTCTCAACTCCCACCTTTGAAAAAAAGGTGGGAGTTGAGTGGTAGCGTTATGTGTGTTATCACTCCATTTATGATCACATGTAAAATACAGTTTTCAAAATCTGAATTAATCATTCTACTTCGAACTGATGGTTCTCTCTTATTATTGAACCTCTCTCAGTCAGAAAATAGTTGAAATAAAGCTCAGACTATATATATTGGTCAGAATCTCTTGAAATGCAATCTTTTATAGGCAGTGACAACATAGCGACTTTACATTATAAAAGATGTACTTCGGTTTCATGAAAGAAAAGTTCTTTTTGTACATAACCTAAAAGATTGTAATTCATAGAATAGTATAATAGAGTAGTGTAATATACTAAAATCTGTATTTTATCAAACATGAATATCATTGGAGGAACTGTGACTGTGAAGTAGTACTCACACCTGGCCTGTGGTATATGTGCTCAGAAGACAACAGGAGAAACAAAACAAATTCAAGACAAATGTAAACTTGCCTACATAGTTTGGGAATTATCTTCTCTACCTTAATAATATCGGTTGGTATTGTATGTAATTGTTGATTAGTCACCTTTACAACAAGGTATGGCATGCAAATGGTATACATTTTCTCTATACAATGTATACTGAAAATGTAGACTTTGATGTCAGAATCATCCAAATCAGCGCAATAATCACTGAGTTATGCCTTTCACTATATATCAATTTTTATCTGATATAAAGGCCAAAAACAAGGGGGAGAGGCTTGTGCACCTCCATGACCCTGAGGTCTATACCGTCCAGGGTTATACCCCTGGCAGGTACAGGGGTATAACCCTGGACAGTTTTCAGGTTAGGAGCCAGTCCAAAAGCAACATTGCCATCAAACTGTCAAGTTTCATTGTGATTAGCAGATCTACATTCTCATAGCACAGCACCGCTAGTTCAGGGGAAAATAAGCCTATTAGGTTGTATTTGGGCTACATTTTAATGAGATTTGAGCTCATTTGCACATTCAAATTCATTAAAACAATAAAGTGATGATATGTAATGAAAAAAAATAAATTGGAGTGTATTGTTGTCTGGCGATATTGGCACACATATTGGAATGATGAGTATTACACATACTTCTGCAACTACGATTTCTTAGAACTTTTAGTATGTTGTTCTAGACACCTCATACGAAATGGAAAAAAGAAAAACCTTGTTAATTTTTGTTGTAGTTAAATAGTATGCTTTCATATACTGACCCATGCATTTTCTAAAAATGCATGATAGCACCCATAAAGCTACCACTGGTGCAAGGCTATCACATATTTTCTAACTCTAGACATGTCTACCATGACATAAATCACTATGAGCCTTATTCACTTTAAACTTAATATCAATAAAATGAATGAGAAACATATCTTGAAACAAAATTGTATATCTGAAAAATGTGTCAAACAATAATCTAATTTAGATCTACAGTGATCTACAGTGCATTAAACCACTAAAGCTACCACCTTTTTTGCTGTAGTACACACACACACACACACACACACACACACACACACACACACACACACACACACACACACACACACACACACACACACACACACACAGATTTATTTTCATGTAAATCAAATTGAGGGTCCTTTGAGAGTATTCATTGTCAAAGACAATGAATGGTGTACATTAACAACAACATACTAGAATGTGTAAATTGGTGATACTTGGAGACAATGGAAGCCAGTGTGTAGATTCTCTGTTTGGTAATGAGTGGGCATCTGCATTTTATAAATAGCATAAATGTCAGACGGTCGATGTGCACTATTGTGTTGTGATCTTGTAGATATTTTAGCGTCAGTGGTTGTGGTATGTTTTGTCAGTGTGTGTGTGTGTGTGTGTGTGTGTGTGTGTGTGTGTGTGTGTGTGTGTGTGTGTGTGTGTGTGTGTGTGTGTGTGTGTGTGTGATTCAATTATGTGCAGGGGTTAATTTCTGCCGGAGCAAGGCGGAGCGCCGCTCCCCCTCGCTCCACATGCGCTCCCCCACCTGCAGGTGGCGCTCCCCCACCTGCAGGTGGCGCTCCCCCACCTGCAGAGACCTATCCGGGAGAAATGAGTGGCAATCCAGCCAATACATCCCCGTTCATTTCAGTCGTTGCTATAGGATACCACTCTATTGGCTGAGGCCGCCGAGCCTTCCCAGCTATTATGGGATGTTTATATCGAGAGTCGGGGAGGGATTTGGTCGCTCCAGCTCAGGCTCACACAGTGACAGTTCACAGTTCTACTCTGAGGTTCTCGCACGTTGCCTGCTGGGCTGCTATGGCTGAGCTGCTGCTGCTGCTGCTGCTCCCACCGGCTGACCGTCTCCCCCTCCCTCGCGAGGCACGGTGGAATATGATCGCTATAATAATGATCAAAAGGTACCCAGGAAGCAGCCGGACGCCTACATTTTGTGGTCACAAGCAGTGAGCACACTGCGCGACGCATTTGAGCTTGTGGATCGGCTCTTTACAAAGTGTGTGTGCCATAGTGCCATAGTCTCTCTCTCTCTCTCTCTCTCTCTCTCTCTCTCTCTCTCTCTCTCTCTCTCTCTCTCTCTCTCTCTCTCTCTCTCAGACACACACGCTGCGTGTGTGTCTGAGAGAGAGAGAGAGAGAGAGAGAGACGCATGCGTGCACGCACGCACACACACAATAATCTTCCGCAAAAAATCGACTTTTCTGCGCATGTTTTTCGGTGCGCGGGTGCATGTGCGTGAGGTGCGCTCCGGCACCTCCCGAGTTACAAATTAAGCACTGATTATGTGAAAATAATGCACTAAATCTCCCAACTTTTTGCTGTAGTACACACACACACACACACACACACACACACACACACACACACACACACACACACACACACACACACACACACACACACACACCCTCTCCAACGAGCCATGACCCTTAAATAATTTCATTTTATTTTTTTGTGTTTTCATACATAAAGCTTGCACATTAATGGGGGAGCAATCCAGCACTTTGTTAGGTTGTGAATTAGGTCAATCTATAAACTAAATTGTAATCGTAATCATTTACAATTTCTTTGGGTCATCCAAGTAACATTATGGATTGTAAAATGATTATGGTACATTTAGGGAGGGACATGTGGCTATACTATGAGCTTTGACTCTGACAGTGTCCTTAATTCTGGATACACATGTATACTCATTTCCCATTATCCATGTTTTGACTTTGTTCACATATAGACTAAATGATATCAATATGTCAATGAAACCTGAACATTAATAAATATGAAGCCTACACTGTTAACAGTTGATTTCTGTAATCATGTATAAATCATGACCTGGGGAGGAGAGAGGGGTGGAGCAAATGACCTGAGTGAGGGGTGGAGCATATGCAAATGTTTGTTGTGGTTGGTGGAGAGATGCTTCTATTGTTCTCCCCTTTGACCAATCAATTCAAGCAGTGAATGGTTCCATCTCAGGCTATAAGAAGCATATGTTATTGGTCAGTTTCCCACAACTCCTCCAGGATTGATTGTGGACTCCAGACTTCAAGTGAAGATGAACTCTCTGAACCCCACCAAGAACAATTCTGCTCAGCAGGATGATCATCAAGACCTCTGTAAGTTACTTACTTCTCTCATGCTTTTTTAATCTGGTATTTTTTCATGTGTTTTGATTCATGGGTTTAACAAAAATGCTTTGTATGAACTAGTTGATGTGTTGTAAGTTAAGTACCATTAAGTACCCCTAAACAATATTTCCTTTTTTATTGTTTCCATTTCAGTGTTGAATCAGTCAGGCTTCCCTGGTCTACCAGAGGGGAATGGACAAAGAAGCTCATCTAAGCAAAAGAACCACAGCTGTGATCAGTGTGGAAAACGCTTCCCCAGCATGGCCAATCTTAAACGCCACCAGAGAATTCACACCGGAGAGAAACCCTTTGGCTGTGATCAGTGTGGACAACGTTTCTCTACGAAGGGAAACCTTGAAAGCCACCAGAAAGTACATACTAGAGAGAAACCCTATGGATGTGATCAGTGTGGGCAACATTTCTCTACAAAGGCACACCTTAAAATACATCAGAGAATTCACACCGGAGAGAAGCCCTATGGATGTGGACAGTGTGGACAACAATTCTCTCAATTGGTCAGCCTTAAAACACACCAGAGAATTCACACTGGTGAGAAACCCTATGGATGTGATCAGTGTGGAAAACACTTTTCTCAAATAGCTAGTCTTAAACGCCACCAGAAAGTACACACCGGCGAGAAGCCCTATGGATGTGATGAGTGTGGACAACAATTTATTCATATGGGCGACCTTAAAGCACACCATAGAATTCACACTGGCGAGAAACCCTATGGATGTGATCATTGTGGGCAACACTTTTCTGTCATGGCCAATCTTAAACGCCACCAGAGAATTCACACCGGAGAGAAACCCTATGGATGTGATCTGTGTGGACAGCAGTTTTCTCAAATGGAAAGCCTTAAACGACACCAGAGGGTACACACTGGAGAGAAACCCTATGGATGTGATCATTGTGGAAAATACTTCTCACGATTGGGCGATCTTAAAACACACCAGAGAATTCACACTGGAGAGAAACCCTATGGATGTGATCAGTGTGGAAAACACTTCTCTCAATTGGCCAGCCTTAAAACACACCAGAGAATTCACACTGGGGGGAAACCTCAGAGTTTAGTGTGAACACTATGACAAGATTAGCTCCTCCATGTCATAGTGTTGAATGATGATAGTTTTTGATTTGTTTGGAATCATTGCATATAGACTGTGCATACTGTAATTGGCCTAGTGTAGCTCTTCTCTTGGCCTGAGAGTGTTCAGTGAAACAATTAAAACTGTATTAGTATGTATGAGTTTGGTGGTGACTTTGTGTTGGAGTTGTGTTCCCTTGCACTGCATCAGTCTGTGTACATTGTGAATTGATACATTGTTTTACTGCTGTATTACGCTTCCCTGCTTCTGTATTGTGTTTTCTTGTTATATTGCATTTCTTGCTGTTATGTTCTTGCTTTAGCGAACATGTGTTTTCTCATGCCAATAAAGCCATTTGAATTGAATTGAATTGTATTGACTATATTTCTATATGGAACTGCATCTCCCCTCCAGTTACTTTTCACCACAAACAGCTGTTCCTTCCCCAAGCTCATTGTGCCTGATGGTTGTGAAATGATCTGGACATGATCTAGACACAACTTTATGGACTGCACAACCTACAGTATCTATGGCTTTGACGAGTAAGAAGACCAATCTAAAAGACCATGCATTGACTCATTGAAATACTATTTACATCACGGCATGTAGTGACATTTGTATTCACATCTTTGACTGGGAGTGGGGCTGCATCTGTCCTCCATTGTGTTATCCATGAAACTCCATAGAACCAGTTTTGGTGTGATTAAACTTAACTTATATCTTGCTAAATGCAATGTATCATGCTAAAATGTATGTCCTCTAAATGCAATCTGGTTGTTTCTCTGTTTCTTTCATTTGCTCTTGACGCATATGTTATCTTAATTATTATGGGTATGCCATGCAATAGCAAATAATTAAATCATTATAACAGTGTTTGAATCAGACTGGGCCAAGACCAAAGTTGTACTGCAGCTAAAGTGCTTCAGAAACAATTTAAGAAATGCCATGGACTGGTTATATGCAGTGGTGATTTGAATGGCCACAGCTTGAAATAAGCTTGAGAGACATGTGCAATATGATGTATAGTAATATAGAGATGTGTGTTATCCGCCTTTAATTAAATGCTATTACTTTAATAATCAATATCCACAACTAAATGTTGATTCAACTCAACAGGAGGCTCTAGGAGGATTCTTGTCTGCATGACAGAGTAACACGTCAGAGATTCCCATCCAGCATTTGCATTATTAGTATTGAAAGTCATTTTATACATGATGTTTGAAGCAAAGTTAGGTGTGAGACAGAATTAACATTCTATTTGTGTGTTGTTCAGACGAGAGGTCTATGTAATGTATGCACATTTTGGTCACACCCTTGTATACATGTCTACTTTAAATATGCATAAAACATCTCTGGAATGTGATCCCTTAGTCACTCTACAACACAGTGTGATTGTCTTGAATGGTGAGCAGATTTTTGTGAATGGTGTCCAAAGCCTTTTTGTTACTTTGATTTTGATTAGTGATGTGAATACACATCATTAATTGTACATTGTTGAATTTGATTAAACAGTTGTATATTCTATTGTATACAGCAAATCACACATGAGCCCACATGAAACTTGGGGGAGGGGGCTGACATGATTCAAGTTCCCAGATATAGCTATGAAAGCCTCTGTAGCCTGGCCACGGTTGATTGTAGCATTTCACACGCCAGCCCTGCGTCAGCCCTCGGCTGGATGTATACACAGATGGCAATGACGTGGGATATCTCTCTCGGATCGGGACATAATAGGGCACATATGTCAAACTCAAGGCCCGGGGGCCAAATCAGGCCCCTGAATGGATTATCTTCGGCCCGCGGGATGATATTGAATTAGTATTAGAAGTGGCCCATGATAAGAAATGGATGCAACTAATTGTTTTACTTCCTCAACTCAGTCTCATTTAACTATGAAAGCAACACTTGGTGATGGTGATTACATATCATTAATTGTACATTGTTGAATTTGATTAAACAGTGGCATTTAATGATCATTGGGACGTGTAACCTATTATATTAGGTCACATTAGGTCTGTTGAGTCTCAATACAACATTGAACTTGCTTGTCTATTTTATAAATGTTAACATTAAAAGCTTTGACTCTGACAGTGTCCTTACTTTTGGATACACAGGTATACTCATTTTCCATTAGCCTTGCTTTGACTTTGTTCACATATAGATTAAAGGGAAGCCAATATGTCAATGAAACCTGAACATTAATAAATATGAAGCCTACACTGTTAACAGTTGATTTCTAGAATCATGTATAAATCATGACCTGGGGAGGAGAGAGGGGTGGAGCAAATGACCTGAGTGAGGGGTGGAGCATATGCAAATGTTTGTTGTGGTTGGTGGAGAGATGCTTCTATTGTTCTCCCCTTTGACCAATCAATTCAAGCAGTGAATGGTTCCATCTCAGGCTATAAGAAGGATATGTTCTTGGTCAGTTTCCCACAACTCCTCCAGGATTGATTGTGGACTCCAGACTTCAAGTGTGGACAACGCCTCCTCAGCATGGCCAGCCTTAAAATACATCAGAGAATTCACACCGGAGAGAAACCATATGGCTGTGATCAGTGTGGACAACATTTTTCTACAAAGGGAAACCTTAAAACACATCAGAGAATTCACACTGGAGAGAAACCCTATGGATGTGATCATTGTGGGCAACACTTTTCTGTCATGACCAATCTTAAACGCCACCAGAGAATTCACACCGGAGAGAAACCCTATGGCTGTGATCAGTGTGGACAACATTTCTCTACAAAGGGAAACCTTGAAAGCCACAAGAAAGTACATACTAGAGAGACACTCTATGGATGTGATCAGTGTGGACAACATTTCTCTACAAAGGGAAACCTTGAAAGACACCAGAGAATTCACACCAGAGAGAAACCTTATGCATGTGATCAGTGTGGGCAACAATTTGCTCAACTGGCCTACCTTAAATCACACCAGATAATTCACACAGGTGAGAAACCCTATGGATGTTTTCATTGTGGACAACATTTCTCTCATATGAGTGACCTTAAACGCCACCAAAGAATTCACACAGGAGAGAAACCTTATGGATGTGATCAGTGTGGACAACATTTCTCTACAAAGGGAAACCTTAAAAGACATCAGAGAATTCACACCGGAGAGAAACCTTATGCATGTGATCAGTGTGGGCAACAATTTGCTCAACTGGCCTACCTTAAATCACACCAGATAATTCACACTGGTGAGAAACCCTATGGATGTTTTCATTGTGGACAACATTTCTCTCATATGAGCGACCTTAAACGCCACCAGAGAATTCACACAGGAGAGAAACCCTATGGATGTGATCAGTGTGGACAACACTTCTCTCAATTGACCCACCTTAAAACACACCAGAGAATTCACACAGGTGAGAAACCCTATGGATGTGATCATTGTGGAAAACACTTCTCTCAATTGGCCCACCTTAAAACACACCAGAGAATTCACACTGGTGAGAAACCCCAGAGTTTAGTGTGAACACTCTGACGAGATTAACTCCTCCATGTAATAGTGTTGGACGAAGATACTTTTTTATTCATGTTCGGATTTGTTGAAAATAGACTTAACATCCTGTAAATTACCTCTTTTTGTTCTTATTTAGTGGCTTGAGAATTGAGATATGATTTTAATGCATCACTATGTACTGACTGTATTTTTGCTTCTGGCCCTGCATATTTCATTTCATGAATTGATTATATGGCTGTTATAATCTACACTAAACATGTCCCACAAACATTATGCTGCAGATTGAAATAAATGTATTGATATTCAATTGCATTCTTCTTCTCTATTCACACACACACACACACACACACACACACACACACACACACACACACACACACACACACACACACACACACACACACACACACACACACACACACACACACACTAAAGCACAGTACAGCAGTTGGGTGGCATTGACACACATACTCATGCAAATTATGTTTGCATCATGTGTTGGTTATGGGACACATTGCATTGAAATTCTACTAAATCACTGCATGTAGTGATTTAACTTGACTGGGAGTCGAGTTTATTTGACTGGGAGTGGAACTGCATTCTTGTATACCTTTTACAAATGTTACATTAAAAATACAAATTGTGTAAAGTGCTCAATGTGGGTCTTGGTATCAACGACAAGATACTAGAATGTGTAAATTGGTGATACTTGGAGACAATGTACATTATCTGTTCAGGACTGAGTGGTACATCTGCATTTTATAAAAGGCATACCGTCATTGTCATTATGCACTGTTGTGTTGTGAGCTTGTATATGTTCAGCTACAGGTGTTGGGGTATGTTTTGCAATGATACAAAGCTGTACTTTCTGTCGTACTAGCTGTACTATCTCCTAGGCTGCCAAAAATATGATGAACAGCCTTACTTTAAGGTCCACATAGTAATATTATACTTCATTCATTACTATATGTTGTTTTAATCTTAATATCAAGAGAATGAATGAGAAACAACCTTGTCAACCTTTAACGCCACCAGAGAGTACTGGAGGGAAACCATTTGGATGTGAGCAGTGTTTCGTTTCTCTCGCTTGTCCATGCTTAAAGCACACAAGAGAATTCACACAGGTGAGAAACCCTATGGATGTGAGCAGTGTGGACAACAATTTGCTGAATTGACCCACCTTAAAAGACACCAGCGAGTGCATACTGGAGAGAAATCCTATGGATGTGATCAGTGTGGACAACAATTTGCGCAATTGTCCAGCCTTAAAATACACCAGAGAATTCACACGGAGAGAAACCCTATGGATGTGAACAGTGTGGACAATACTTCTCTCAATTGGGCAACCTTAAAAGACACCAGAGAATTCACACTGGCGAGAAACCCCAGAGTTTAGTGTGAAGACTGATGAGATTAGCTCCTCCAGTGTTGGATGGTGATACTTTTTTTATTCATGTTCGGATTTGTTGAAAGTAGACATCCTGTAAATTACCCCTTCTCTTTTTGTTCTTATTCACCGGCTTGAGAATGTTCAGAGATATGATTTAAATGTATCACTATGTATTGACTGTATTTTTGTTTCTGACCCTGCATATTTCATTTCATGAATTGCTTATATGGCTGTTATAATCTATACTAAACATGTCACGCAAACATATGCTGCAGATTGAAATAAAGGTCTTCAGTTATTCAATTGCATTCTTATTCTCTATTCACACACACACACACACACACACACACACACACACACACACACACACACACACACACACACACACACACACACACACACACACACACACACACACACACACACACACAGATCCTATTAGAGCCTTTTGGTGCAATACATAGGATAATACAATGCCAATTCAAATGCAAATGAATATGTTTGAATTTGAATGGGTGCGTAGCCAACGCCAAGTTAAACTGCTGCAGTGCTTCAGAATCAATTAAAGAAATGCCATGGTCTGGTTATACGCAGTGGTGATTTGAGTCACCACAGCTTTAAATAAGCTTGAGAATCATGTGCAATATGACATAGTAATATAGAAAGTGTGTTATCCCCACAGCTGCGTTTTTGTATAGGCATGATTGGTTCTGTCCAGAATTCCTTTCATTTCATTGACGTATTGGCATGCATCCTTTTTGTCTATATGTGATCAGATCTGACGCTTTATGCCTCATGTCGCACAATTTCCCCTGGGAGCCAAGAAAGTGATTTTTTGTCATTTTTAACAGAATTCACTTTCTTCCATATTAATACAGTTCAAAGTCACAGTCATTATGAGCCCCAGCTGTGTGGTGCTCAAAGGAGCTTTCCATCCCTGGATTGACAGCTCATTGTAGGATTTTTGGTGCTCCTGAGCATCACTTATGTGCACCCCTGGTAATAGTAATCATTTAAAGTTTCTTTGGGTCATCTTTAAATTATTAGCCAGGGATCCTTTTAACAGTTGATTTCTAGAATCATGCATAAATCAGCTAAACTGTTGTTGATGTGGTTTGCAGAGATAACAAAATGTCATTGCTTAATGATAATGATAATGGAAGGAATTGATGGTCATTTTGACTGTGTACTTGAGAATACTCTAACAGTGAAAATGACTGTGAGAATGACTGCTGTAGATTAACAACTGGACGCTAGTGTGTGTGTGTGGTGTGTGTGTGTGTGTGTGTGTGTGTGTGTGTGTGTGTGTGTGTGTGTGTGCTAAAGTGATATTTCCAAGTATAAAACATATTATAGTAGTAGTACTGTATGTAGCATGCTAAGTAAACAGTGTAGTGTACTGTAAGTATGATATAAGCAAAGTGGTAAGCAAACTGGTAATACTTAAAGGTTTACTAGGAGTATAATATACTTCTAGTAAACCTTTAAATATACTCAAATGTACTACTAGCAGAAGAGATTAGTATACTAGTATACTAGTAGTATACTGGAAGTATAAAACTAGTACACTAGCAGTATATAGATGAGGGTTGCAGAAGCTGTGGGTTTGCAGAAATAAAATATATGCAAATGTGTGTCATTTGAAAGTACTTTCAGAATGAATGAGAATGAATGAGTAACACGTCAGAGAGTAACACGTCAGAGATTCCCATCCAGCATTTGCATTACTAGTATTGAGAGTCATTGTATACTTGATGTTTGAAGCACAGTTAGGTGTGAGACCAAATTAACATTCTATCTGTGTGTTGTGAAGACAAGAGGTCTAGTCTAGAGGCCAAATGGTCCTTCTTGAGGTCTATTTGTGTGACAAAGAAGTGTGCTGATTGGCAGGACAGGCTGTTCATTTTCCAAGTAATGTATGCACATTTTGTCACACTGCTGCTATATAAATGTTGGAGGGTTTTTTTAGAAACCTTAGGCCAGGCCTAAAAGTGCATTGTTGAATTTGATTTAAAAAAAGTGGTATTTAATGATCACTGCGACTTGTAGCCTATCTGGCCATATTGGAGTTTGTCAAGCCTCAATATAACACCTCAGTTGCTTGTATGCCTATTTCATGAATGTTAACATTAAACATAAAAAATGATATATGGTCCTCAATCGGGGTCTTGGTATAGTCCAGAACAAATACAACTAGATACAGTGTATGGAAAATGAATGTCACTCTATTGGCAACATTAAATGGTTATCGAATTAATTCTGGACAGAACAAATCATGAGGCAAAAATGCAGCTGTGGGATGCAGAAATTGTGCAGCTGTGTGACCTAATGTAAATCAAATTGAGGGTGCTTTAGACTATGAGAGTACTTTGAGAATGAATGGTGTACATTAACAATGAGATACTAGAATGTGTAAATTGGTGATACTTGGAGACAATGTGTAGATTCTCTGTTTGGTAATGAGTGGCCATCTGCATTTTATAAATAGCATAAATGTCAGACGGCCGATGTGCACTATTGTGTTGTGATCTTGTAGATATTTTAGCGTCAGTGGTTGTGGTATGTTTTGTCAGTGTGTGTGTGAGCCCTGATATTTTTGGGCACTGAAAAGTGTTTCTTGAGGTTAAAAAAAAAAATGGTTTAGAAACACTGCCCTAGGCTAGGCTGCCAAACATGTGATGAACAGCATTACCTTTAGATCCACATAGTTGTTTCTACCTCCTTTCTACCTCATTCAATAAGGCCACATTTGTTTTTAAACTTAATATCAGGAGAATGAATGAGCAACACACCTTCAAACACAATAGCATATCTGAAAAATGTGCAGTCTAACAATAATCTAATTTAGGCCTACAGTGACAAATTCATGGAGCCTCTGTGTATGTTCATGTTGTATGAATACTTTGTTAGTTAGACATGTAAACAGCAGACACAATTTAACATAATTAAACCTTAACAAACTCCCATAAAACAGCAGATATGCTATCACTCCTTTTTTTCTTTTGACACAATTAAATTCCTGTTCCACACTGCCCTTGGTTGCGGTTTTCTGCTATGTTTCTCTTAATTGCATTTTTTTATACAACATACCTTTAATATTCAATTATGTGTAAAATTATGCACTAAACCTCCCAACCTTTTCTGTAGCACACACACACACACACAACACACACACACACACACACACACCACACACCACACACACACACACACACACACACACACACACACACACACACACGTTCTCTAACTTGAAGAACTATTTTATCTATGTAATAGTGTTTGTGTTTTGATACACAAAGCTTGCACATTAATATGTGGAGCAAGTTTCATCCAAGTAACATTATTATTTGTGAAATTATTATGGTACATTTAGAGGGGAACATTTGCCTATACTATAAGCTTTGACTCTGACAGTGGCCTTAGGACTAAATGATATCAATATGTCAATGAAACCTGAACATTAATAAATATGAAGCCTACAGTGAGAACAGTTGATTTCTAGAATCATGTATAAATCATGACCTGGGGAGGAGAGAGGGGTGGAGCAAATGGCCTGAGTGAGGGGTGGAGCATATGCAAATGTTTGTTGTGGTTGGTGGAGAGATGCTTCTATTGTTCTCCCTTTTGACCAATCAATTCAAGCAGTGAATGGTTCCATCTCAGGCTATAAGAAGAGCATGTTCTTGGTCAGTTTCCCACAACTCCTCCAGGATTGATTGTGGACTCCAGACTTCAAGTGAAGATGAACTCTCTGAACCCCACCAAGAACAATTCTGCTCAGCAGGATGATCATCAAGACCTCTGTAAGTTACTTACTTCTCTCATGCTTTTTTAATCTGGTATTTTTCATGTGTTTTGATTCATGGGTTTAACAAAAATGCTTCGTATGAACCCAATTAACTAGTTGATGGGTTGTAAGTTAAGTACCATTAAGTACCCTAAACTATAATATTTCCTTTTTTTATTGTTTCCAATTCAGTGTTGAATCAGTCAGGCTTCCCTGGTCTACCAGAGGGGAATGGACAAAGAAGCTCAGCTAAGCAAAAGAACCACAGCTGTGATCAGTGTGGAAAACGCTTCCCCAGCATGTCCAGCCTTAAAATACATCAGAGAATTCACACTGGAGAGAAACCCTATGGCTGTGATCAGTGTGGACAACATTTCTCTACAAAGGGAACCCTTAAAATACATCAGAGAATTCATACTGGAGAGAAGCCCTATGGATGTGATCAGTGTGGACAACAATTTGCTCAATTGACCAGCTTTAAATTACACCAGAGAATTCACACTGGCGAGAAACCCTATGGATGTGATAAATGTGGAAAACACTTCTCTCGATTGGCCACCCTGAAAAAACACCAGAGAATTCACACTGGCGAGAAACCCAGAGTTTGGTGTGAACACTATGATGAGATTAGCAGCACCTCCATATAATACTGTTGATGATGATGATGTTTGGATTCATTGCAGATGTTTTGCCAGACTGTACTACAACAATGATACAAACCTGTACTTTTGTCCCCAAGGCTGCCAAACATGTGATGTGTGACAACATTACCTAAAAGTAATGATGTGACAGCATTAATTATATAATTGTACCTTTAGACACACATAGCACTATAGAGTATTTCTACTTTATTCAATACGGTCACATTTGTTTTTAAAGTTAATCATGTCCTGGCAAAGTAAAATGACATCACCATTCAAGCTGTACGGAGGGTCATAAGAAAGAAGTGCAGCAATCTTGGCTTTGTGTCCAAGAAGTAGTTCCGAATTAGCCTTGTATCTTAGTTTTTCCTGCATGTTTGTTCTGTTTTTTTTTTTACCTCAGGATGTATCTCAGGGCAATGTAAAAGTGAAATGTTTAACCTGTGCCAATTATGTTCGTACTCATGCAGAAAGTTAGTCTGATTCATATAAGATTGTACACCGTATGACAGTGTTTTGTACATTAAGTTTTATAAATGTACCAAATTATTAAAGCTGTCTTGTATTTTTTATTATATTTTACACACTATGTGAACTTCAAGTGTTCTTTAAGTACAGCGAAAGCAGCGGTTTTCAACCGTTTTGATACCAGGGTCCACCATTCATTCAGCATTTGAGCCACGGACCACCATTTGAGGACATTTTAGCCCCACAGACCCCAAAACTGAACATTATTCTTCTAGTTGTTTAGACTTGGGCTAATTAAGATGATGATCATTTTAACTCTTGAGAGTGTGAAAATGAAACCAAATAGACCTGCATTTGGTTTCATTTTTACGTCCTCAAGAGTTACATCTGGTTAAACAACTTAGCTGGGGACCACCTCAAACCCTCTTAGGGACCACTGGTGGTCCCTGGACCACTGGTTGAAAACCCCTGAGCTAAAGTGATATTCCAAGTATAAAACATATTATAGTAGTAGTATGTAGTATGCTAAGTAAACAGTGTAGTGTACTGTAAGTATGATATAAGCAAAGTGGTAAGCAAACTTAGAAGTAAACATAGTATACATAGTATGGTAATACTTGAAGGTTTACTCGGAGTATAATATACTTCTATTACACCTTTAAATATACTCAAATGTACTATTAGCAGAAGAGATTAGTATACTTAAACTTGTAGTATACTAAGGGCATACTTGAAAGTGTACTGATGTAAATCAAATTGAGGGTCCTTTGAAAGTACTTTCAGAATGAATCACAATGAATGGTGTAGAATGTGTAAATTGGTGATACTTGGAGACAAGTATGTAGATTCTCTGTTTGGTGGTATATTTGCATGATACACATTTGCATTTTATAAATAGCCCTAAATGCCATTGTCATTGTGCATTATTGTGTTGTGTTTTGACAGCACAGACTTGCTGTTTTTCCTCTCACATTAACATCTCACATGTAACTTGGAACTATGGAATGCACAACCTACAGTATCTATGGCTTTTACAAGTACCACGATCAATCTAAAAGACCACATCACTGCATGTGGTGACAACTGTATTCATGTGTTTTACTAGGAGTGGGACTGCATCTGTCCTCCATTGTGTTATCTCAGCAACTCCATCAGCACAGAGAGGACAAGTATCTCTATAGAAATCCAAAGACCTCATGACTGCTCCAAATGACTTCTGGAGAACAGAACCAGGTAGAACCAGTTTTGGACTAAACATGTCATGTACTATATATACTTAATATGTTGCTGAATGTAACGTATCATGATACAATGCATGTCCTCTGCAATTAACCTTGGCATGGGTAGCCTATTATAGCATTTTGGTGCAATACAATGCCCATGAAAAGGCAAACAAACATAGCAATGTTATACTGCAGCTAAAGTGCTTCAGAAATAATAGAAGAAATGCCATGGACTGGTTATATGCAGTCATTTCAGTTACCACAGCTTGGAATAAGCTCGAGAGACATGTGTAATATGATATATAGTAATTTAGAGGTGTATGTTATCCCTCTTCAATTAAAATGTTATTACTTTAATAATCAATATCCACAACTAAATGTTGATTCAACTCAACAGGAGGCTCTAGGAGGATTCTTGTCTGCATGACAGAGTAACACGTCAGAGATTCCCATCCAGCATTTGCATTACTAGTATTGAGAGACATTGTATACATGATGTTTGAAGCACAGTATAGGTGTGAGACCAAATTAACATTCTATCTGTGTGTTGTGAAGACATTAAGACAATAGGTCTAGTCTAGAGGCCAAATGGTCCTTCTTGAGGTCTATTTGTGTGACAAAGAAGTGTGCTGACTGGCAGGACAGGCTGTTCATTTTTCGATGTAATGTATGCACATGTTGGTTAAACCCTTGTATACAAGTCCTACTTTAAATGTGCATACATATTCCCTGGAATGTGAACCCTTGGTCACTCTATATGGTGTGATTGTTTTGAATATTGACCAGATTTTTGGGAATTGTGTCCATAGTCCTTTTGTTACTTTGATTTTGATTAGTGATGGTGATTACACACCATTACCATTCACATTTTGGATGTTGCTATATAAATGTTTGAGTTTTTTTTTTTTTTTTTTTTTTTTAGAAACCTTAGGCCAGGCCTAAAAGTGCATTGTTGAATCTGATTAAACAGTGGCATTTAATGCTCATTGCGACTTGTAGCCTATCTTCTAAGGTCATATTGGAGTTTGTCAAGTCTCAATATAACACCTCAGTTGCTTGTATGCCTATTTCATGAATGTTAACATTAAACATGAAAATGGTGTATGATCCTCAATGGGGGTCTTGGTATAATCCAGAACAAATACAACTAGATAAGGTTTATGGGAAATGAATGTCACTCTATTGCCAACATTAAATGGTTATCGAATTAATTCTGGACAGAACAAATCATGAGACAAAAATGCAGCTGTGGGTTGCAGAAATTGTGCAACTGTGTGACCTAATGTAAATCAAATTGAGGGTGCTTTAGACTATGAGAGTACTTTGAGAATGAATGGTGTACATTAACAACGAGATACTAGAATGTGTAAATTGGTGATACTTGGAGACAATGGAAGCCAGTGTGTAGATTCTCTGTTTGGTAATGAGTGGGCCATTTGCATTTTATAAATAGCATAAATGTCAGAGGGTCGATGTGCACTATTGTGTTGTGATCTTGTAGAGAGAGCCCTGATATTTTTGAGCAATGCAAAGTGTGCGTAGTCTCGTTAATAATCAATATTCATAAAGCTACACATATCAATACAGTATGCTACAGGAATCTACAGTATGTGCTAATTACTAAGTAGTCATCTCGGACATGGGTAAAGCCCCTTTGAGCTTTTGACCTGGCCCCTGGTGATTGCAGACGATTACATTTGTGAGACAATGGTAATGTTGACATAACAAAGATATGGTGATCTAAGGAGTCTCTTGAAAGAACATTGATGGAGACATGTCTGAGTGGTTGTCCTCCATTTTGTCTGAGATGTTTTGCACGTCTTACACGACTGTCACATATTTTGAATGTATAAAAGCCAAGTCATTCTGTACTACAGCCTAGGCGTACACTGCTTGCTGTCATGCCGATGCTTCCCTGAAATAAATGCAACCATCTGAAGAATACCAGCTGCCCAGAACTCCGTCTTTCGCTCCGATCAACTATGTTTTTTCAGTATGTGTTTGGTATGTTTTGCTAGGTTATTTGTACGGTGAAAATTTACCACATGTGCCTTGGGAATAAAAAGGTTGAGAAACACTTCCCTAGGCTAGGCTGCAAAACATGTGATGAACAGCATTACCTTTAGATCCACATAGTAGTGTACACTATTTCTACTTCAATCAATAATGTTTTTTTTTTTTTTTTTTTAACAACACAATCTAATGTAGGCCCACAGTGACACCTTCATGTAGCCTCTGTGTATGTCAAAGCTGAATGATTGACTGAATACTTTGTTAGTCAGTCATGTAAACACCATGCACAATTTCACAGAGTTTTGTGCTTTAATGCACTAAAGCACAAAACTTCCCATTTTTTTTGTGTGTGTGTAGATCCGCTTAGCAGTTTAGAGTATTTAAACTTTATTCGATACAATCACATTTGTTTGTAAAAACTTAATATCATGAAAATAAATGAGCAACATCTTAAAACAAAATAGTATAACTGAAAAATGTGTCTAACAATAATCTAATTTAGATCTACAGTGACCTTTATGTAGCCTCTGTGTATGCTCACGTTGCATGATTGAATACTTAAACAGCATAAAATAACTTTACCAAACTCCCAGAAAACAGCAGCCATGATACCACTCTTGTTTAAATCACAATTAAATGTCTGTTTCACAGTGGCTTTGTATGTTTATGTTATGTAGGACATATCATATTTACTTTTACAGTTCATAATTAACATTCAATTATGTGGAAATAATGCACTAAAGCACAAAACTTCCCATTTTTTTCTGTAGCACACACACACACACACACACACACACACACACACACACACACACACACACACACACACACACACACACACACACCACACACACACACACACACACACACACACACACACACACACACACACCACACACACACACACACTCTTTCTCCAATGAGCCATGACCCTTAAACAACTTAATTTTATTGTGTTCCGAGAAACAAAGCTTGCACATTAATGGGTGGACCATCTAGCACTTTGTTAGGTTGTGAATTATGTCAATCGAAAATCCTTAAACTAAATTGTAATGGTAATCATTTAAAGTTTCTTTTGGTCATCCAAGTAACATTATGGCTTGCAAAATGATTATGGTACATTTAGGGGGGAATACGTGGTTGTGGCTATACTATGAGCTTTGACTCTGACAGTGTTCTTACTTTTGGATACACAGGTATACTCATTTCCCATTATCCATGCTTTGACTTTGTTCACATATAGACTAAATGATATCAATATGTCAATGAAACCTGAACATATGAAGCCTACACTGTTAACAGTTTTCTGTAATCATGTATAAATCATGACCTGGGGTGGAGAGAGGGGTGGAGCAAATGACCTGAGTGAGGGGTGGGGCATATGCAAATGTTTGTTGTGGTTGGTGGAGAGATGCTTCTATTGTTCTCCCCTTTGGCCAATCAATTCAAGCAGTTAATGGTTCCATCTTAGGCTATAAGAAGCATATGTTCTTGGTCAGTTTCCCACAACTCCCCCAGGATTGATTACGGACTCCAGACTTCAAGTGAAGATGAACTCTCTGAACCCCACCAAGAACAATTCTGCTCAACAGGATGATCATCAAGACCTCTGTAAGTTACTTACTTCTCTCATGCTTTTTTTAATCTGGTATTTTTCATGTGTTTTGATTTAAGGGTTTAACAAAAATGCTTCGTATGAACCCAATTAACTAGTTGATGGGTTGTAGGTTAAGTACCATTAAGTACCCCTAAACAATATTTCCTTTTTATTGTTTCCAATTCAGTGTCGAATCAGTCAGGCTTCCCTGGTCTACCAGAGGGGAATGGACAAAGAAGCTCAACTAAGCAAAAGAACCACTGCTGTGATCAGTGTGGAAAACGCTTCCACAGCATGTCCAGCCTTAAAATACATCAGAGAATTCACACCGGAGAGAAACCCTATGCATGTGATCAGTGTGGACAACATTTCTCTACAAAGGGACACCTTAAAACACACCAGAGGATTCACACTGGCGAGAAACCCTATGGATGTGATCATTGTGGACAACACTTCTCTCAATTGGCCCACCTTAAAACACACAAGAGAATTCACACAGGTGAGAAACCCTATGGATGTGAGCAGTGTGGACAACAATTTGCTGAATTGACCCACATTAAAAGACACCAGAGAGTGCATACTGGAGAGAAACCCTATGGATGTGATCAGTGTGGACAACAATTTGCGCAATTGACCAGCCTTAAAATACACCAGAGAATTCACACCGGAGAGAAGCCCTATGGATGTGAACAGTGTGGACAACACTTCTCTCAATTGAGCAACCTTAAAAGACACCAGAGAATTCACACTGGCGAGAAACCCCAGAGTTTAGTGTGAACACTGATGAGATTAGCTCCACCAGTGTTGGATGGTGATACTTTTTTTTATTCATGTTCGGATTTGTTGAAAGTGGACATCCTGTAAATTACCCCTTCTCTTTTTGTTCTTATTCACCGGCTTGAGAATGTTCACAGATATGATTTAAATGTATCACTATGTGTTGACTGTATTTTTGTTTCTGACCCTGCATATTTCATTTCATGAATTGCTTATATGGCTGTTATAATCTATACTAAACATGTCACGCAACATATGCTGCAGATTGAAATAAAGGTCTTCAATTATTCAATTGCATTCTTATTCTCTATTCACACACACACACACACACACACACACACACACACACACACACACACACACACACACACACACACACACACACACACACACACACACACACACACACACACACACACTTGAAGAAATGCCATGGACTGGTTATATGCAGTGGTGATTTGAGTCACCACAGCTTTAAATAAGCTTGAGAGACATGTGCAATATGACATAGTAATATAGGAAGTGTGTTATCCCCACAGCTGCGTTTTTGTATAGGCATGATTGGTTCTGTCCAGAATTCCTTTCATTTCATTGACGTATGGCATGCATCCTTTTAGTCTATATGTGATCAGATCTGACGCTTTATGCCTCATGTCGCACAATTTCCCCTGGGAGCCAAGAAAGTGATTTTTTTGTCATTTTTAACAGAATTCACTTTTTTTCCATATTAATACAGTTCGAAGTCGCAGTCATTATGAGCCCCAGCTGTGTGGTGCTCAAAGGAGCTTTCCATCCCTGGATTGACAGATCATTGTAGGATTTTTGGTGGTGCTCCTGAGCACCGGAGCACCACTTATGTGCACTCCTGGTAATAGTAACAGTGAAACTGACTGTGAGAATGACTGCTGTAGATTAACGACTGGACGCTAGTGTGTGTGTGTGTGTGTGTGTGTGTGTGTGTGTGTGTGTGTGTGTGTGTGTGTGTGTGTGTGTGTGTGTGTGTGTGTGTGTGTGCGTGTGCTAAAGTGATATTTCCAAGTATAAAACATATTATAGTAGTAGTACTGTATGTAGCATGCTAAGTAAACAGTGTAGTGTACTGTAAGTATGATATAAGCAAAGTGGTAAGCAAACTGGTAATACTTAAAGGTTTACTAGGAGTATAATATACTTCTAGTACACCTTTAACTAATACACTAGCAGTATATAGATGAGGGTTGCAGAAGCTGTGGGTTGCAGGATGAATCAGAATGAATGGTGTAGATCTAGGACAAGATATTAGAATGTGTAAATTGGTGATACTTGGAGACAAGTATGTAGATTATCTGTTCGGTGCCATTGTCATTGTGCATTATTGTGTTGTGTTTTGACAGCACAGCCTCGCTTATCTCAATTTGGAACCCTTAAAACATTTTTTCTCTCACATTAACATCTCACATGGAACTTGGAACTATGGGATTCACAACCTACAGTATCTATGGCTTTTACAAGTACCAAGATCAATCTAAAAGACCACATCACTGCATGTGGTGACAACTGTATTCATGTGTTTTACTGGGAGTGGGACTGCATCTGTCCTCCATTGTGTTATCTCAGCAACTCCATCAGCACAAAGAGGACAAGTAACTCTAGAAATCCAAAGCACTCATAACTGCTCCAAATGACTTCTGGAGAAGAGAACCAGGTAGAACCAGTTTTGGTGTGACTAAACATGTCATGTACTATACCAACTTAATGTTGCTGAATGTAACGTATACAATGCATGTCCTCTGCAATTAACCTTGGTATGGGTAGCCTATTATAGCGTTTTGGTGCAATACAATGCACATGAAAGGGCAAAATAACATAGCAATGTTATACTGCAGCTAAAGTGCGTCAGAAATAATAGAAGAAATGCCATGGACTGGTTATATGCAGTCATTTGAGTTACCACAGCTTGAAATAAGCTCGAGAGACATGTGTAATATGATATATAGTAATTTAGAGGTGTATGTTATCCCTCTTCAATTAAAATGTTATTACTTTAATAATCAATATCCACAACTAAATGTTGATTCAACTCAACAGGAGGCTCTAGGAGGATTCTTGTCTGCATGACAGAGTAACACGTCAGAGATTCCCATCCAGCATTTGCATTACTAGTATTGAGAGTCATTGTATACTTGATGTTTGAAGCACAGTATTGGTGTGAGACCAAATTAACATTCTATCTGCGTGTTGTGAATACAATAGGTCTAGTCTAGAGGCCAAGTGGTCCTTCTTGAGGTCTATTTGTGTGACAACGAAGTGTGCTGATTGGCAGGACAGGCTGTTTCATTTTTCCATGTAATGTATGCACATTTTGGTCACACCCTTGTATACAAGTCCTACTTTAAATGTGCATAAAACATCCCTGGAATGTGAACCCTTGGTCACTCTATATGGTGCGATTGTTTTGAATATTGACCAGATTTTTGGGAATTGTGTCCATAGCCCTTTTGTTACTTTGATTTTTATTAGTGATGGTGATTATTGCACATCATTACCATTCACATTTTGGATGCTGCTATATAAATGTTTCAGGTTTTTTTTAGAACCATAGGCCAGGCCTAAAAGTGCATTGTTGAATTTGATAAAACAGTGGCATTTAATGATCACTGCGACTTGTAGCCTATCTTCTAAGGTCATATTGGAGTTTGTCAAGTCTCAATATAACACCTCAGTTGCTAGTATACCTATTTTATGAATGTTAACATTAAACATGAAAATGGTGTATGGTCCTCAATGGGGGTCTTGGTATAATCCAGAACAAATACAACTAGATAAGGTTTATGGGAAATGAATGTCACTCTATTGGCAACATTAAATGGTTATCGAATTAATTCTGGACAGAACAAATCATGAGACAAAAATGCAGCTGTGAGATGCAGAAATTGTGCAACTGTGTGACCTAATGTAAATCAAATTGAGGGTGCTTTAGACTATGAGAGTACTTTGAGAATGAATGGTGTACATTAACAACGAGATACTAGAATGTGTAAATTGGTGATACTTGGAGACAATGGAAGCCAGTGTGTAGATTCTCTGTTGGTAATGAGTGGGCCATTTGCATTTTATAAATAGCATAAATGTCAGAAGGTCGATGTGCACTATTGTGTTGTGATCTCAGGGCCGTTGCTAGCCATTTGGGTGCCCTAAGCACAAATGCTTTCTGGTGCCCCCCCACCCCCCACCCCCCACTCCCCACTCCCAACAAAAAAGACAAAAATGTTGTATTTCTCACAGGGCCACCGTTTCACATAAGCAGTGATGGGCCATTAGCCATCCTGTTGTTTTCAGAACGATCCAACACCTCCAGTCTCCAGAACCAGTTAAACAGGTTTTGACTCATTTGATAACAAAAGGCTGAATTAATGAAGTCTAACACCTTGGAACAACCTTCCTAATGCCATTGTAATGTATAGTTCCCCGAATCCCCCACCACTACTCAATGTTTCTCAGTTGCAAGGGGCGATTTTTTTCATGGGTTGACACCAACACTTGCCTGCTTGCCCGGGGAAAGTAAAAAAAAAAAAAATGGTCGGGCAAGTGAAGACTGCTACCTGGTTGCCCGATCGGGCAAGTGTACAACTTAGTGCACTATAACACACCACAAGATAAATTTGTCTTTGAGGCAGTCATTGCACTCTGCCTCTGTGTCTTTCCCTGCTTTCTAGCTATAGGCCTACACAATTCCAGGCTGGGTTTGGGAAACAAAACAGGCAAATTAACATACAGATCAAAATGACCTAATCTTCATTCTCTAGTTGTGTAGACCGGGGCTAATTAAGATGATGAATTTTAACTCTTGAGAGTGTAAAATGAAACCAAATGGACCCGCAAGGGTCCATTTGGTTTCATTTTTACGTTCCGATGGCAAGTGCCTCCGAGACCTTAGTGTCAACCCCTGTTTTTCCTTCCCTGAATTCCTGGCCCAAGCTATAGCCTGGACCAGCAAATTAACCACAGCCCCTGTGAAATCCTACTGAAATTTCATGTAGGCTGCACCCTTGCAGCCTACACAGAGAGGTGGGGGCGTGTGTAGGGTGAGGTGGTGGTGGGGGGCATCCCTGACCAGTTATACTTAGGGCCTCCAAAACCTAGTAGTGGCGCTGCGGCCCTGAATAAGCCCGCAGCCTGGCTGAGTATTTTAGTTCGTATTTTCAAACAATTACAGTTCGGTCAATTCTCGATCATTTCTTACCATTCAACATGTTATGTTGAAAAAAACATGTTCCATGTTTTTTGCTGTATGTGGCGAGCATTTATCCCAAGTCTGCAAAACGTATATTAAACTAAACATTAGTAAATTGCAAAAAAAAAGTCGGGAAATTCGCAGCAAAACAGACATCTTTTTGATCATTCATATCTCCTTCAATTCTGGACCATTTTGTACATTTCAAAATGCAGCGTGACGGGCAAAAATCATTCTCTCAGATGCTGTATAGGATATGCAGGTAGGTCTTCTCTACTAAGCGGAATCAAGACAAATGTAACCGTCGGGATTTCAGTGGAAACGTGAAAGCAGCAGCATTGTCACAAGTTAATTAATGTATTTAATTATATTATATGCCTTACCTAAACACAAGCAAGTGACCGACAGCAGGCAGCTGTCTAGAGCTGTTTATAGGACAATCCATAAATAAGGAGATGAATTGAACTGGCGGTTCTGTGGACATCTCCAATGCTGCGCAGTGCGCACAGTCTGTGCCCGCACGTGGCTTTGAAATCCCCTTATCTATTTCCCAAATCTATTTGACGAAATTAGACTGCGTGACAAACAGGGGGGCACCATGTCTCTGGAGAGGGGCACAAAGCAGATTCAACAGTTTTCTCGGGAAAATGCATATTTATAGATTTTTATTTTTATTTTTAATTGTGCCCTGCCGGTCACGTGGGGCCCAACGCACTGCGCGTTATGCGCGTTGCCCTCCCTACGGCCCTGTGTGATCTTGTAGATATTTTAGCGTCAGTGTTTGTGGTATGTTTCGTCTGTGTGTGTGTGTGTGTGTGTGTGTGTGTGTGTGTGTGTGTGTGTGGTGTGTGTGTGTGTGTGTGTGTGTGTGTGTGTGTGTGTGTGTGTGTGTGTGTGAGCCCTGATATTTTTGGGCAATTAAAAGTGTGCCTTGGGATTAAAAATGGTTGAGAAACACTGCCCTAGCTAGGCTGCCAAACATGTGATGAACAGCATTACCTTTAGATCCACATAGTAGTATACAGTATTTCTACCTTATTCAATAATGTCACATTTGTTTTAAACTTAACATCAGGAGAATGAATGAGCAACATATCTTGGAAAAAATAGCATATCTGAAAAATGTGCAGTCTAACAATAATCTAATTTAGGCCTACAGTGACACCTTCATTGAGTATGTTCATGTTGTATGAATGCTTTGTTAGTTAGACATGTAAACAGCATGCACAATTTAACATTATTGAAGTTTAACAAACTCCCATAAAACAAGAGATATGCTATCACTCTTTTTTTCTTTTGAATCACAATTAAATGTCTGTTCCACACTCCCTTTGGCGGTGGCTTTCTGCTTTGTTTTTCTTAATTGTATTTGCTGTTTTTATATGACATACCATTACGATTCAATTATGTGGAAATAATGCACTAAATCTCCCAACTTTTTGCTGTAGTACACACACACACACACACACACACACACACACACACACACACACACACACACACACACACAACACACACACACACACACACACAACACACACACACACACACACACACACAGAGTCTTCACCCTTGAAGAACTATTTTCATCTATGTCGTAGTGTTTTGTGTTCTTATACACATAGTTTGCACATTCATGTGTGGAGCAATCCAGCAATTTCTTAGGTTGTGAATTAGGCCAATCTATAACGTTTGGCGTAAACTAAATTGTAAGAGCAACCATTTAAAGTTTCTTGTGGTCATCCAAGTAACATTATTGTTTGTGAAATTATTATGGTGCATTTAGGGGGGGGACATGTGGCTATACTATAAGCTTTGACTCTGACAGTGTCCTTACTTTTGGATACACAGGTATACTCATTTTCCATTAGCCTTGCTTTGACTTTGTTCACATATAGATTAAAGGGATGCCAATATGTCAATGGAACCTGAACAATAAATATGACGCCTACACTGTTAACAGTTGATTTCTAGAATCATGTATAAATCATGACCTGAGGAGGAGAGAGGGGTGGAGCAAATGACCTGAGTGAGGGGTGGAGCATATGCAAATGTTTGTTGTGGTTGGTGGAGAGATGCTTCTATTGTTCTCCCCTTTGACCAATCAATCCAAGCAGTGAATGGTTCCATCTCAGGCTATAAGAAGGATATGTTCTTGGTCAGTTTCCCACAACTCCTCCAGGATTGATTGTTGACTCCAGACTTAAAGTGTGGACAACGCCTCCCCAGCATGGCCAGCCTTAAAATACATCAGATAATTCACACCGGAGAGAAACCATATGGCTGTGATCAGTGTGGACAACATTTTTCTACAAAGGGAAACCTTAAAACACATCAGAGAATTCACACTGGCGAGAAACCCTATGGATGTGATCATTGTGGGCAACACTTTTCTGTCATGACCAATCTTAAACGCCACCAGAGAATTCACACCGGAGAGAAACCCTATGGCTGTGATCAGTGTGGACAACATTTCTCTACAAAGGGAAACCTTGAAAGCCATCAGAAAGTACATACTAGAGAGACACTCTATGGATGTGATCAGTGTGGACAACATTTCTCTACAAAGGGAAACCTTGAAAGACACCAGAGAATTCACACCAGGGAGAAACCTTATGCATGTGATCAGTGTGGGCAACAATTTGCTCAACTGGCCTACCTTAAATCACACCAGATAATTCACACAGGTGAGAAACCCTATGGATGTTTTTCATTGTGGACAACATTTCTCTCATATGAGTGACCTTAAACGCCACCAAAGAATTCACACAGGAGAGAAACCTTATGGATGTGATCAGTGTGGGACAACATTTCTCTACAAAGGGAAACCTTAAAAGACACCAGAGAATTCACATCGGAGAGAAACCTTATGCATGTGATCAGTGTGGGCAACAATTGCTCAACTGGCCTACCTTAAATCACACCAGATAATTCACACAGGTGAGAAACCCTATGGATGTTTTCATTGTGGACAACATTTCTCTCATATGAGCGACCTTAAACGCCACCAAAGAATTCACACAGGAGAGAAACCTTATGGATGTGAACAGTGTGGACAACAATTTGCTCAATTGCCCACCTTAAAAGACACCAGAGAATTCACACTGGTGAGAAACCTATGGATGTGATCATTGTGGACAACACTTCTCTCAATTGGCCCACCTTAACACCTTCTCTGCGATACCCGGGATATCCGGGAAATCCGAGAAATGGCTCAGGCTGCGGTAGCCGAGATACCCGGGATTTGATTTTTATTTGCATTTACATTACCTGGGACACTTTCCCAGCTTCTCACAAAATCTCAAGCTTCTATGATAAAAAAAAGGGTCAGAAATAATGTGTTCAAGAAAAAAAGTCACAGGAATGGTCACAGGGACCACAGGAGTGGTCTGTAGTGGGCCACGGTGGCCAGCTCAACACCAAAACAAACTGCCGCACCATGGCAACAGCAGAGCATGTGCTCCGGCTGCTCTATGTAAACAGTGGGGCACGTGCACACAACACCATCTAGTCTAGTCAAGCAATACATATTCTGATCTCAAGAAAAAAAAAAAAGTCACAGGAATGGTCACAGGGACCACCTGTGGTCGTTAGTGGGCCATGGAGGCCAGCTCAACAACAACACCACCACCACAACAACAACACAACACCAGCCATTCTGATCTTTTGCTGTCTGGACTCAGGACCAGGCAAAACAAAGCATTGTGACCCAAAACAAGCCTTTTCATGGCAGCACAGCCATCCAACATGAAAGCAATCCACAATCAAACACAAACAATATAAACAATATAAAAGGCTCCATACCGTAGACGTAGTTGTGAGTTCAGTCTTGATAGAATCCATTTAGCAAGTATTAGTAATTGCTGTGTTGGACTGTACTTTTTACTGTTCCTTGTTGCGGTCGAGTGTCTAATAAAGCAATCAATCAATCAAAAGTAGCCCTATCCTGGCTACTCCTGCTGTCCGGACCCCCGACCCCCCATCCCACCCGCAGAGCCAGCAGGCGTTTGGCTGCACGCAGCCGGGAGAGCAGCCGGGTCCCTGGGCGAAGTGCCGTGGGGCTGGCTGCCTCTGATCCAGCTCCAGCCCTAATCCAGTACCAGAACTACCAGTGGTCCTTGAGAGAGTTCCAGGTGGTCCCCAAGTTGTTTTATCCAAATGTAACTCTTGAGAGTGTAAAAATGAAACCAAATGGACCCTGGCGGGTCCATTTGGTTTCATTTTTACACAAGCAAAAGAAATCTTTAGTTTTGGGGTCTGTGCGTCTAAAAATATCCTCAATTGGTGGTCCGTGGCTCGAATGCTGAATAAATGGTGGTCCCTTGGATGAAAAAGGTTGAAAACCCCTGGTGTAGGTGGAAGAGGCTGGATCAAGACGCTCGTTGTGGGAAAAAAAAAAATATGGTGGATTTTTTTTCCTCGTCTGGATAGCGGATACGGGGTCCGACCAACACGCCAGTAAAGGGGTCCGCTCTGCTTTTTCCACGCCGGGGGGAAGATCACTGTCCGAAAGGAACGTGTTGCAGAGTCCATCCAACTCCCAGAAGTCCGTGTCGAATCAATCAGGTTGGTGGATCCTCATGTTTTATCACCAGCTTTCTTTCTTTTTACTATACTGCACCTCGTTTACGTGTGTGCGCGCGTGTGTGTGGCTGCTGCTGCAGGCTGCATGATCTATGCCTAATATGTGCATTTCTCAATACAAAACATAAAAAGAGAACGAGAGTGTCACACAAGCTAACTGAAGGTGTGTGTAAGCCTAATACAACGATCGACTGGTCCCCTCCAAGGACTAACTCCAAACGGCAGCGACCCATAAGTTTCTCTTTTCCAGGAAATGGGAACTTACAGAGAAATACAGTAGTTACGACAACTCCAGTTCAATTCATTGGGCCAGTCCAATGGAGGCTCTTCTACATAGACTTCTATTGAATCGGGACAACAAAAAAGGGACAAGAAGGAGTCACGGAATGCATTGGAGTGTATGCATTGGAGCTGAGCTGATCAGGCCCCTCAATGTCCAAATGTCCGAATCAATGTCCAATGAGATGGCTCAAAGAAGCAACCTGCGTTGCCAGATTCTGTGAGAGAAATAAGCAATGTACTCTGTTCCTACTCTAGGGCTCTCATGACTGAATGTGAATGCTATTTTACTGGCTAAAATTTCCTAATTTGTTGTTTCCTTTTTCATGTAATGTATGTATAGGCTCGGGGGAGGAGGACTTTGTGGATGATCTTTTTATATGTTTTTTCATATGTTTCTAGGTGCTGAGAACCACAGCCTCACCAGGCTCAACCTCCCCCCCCCATCCCCCAGATCCAGTCACAAGAACTGCTCAGTGCTGAGCTTGTAGATCTGCCACGTGTGTGCGTGTGCACATGTGTGGGTGCATGCAACTGCGTACCGTGTCGGTACCGTGAAGTATGTGCGTGCGTGTGGGCGCGCATGTGCGTGTATGCAACACACACACACACACACACACACACACACACACACACACACACACACACACACACACACACACCACACACACACACACACACACACACACACACACACACACAATTTGTATTTTGTATTTGATTTGTGTGTGGAAGAAGAGAAATAAAAATGCCTGAGAAAATGCAATGTGTGTTTTCATTGTGTTATGACAAACCTTATAGATTTTTTTTTTTTTACATGTCCCAGTGAAAGTAGAGTGTTAGAGCTTTCATTTGATGTATAACATGTCTATGTCACTGCAAGGGAGAATGTTTTATAGGCATTACAAAGTGTGCTGCAAACAACAGGCTCTATCTCAAAATGTAGTCTCCAGAGGCCTGATTTGGGGAGGTAGCAAGCTGTATATAATGTCTTATATCTAAAGAATGCAATATGCTACAAACATAATTTTTTTTTCTGGGTAAAAAGGACAGCCACCTGATTCATTTGGGATATTTGTGATTATTGTCGCATTATCACAAAATATGCAATGGGCCTTCAAAGTTACATCACATATCCTATTGAACTATATTAAAGCAGATGAACAGCAGGACAAGGTCAAACGTCAGCAGTCAAAGTGTTAAAACACACCAGAGAATTCACACAGGTGAGAAACCCTATGGATGTGATCATTGTGGACAACACTTCTCTCAATTGGCCAGCCTTAAAACACACCAGAGAATTCACACTGGTGACAAACCACAGAGTTTAGTGTGAACACTATGACAAGATTAACTCCTCCATGTAATAGTGTTGGACGAAGATACTTTTTTATTCATGTTCGGATTTGTTGAAAATAGACTTAACATCCTGTAAATGACCTCTTTTTGTTCTTATTTAGTGGCTTGAGAATTGAGATATGATTTTAATGCATCACTATGTACTGACTGTATTTTTGCTTCTGACCCTGCATATTTCATTTCATGAATTGATTATATGGCACTAAACATGTCCCACAAACATTATGCTGCAGATTGAAATAAATGTATTGATATTCAATTGCATTCTTCTTCTCTATTCACACACACACACACACACACACACACACACACACACACACACACACACACACACACACACACACACACACACACACACACACACACGCACACGCACTAAAGCACAGTACAGCAGTTGGGTGGCATTGACACACATACTCATGCAAATTATGTTTGCATCATGTGTTGGTTATGGGACACATTGCATTGAAATTCTACTAAATCACTGCATGTAGTGATTTAACTTGACTGGGAGTCGAGTTTATTTGACTGGGAGTGGAACTGCATTCTTGTATACCTTTTACAAATGTTACATTAAAAATACAAATTGTGTAAAGTGCTCAATGTGGGTCTTGGTATCAACGACAAGATACTAGAATGTGTAAATTGGTGATACTTGGAGACAATGTACATTATCTGTTCAGGACTGAGTGGTACATCTGCATTTTATAAAAGGCATACCGTCATTGTCATTATGCACTGTTTTGTTGTGAGCTTGTATATGTTCAGCTACAGGTGTTGGGGTATGTTTTGCAATGATACAAAGCTGTACTTTCTGTTGTACTAGCTGTACTATCTCCTAGGCTGCCAAAAATGTGATGAACACTGAACAGCCTTACTTTAAGGTCCACATAGTAGTATTATACTTCATTCATTACTATCTGTTGTTTTTACTCTTAATATCAAGAGAATGAATGAGAAACAACCTTGTCAACCTTTAACGCCACCAGAGAGTACATACTGGAGGGAAACCATTTGGATGTGAGCAGTGTGGACATCGTTTCTCTCGCTTGTCCATGCTTAAAGCACATCAGAGAATTCACACCGGAGAGAAACGCTATAGATGTGATCAGTGTGGACAACAATTCGCTAGATTGGTAAATGTAAACAGCATACACAATTTAACATAATTGAAGTTTAACAAACTCCCATGAAACAGCAGATATGCTATCACTATTTTTTCTTTTGAATCACAATGTTCCACACTCCCCTTGGTGGCGGCGTTCTGCTTTGTTTCTCTTAATTGTATTTGCTGTTTTTATATGACATACCATTAACATTCAATTATGTGGAAATAATGCACTAAATCTCCCAACTTTTTGCTGTAGCGCGCGCGCACACACACACACACACACACACACACACACACACACACACACACACACACACACACACACACACACACACACACACACACACACACACACACACACACACACTCACTCTCTCTCTCTCTCTCTCTTTAACATGCCATGACCCTTGAAGAACTCTTTCATCTATTTAGTAGTGTTTTGTGTTTTTATACACAGAGCTTGCACATTCATGTGTGGAGCAATCTTAGATTGTGATTTAGGTCAACCTATAAAGTTTGGCAATTTAGTTGGTAACCTAAATTGTAAGAGCAACCATTTAAAGTTTCTTGGGGTCATCCAAGTAACATTATTGTTTGTGAAATTATTATGTTAAATTTAGGGGGGGGGACATGTGGCTATAAGCTTAGACTCTGACAGTGTCCTTACTTTTGGATACACAGGTATACTCATTTTCCATTAGCCTTGCTTTGACTTTGTTCACATATAGATTAAAGGGAAGCCAATATGTCAATGAAACCTGACCATTAATAAATATGAAGCCTACACTGTTAACAGTTGATTTCTGTAATCATGTATAAATCATGACCTGGGGAGGAGAGAGGGGTGGAGCAAATGACCTGAGTGAGGGGTGGAGCATATGCAAATGTTTGTTGTGGTTGGTGGAGAGATGCTTCTATTGTTCTCCCCTTTGACCAATCAATTCAAGCAGTGAATGGTTCCATCTCAGGCTATAAGAAGAGCATGTTATTGGTCAGTTCCTCACAACTCCTCCAGGATTGATTGTGGACTCCAGACTTCAAGTGAAGATGAACTCTCTGAACCCCACCAAGAACAATTCTGCTCAGCAGGATGATCAGCAAGAACTCTGTAAGTTATTTACTTTTCTTGTGTTTGTGTGTGTGTGTGTGTGTGTGTGTGTGTGTGTGTGTGTGTGTGTGTGTGTGTGTGTGTGTGTGTGTGTGTGTGTGTGTGTGTGTTTTAACCTAGTATTTTTCACATGTTTTGATTTATGGGTTTCACAAAATGCTTCGTATGAACACAGTTAACTAGTTGATTGGTTAAGTACCATTAAGTACCCCTAAACACTATTTCCTTTTTATTGTTTCCAATTCAGTGTTGAATGAGTCTGGCTTCGCTGGTATACCAGAGGGGAATGAACAAAGGAGCTTGGCTAGGCAAAAGAACCACTGCTGTGATCAGTGTGGACAGCATTTCTCTACAAAGGGAAACCTTGAAAGACATCAGAAAGTACATACTAGAGAGAAACCCTATGGCTGTGATCAGTGTGGACAACATTTCTCTACAAAGGGAGACCTTAAATCACACCAGAGAATTCACACTGGCGAGAAACCCTATGGATGTGATCATTGCGGGCAACACTTCTCTCAATTGGGCAACCTTAAAAGACACCAGAGAATTCACACTGGCGAGAAACGCCAGGGTTTAGCGTGAACACTATGACGAGATTAGCCCCTCCATATAATAGTGTTATAATAGTGTTAAATGTTATATAATAGTGTGAATGATGGTCGTTTTTGTTTCATGTTTGGATTCATTGCAAGTAGACTGTACATAACGTAATTGACCTTGTTGTAGCTCTTCTCTTGGTCCAAGAGTGTTCAGGGAAATGATTAAAACTGTATGAGTACGGAGGTGACTTTGAGTTGGAGTTTGTGTTCCTCTGCACTGCATCAGTCTGTGTACATTGTGTATTGATACCTTGTTTTACTGCTGTATTACGCTTCCCTGATTCTGTTTTATTGCGTTTTCTTGTTATATTGCATTTCTTGCTGTTATGTTCTTGCTTTAGCGAACATATGTTTTCTCATGCCAATAAAGCCATTTGAATTGAATTGAATTGTATTGACTATATTTCTATATGGAACTGCATCTCCCATCCAGTTACTTTTCACCACAAACAGCTGTTCCTTCCCCAAGCTCATTGTGCCTGATGGTTGTGAAATGATCTGGACATGATCTTGACACAACTTTATGGAATGCACAACCTACAGTATCTATGGCTTTGACGAGTAAGAAGACCAATCTAAAAGACCATGCATTGGCTCATTGAAATAGGATTCCCAGACGGCTGCTCCCAACACGGGACGCTCCCCGGTCGGCACACTCCCACTAGCCAGACTATCGATCCCACCGACATATAACGGAGCTAGTTATCTTTTTTATGTTATTTTTTGTTACGTACGTGTGTATTTGACATATAATTAGTGACATATTGTTTCAAACACACGGACAGTATGACTATTAGCCTATGAATCGACTTTGTCGTTACGTTTTAACAAGTGGTGGATAAATCCTCTTTCTGTTTCCGGTCAGTTAACGTGACGTCACATCACAGATACTGCCTCTGGTTTGGTAGTACGATGTACTGTATCCTTCGTTCAGTATCTGTGGTAGTAGTTGTAGTAGTAATAGTAGTAGTAGTTGTTGTTGTAGGCCTAGTAATCAGGGGTGGGCAAAAAAAAGTATTCCCAAATACAATGTGAAGTACCCAGCATTAAAACGGTGTGTGGGTGTGGAGAAGTCGGCCAGGGGCTGTGGAGAGGTCGGCCCAGTCCATATACCAACCACCATCAAGCCATTTATGCTTGATATTTCTTGCTGTTGTGACAATAGACATGCAGAGGCACCATATGCATTTTCAATACACATGCATGCCAACACTTATCACTGCATACCAAGCCATTATCCTTGATATTGGCTTGATATTGCCCTGCCCAGCTCACAGAGCATGTGGACAGCTCCTGGTGCTGAACCCCTCACAGCAGCTCACAGAGCATGTGGACAGCTCCTGGTGCTGAACCCCTCACAGCAGCTCACAGAGCATGTGGACAGCTCCTGGTGCTGAACCCCTCACAGCAGCTCACAGAGCATGTGGACAGCTCCTGGTGCTGAACCCCTCACAGCAGCTCACAGAGCATGTGGACAGCTCCTGGTGCTGAACCCTCACAGCAGCTCACAGAGCATGTGGACAGCTCCTGGTGCTGAACCCCCTCACAGCAGCTCCCAGAGCATGTGGACAGCTCCTAGTGCTGAACCCCTCACAGCAGCTCACAGAGCATGTGGACAGCTCCTAGTGCTGAACCCTCACAGCAGCTCACAGAGCATGGTGCTAATTTAGATGATGAATATTTTAACTCTCGATGGTGTAAACATGGACCCTTGTGGGTCCATTTGGTTTCATTTTTACCCTCCCAAGAGTTGCATCTGGCTAACACACTGAGGACCCCCTGGAACCCTCTCAAGGACCGCCGGTGGTCCCCAGACCACTGATTGAAAACCCCTGCTTTACTCATGGTCATGGATTGCTATTGTCTCCAGGTTTCACCACCCATGAATACTGTGTGTGTGTGTGTGTGTGTGTGTGTGTGTGTGTGTGTGTGTGTGTGTGTGTGTGCGCGCGCGCGAATATGAATAGAGAATGCACTTGAATATCAATACCTTTATTTTGATCTGCAGCATAATGTTTGTGTGACATGTTTAGTATACATTAAAACAGCCATATAATCAATTCATATGCTCTGTGAGCTGCTGTGAGGGGTTCAGCACCAGGAGCTGTCCACATGCTCTGTGAGCTGCTGTGAGGGGTTCAGCACCAGGAGCTGTCCACATGCTCTGTGAGCTGCTGTGAGGGGTTCAGCACCAGGAGCTGTCCACATGCTCTGTGAGCTGCTGTGAGGGGGTTCAGCACCAGGAGCTGTCCACATGCTCTGTGAGCTGCTGTGAGGGGTTCAGCACCAGGAACTGTCCACATGCTCTGTGAGCTGCTGTGAGGGGTTCAGCACCAGGAGTTGTCCACGTCTTCACGGGGGGTCCGAACCCGAAAAAACCCGAGTCCGTCCGAGACCCGACGGTTCCGGTCGGTTCCGGCGGTGTGTTTTATCACAGTCACTCGGACAGGTTCGGAATCGGACGTATCCCCGTCGGAAGTCGGACCTGTCAATCATTATGTGCAATACCCGAGAAAATCCGACAAGACCCAAGACTACAGTGAGACGTATTCTTTCTCTACGTTTTTTTTTTTTTTTTTTTTTTGCCTTTTTAATGATAATAAAATATTCTATCAACCATCCGACGACGAGATCCAAATGGCTGAACAACCTGCAGCAGGACCGGCGGCGGCGGCAACATCGCCACCAGCAGCAGCAGCATCAGGCTCGCTCTCGCTGAAGAAGATGCTGGCAGTGTGGATTCTGTGGAAACGGTGCAAGACGAGATCGACCGCTATGTAAAGCATAAAGCCATACTGCCAAATGAAGGAGACATTCTGGACTTTTGGCGACAAAACGAAAAGCTGTTTCCAAACATAAGCCGACTGGCTAGGAAATATCTGTGCGTGCCCGCATCTAGTGTTAGCTGCGAGTCTGCCTTTAGTAGGCTACAGCAGGACGCACTCTCGAAAATCGCAGAACCACTTTAAGCACAACTAGCGTTGATTCCATACTGTTCCTTAACAGTAACATGTGAAATGCTTGCTAAAATAGACAGGCTACATTCACAGTGTTATCCTGCAGCCTCTGCATCGTGTTGAATTGTTCAGATAGGGGGTGAGTAGGCCTAATATTCGTTATATTGAACTTTTTTTTTTTTTTTTTTTTTTTTTTTAGGCCGTTTGCCTAATGCGGGCCAGACCGCCTGAGGGCCCACCGGTGGTCCCCGCGGGAACATTTGTTTTTACGCCCTTAACAGCTAAATATCTCCAATAATACCTCTATAGAAAATATAAAATAATTGCTATTTTGTTCAATGTTTGCATGCTATCCCACCTTTTTTGCGAGGGGCTAATATTAGGCCTAATCAAAAATAATGATTGTCCGTGGCTCATGCTGCTGACTACAGGTCTTAATAAATAAAGCACTTGTTTACAAATTACAATGACATGTTTGTTCAATTCATCGAGACATTTATAGACGTACAAAAACATGTATGCTACATTAATTGAATATGCTATACTTTTTGGTATAAGTTTACATTTACGTTATATTATGAGAATCAGCGTCTGCGACTCAAATGCTGAATAAATAGTGGGCTCTGGAAATTAATAAAGCTTAGTTATTTAGCCTACAACAGGCTTGTTCATTTCATCAAGATATTTATAGACAAAAAGCATGCCTTTATTAACAGTTGTATGAAAGTTCAATATATATCTGATTGTTTTCAAACAACACGACGTAGTCGCCCCTTGTAGGCCTAATTACGGTCTAAAAAAAAACAACTACAGTATTTGATTCATTTTGATAGCATGCGCCGCATTGCATGCGAAGGATTTCTAGACTATTATGGTAACTTATGATTTCAACAAGCATAGATCGTTTCATATTCGCTTTTAAAGGGTCGGGTCTGTCGGACGGTCAAAAATAATCCGACTTCGGTCGGGCTCGGCGAAGCAATTTGGGGAAAATCACGGAACAGTTCGGAACCGGAAAACCATGCCACGGATCGACTCGGATCCAATTTATTTATTTGAAAATATTTTCGGAACAGTTCGGAATCGGTGATATTGCACGGATTTATTTCGGGTTTCAGATGGCATTTTTGAGACCCGTGAAGACCTCTACTCTGAGCTGCTGTGAGGGGCTTCAGCGCTAGGAGCTGTCCACATGCTCTGTGAGCTGCTGTGAGGGGTTCAGCACCAGGAGCTGTCCACATGCTCTGTGAGCTGCTGTGAGGGGTTCAGCACCAGGAGCTGTCCACATGCTCTGTGAGCTGCTGTGAGGGGGTTCAGCACCAGGAGCTGTCCACATGCTCTGTGAGCTGCTGTGAGGGGTTCAGCACCAGGAACTGTCCACATGCTCTGTGAGCTGCTGTGAGGGGTTCAGCACCAGGAACTGTCCACATGCTCTGTGAGCTGCTGTGAGGGGGTTCAGCACCAGGAGCTCTCCACATGCTCTGTGAGCTGCTGTTACAAACCCATATGTCTAGGGGTAATCAGGGGATGCAACATATAAAAGGAGAAACGGTAAACCAGGATCGAATAGTATAATGCGAATATTTATTACAATAATTAGTTGAAATAGAGGATATTTACAATAAACCGGCTCTTTGAAGTGAACTAAGAAAATAAAGACAATAAATCAAACACAAAATGGAACTCAAAATAATGGTTCCTTCCCGAAGGGAACTTAACTTAACCACAAGAGAATTCAAAATGCTTAAGGCAACACAAGATTGAACAAAGGTTTGAAGGTAGCAACGGCGGCTGGGGGAAAGATCCTGGAAGATGTTTCCCAGTATTTGATTCATTTTGATAGCATGCGCCACATTGCATGCGAAGGATTTCTAGAATATTATGGTAACTTATGATTTCAACAAGCATAGATCGTTTCATATTCGCTTTTAAAGGGTCGGGTCTGTCGGACGGTCAAAAATAATCCGACTTCGGTCGGGCTCGGCGAAGCAATTTGGGGAAAATCACAGAACAGTTCGGAACCGGAAAACCATGCCACGGATCGACTCGGATCCAATTTATTTATTTGAAAATATTTTCGGAACAGTTCGGAATCGGTGATATTGTACGGATTTATTCTGGATTTCGGATGGCATTTTTGAGACCCGTGAAGACCTCTACTCTGAGCTGCTGTGAGGGGGTTCAGCGCTAGGAGCTGTCCACATGCTCTGTGAGCTGCTGTGAGGGGGTTCAGCACCAGGAACTGTCCACATGCTCTGTGAGCTGTGTGAGGGGGTTCAGCACCAGGAACTGTCCACATGCTCTGTGAGCTGCTGTGAGGGGTTCAGCACCAGGAGCTCTCCACATGCTCTGTGAGCTGCTGTTACAAACCCATATGTCTAGGGGTAATCAGGGGATGCAACATATAAAAGGAGAAACGGTAAACCAGGATCGAATAGTATAATGCGAATATTTATTACAATAATTAGTTGAAATAGAGGATATTTACAATAAACCGGCTCTTTGAACTGAACTAAGAAAATAAAGACAATAAATCAAACACAAAATGGAACTCAAAATAATGGTTCCTTCCCGAAGGGAACTTAACTTAACCACAAGATGTCAAAATGCTTAAGGCAACACAAGATTGAACAAAGGTTTGAATGTAGCAACGGCGGCTGGGGGAAAGATCCTGGAAGATGTTTCCCCACCAGCTGTCAGGAGGACACTGGACTATGAAGCCTAGGGAGCTACGGCCGTGAGCTCCCACACGTGACCGTTGGCCAATGGGGAGGCTGATCAGACCTCCACGGTCATGGCCACTGTCAGCCCGCCCACCAGACAGCTGATTGTAGTTGGCGATCAGCCAAGCTTCATCCCTGCAGTGATGAGAGTCAGTCTAATATATATTATATATTTATAATACAAAATAATACTCATAACTCATACTTAATCATACCAAATAATAAATACACGACCACTGTCGTGACAGCTGCTGTGAGGGGTTCAGCACAAGGAACTGTCCACATGCTCTGAGCTGCTGTGAGGGGTTCAGCACTAGGAGCTGTCCACATGCTCTGTGAGCTGCTGTGAGGGGTTCAGAACTAGGAGCTGTCCACATGCTCTGAGCTGCTGTGAGGGGGTTCAGCACCAGGAGCTGTCCACATGCTCTGAGCTGCTGTGAGGGGGTTCAGCACCAGGAGCTGTCCACATGCTCTGAGCTGCTGTGAGGGGTTCAGCACCAGGAGCTGTCCACATGCTCTGAGCTGCTGTGAGGGGGTTCAGCACCAGGAGCTGTCCACATGCTCTGAGCTGCTGTGAGGGGTTCAGCACCAGGAGCTGTCCACATGCTCTGTGAGCTGCTGTGAGGGGTTCAGCACCAGGAGCTGTCCACATGCTCTGTGAGCTGCTGTGAGGGGTTCAGCACCAGGAGCTGTCCACATGCTCTGTGAGCTGCTGTGAGGGGTTCAGCACCAGGAGCTGTCCACATGCTCTGTGAGCTGCTGTGAGGGGTTCAGCACCAGGAGCTGTCCACATGCTCTGAGCTGCTGTGAGGGGTTCAGCACCAGGAGCTGTCCACATGCTCTGAGCTGCTGTGAGGGGTTCAGCACCCGACCTATGTCATAACATATGCCGTGGTAGCAAATTAACCCCCCCCCCCCCCGCCCCCTGTATGTGACAGTAATGTGACTGCAACACAAGCACAAATTCAGCTGAATATTCTGTTTGACTATGTGAGAGCTAATCCAAAGTTAAAGGTAGGGTAAGTAATTTGAAATTCATGGTGTAGTACCAGCCTATTGCACTAGGGGCGCCCAACAGTAGCTACACTATGTGAACCTGCTGCTCGATCCTGATTGGAGGAGAATTCGCCACCACCTGGGGAACTTTTATTAGCTCCTCTGCTAACGTGGGGGAGGGCGAAACTCCATATATGGTCTGCACACCTTATAATAGAGAATTTTAACAGAAAAAAAATGTGGGTGATATCTCACAAAAGTGAAATCACTTCCCCTACCTTTAAAGTCTACACTATTACAGAGTATGTTGAAGATGAATGGTCATTTTGATTTACTGTATGTTTACCTGTTTTGTTTGTGAGAATCCACCCTGGAATTGTGTAAAAAAAAAAAAAAAAACTTTAGTTTTAAGTCTGTGGGGCCATGATGAATGAATGAAATAATGAATAAATAGTGGGCCCTGGTATCAAAAAGGTTGAAAACCACTGAAGTAAAGTATTGGCCATGCAGCCAAACATTTAGAGTAGAGAATAAAGAGAAAAAAATGTTTATTAAACCTGGATCATTGGAACAGGACTATACGTTACAGGCTATATAACCAGTTTACGGTGAACATAATGGGTTTAAATCCACATACAGGCTACATGCTCATACACAGTATGCCTCAGAAAATGAACCTTAAACTCCTTAATAAGTGACGAGGAAAATAAAAAAGAGATGATGAGTCCATTATTGATTTCAAGCAGACCCTTATCTGTACTGATGATTTATATGAGCTCAGTTTCATCATCAAAGAGAGAAGTAATATAAAAGGGATTCATATTAGTTCCTCACACTGTAGGGAATAAGGGGGGAACTATAGACCGGGGGGGGGGGGGGGGGGGGGGGTCCATTCCAAGCATTCTTTTTTCTCAGAAAACAACTCCTTGAGCTACAAACAGACATATCCATCTTCATAAATTTGGCAAGTGCTATGGCCACCCAATGAGTGTCTTTTATGTTTTTTTTTTTTCATGGATTCAGCATCATGAAAACCCCCTAGTTCAGGGCTTTTCAACCTTTTTGATACCATGGCCCACCAATGTATTCAGCATTTGAGCCACGGACCACCATGTGATGACATTTTAGCCCCACAGACCTCAAAATAAAGATTTATTTTGCTTTTGTACATCTTCTAGTCGTGTAGACTTGGGGCTAATTCAGATGATGAATATTTTAACTCTTGAGAGTGTACATCTCTGTGTTTCGTTTTTACGTTCTCAGGAGTTACATCTTGTTAACCAACTTAGCTGGGGACCACATGGAACCCTCTCAGGGACCACTGGTGGTCCCCGTACCACCTGTTGAAAACCCTGCCCTAGTTAACATAGCTACATAAAGCATGATGACATTTTGCATGTTTTGCCTATAGATTATAGTGAATAGTATCCTGACTTTGTCTTGTTTTTGATGGGGTTTCCCTCAGGAGATGAATTTCAACATTTTAGTATACATGTTAATAAACACCATTAGAAACATATTGGTGAAGAAATTTCTTTGAGTATGCCCATGTTAAGCATGCTACAGAATGCATCTATGCCGTAGTAATCCACTGTAACAGCCCAACTGCAGCATGCAGTCAGCAGTGTGCTGACTGGCAGTGCAGGCTGTTCATTTGCCCATGTAATGTATGCACATTTTGGTCACACCCTCGTATACAAGTCCTACTATAAATGTGCATAAAACATCCCCGGAATGTGAACCCTTGGTCACTCTGTGTGATTGTTTTGAATGGTGACCAGATTTTTCTGAATAGCCATTTTGTTACTTTGATTTTGATTAGTGATGGTGATTACATATCATTAATTGTACATTGTTGAATTTGATTAAACAGTGGCGTGTAATGATCATTGGGACTTGTAGCCTGTTATCTTAGGTCACATTGGAGTCTGTCGAGTCTCAATATAACACTGCAGTTGCTTGTATGCCTATTTTATAAATGTTAACATTAAACATAAAAATGGTGTATGGTCCTCAATGGGAGTCTTGGTATAATCCACAACAAATACAACTAGATAAGGTGTTTGGGAAATGAATGTCACTCTATTTCCAGCATTAAATAGTTATCAAATTAATTCTGGACATGACACAAAAATGCAGCTGTGGGGTGCAGAAGTTGTGCAACTCTTTGGCCTAATGTAAATCAAATTGAGGGTCCTTGTGAAGACAAGAGGTCTAGTCTAGAGGCCAAATGGTCCTTCTTGAGGTCTATTTGTGTGACAAAGAAGTGTGCTGACTGGCAGGACAGGCTGTTCATTTTCCATGTAATGTATGCACATTTTGGTTACACCCTTGTATACAAGTCCTACTTTAAATGTGCATAAAACATCCCTGGAATGTGAACCCTTGGCCACTCTATATGGTGTGTTTGTTTTGAATGGTAACCAGATTTTTGTGAATAGTGTCCATAGGCTTTTTGTTACTTAGATTTTGATTAGTGATGGTGATTATAAACACATCATTACCATTTAGGCAGGGAATCCATTTTTGGATTCTGTGCAGTGAGTACAATATTCCAGAATTCAAAATTTTGGATGCTGCTATATACATATTTCACGTTTTGTTAACCTTAGCCCATGCCTAAAAGTACATTGATGAATTTGATTAAAAAGGGTTTATGGGAAATGAATGCCAACATTAAATAGTTATCAAATTAATTCTAGATGGAACAAATCGTGACACAAACATGCAGCTGTGGGTTGCAGAAATTGTGCAACTGTGTGACCTAATGTACATCAAATTGAGGATCCTTTAGACTATGAGAGTGCTTTGAGAATGAATGTTGTACATTAACAATTAGATACTAGAATGTGTAAATTGGTGATACTTGGAGACAATGGAAGCCAGTGTGTAGATTCTCTGTTTGGTAATGAGTGGGCATCTGCATTTTATAAATAGCATAAATGTCAGCCGATCGATGTGTTGTGATCTTGTAGATATTTTTAGCGTCAGTGCTTGCGGTATGTTTTGTCAGTGTGTGTGTGTGTGTGTGTGTGTGTGTGTGTGTGTGTGTGTGTGTGTGTGTGTGTGTGTGTGTGTGTGTGTGTGTGTGTGTGTGTGAGAGAGCCCTGATATTTTTGGGCAATGCAAAGTGTGCCTTGGGATTAAAAAAGGTTGAGAAACACTGCCCTAGGCTAGACTGCCAAACATGTGATGAACCGCATTACCTTTGGATCCACATAGTAGTATACATTATTTCTACTTTGTTCAATGATGTCACATTTGTTTTTAAACTTAATATCAGGAGAATGAATGAGCAACATATCTTGAAACAAAATAGATCTGACAAATAATCTAACAATTAATTTAGGCCTCTGTGTATGTTTATGTTGTATGAATACTTTGTTAGTTAGACAAACAGCATACACAATTTAACATAATTAAACTTTAACAAACTCCCATAAAACAGCAGATATGCTATCACCCTTTTTTTCTTTTGAATCACAATTAAATTTCTGCTGCCTTTGGTTGCGGTTTTCTGCTTTTTTTCTCTTAATTGTAAGAGATATATTCATAAGACATAGCATTAACATTCAATTACGTGGAAATAATGCACTAAACCTCCCAACTTTTTGCTGTAGTTCACACAGACACACACACCCTCTCCAATGAGCCATGACCATTGAAGAACTATTTTATCTATGTAGTAGTGTTTTGTGTTTTGATACAGAAAGCTTGCAAATTAATATGTGGAGCATCCCAGCACATTGTTAGGTTGTGAATTAGGTCAGTGTATAAGGTTTGACGTAAACTAAATTGTAATAGCAATGATTTAAAGTTTCTTAGGGTCATCCAAGTAACATTATTGTTTGTGAAATGATTATGGGACATTTAGAGGGAAACATGTGGCTATACCATAAGCTTTGACTCTGACAGTGTCCTTACTTTAGGATACACAGGTATACTCATTTCCCAATAGCCTTGCTTTGACTTTGTTCACATATAGACTAAATGATCAATATGTCAATGAAACCTAAACATTAACAAATATGAAGCCTACACTGTTAACAGTTGATTTCTGTAATCATGTATAAATCATGACCTGGGGTGGAGAGAGGGGTGGAGCAAATGACCTGAGTGAGGGGTGGAGCATATGCAAATGTTTGTTGTGGTTGGTGGAGAGATACTTCTATTGTTCTCCCCTTTGACCAATCAATCTAAGCAGTTAATGGTTCCATCTCAGGCTATAAGAAGCATATGTTCTTGGTCAGTTTCCCACAACTCCTCCAGGATTGATTGTGGACTCCAGACTTCAAGTGAAGATGAACTCTCTGAACCCCACCAAGAACAATTCTGCTCAGCAGGATGATCATCAAGACCTCTGTAAGTTACTTACTTCTCTCATGTTTTTTTTTTTTTTTTTTTTTTTTTTTTTTTTTAATCTGATATATTTCATGTGTTTTGATTTATGGGTATAACAAAAATGCTTTGTATGAACCCAATTAACGAGTTGATGGGTTGTAAATTAAGTACCCCTAAACAATATTTCCTTTTTATTGTTTCCAATTCAGTGCTGAATCATCAGTCTGGCTTCCCTGGTCTACCAGAGGGGAATGGACAAAGAAGCTCAGATAAGCAAAAGGACCACTCCGATCAGTGTGGAAAACGCTTCCCCAGCATGTCCAGCCTTAAAATCCATCAGAGAATTCACACCGGAGAGAAACCCTATGGCTGTGATCAGTGTGGACAACATTTCATTACAAAGGGAAACCTTAAAAGGCATCAGAAAGTACATACTGGAGAGAAACCCTATGGATGTGATCAGTGTGGACATCGCTTCTCTCACACATCCACGCTTAAAATCCATCAGAGAATTCACACCGGAGAGAAACCCTATGGGTGTGATCAGTGTGGACAACATTTCTCTACAAAGGGATACCTTAAAAGACATCAGAAAGTACATACTAGAGAGAAACCCTATGGATGTGATCAGTGTGGACATCGCTTCTCTCAGATGTCCACGCTTAAAACACATCAGAGAATTCACACCGGAGAGAAACCCTATGGATGTGATCAGTGTGGACAACACTTTTCTCAAATAACTGGCCTTAAACACCACCAGAAAGTACATACTGGAGAGAAACCCTATGGATGTGATCAGTGTGGAAAACACTTCCCCAGCATGTCCAGCCTTAAAATACATCAGAGAATTCACACCGGAGAGAAACCCTATGGATGTGATCAGTGTGGACAACAATTTGCTCAATTGGCCAACCTTAAATCACACCAGAGAATTCACACTGGTGAGAAACCCTATGGATGTGATCAGTGTGGACAACATTTCTCTACAAAGGGACACCTTAAAAGCCATCAGAAAATACATACTGGAGAGAAACCCTATGGATGTGATCAGTGTGGACAACATTTCTCTCGCATGTCCAGCCTTACAATACACCAGAGAATTCACACAGGAGAGAAACCCTATGGATGTGATCAGTGTGGGCAACATTTCTCTACAAAGGACAATCTTAAAAGCCATAAGAAAGTACATACTAGAGAGAAACCCTATGGATGTGATCAGTGTGGACATTGCTTCTCTCACGCATCTGCGCTTAAAAGACATCAGAGAATTCACACCGGAGAGAAACCTTATAGATGTGATCAGTGTGGACAGTGCTTCTCTCACACGTTTGCGCTTAAAACACATCAGAGAATTCACACCGGAGAGAAACCTTATGGATGTGATCAGTGTGGACAACATTTCTCTCGTATGGGCCACCTTAAAACACACCAGAGAATTCACACAGGTGAGAAACCCTATGGATGTGATCAGTGTGGAAAACACTTCTCTCAATTGTTCCACCTTAAAACACACCAGAGAATTCACACAGGTGAGAAACCCTACGGATGTGATCATTGTGGACAACACTTCTCTCAGTTGGCCAGCCTTAAAAGACACCAGAGAATTCACACTGGTGAGAAACCTCAGAGTTTAGTGTGAACACTATGACGAGATTAGCTCCTCCATAGTAATAGTAATAGTAATAGTGTTGGCTGATGATACTTTTTTTTATCCATGTTTGGATTTGTTGAAAGTAGACTTAACATTCTGTAAAGTACCTCTTCTCTTTTTGTTCTTATTCACCGGCTTGAGAATGTTCAGAGATATGATTTAAATGCATCACTATGTATTGACTGTATTTTTGCTTCTGACCCTGCATATTTCATTTCATGAATTGATTATATGGCTGTTATAATGTATACTAAACATGTCACACAAACATTATGCTGCAGATCGAAATAAAGGTCTTGATATTCAAGTAGATTCTTACTCCCCACACACACACACACACACACACACACACACACACACACACACACACACACACACTTTAAAAATTTGTACACGCCTAGCCCTGGACATTCTGGTAATATGGTTGTTTCTCTGTTTCTTTCATCTGACCCATGTGTTATCTTATTTATTATGGGTAGCCTATTATAGCCTTTTGGATAACACAATGCCCATGCAATGGCAAATACATATAACAATGTTTGAATCTGACTGGGCCATGGCCAGAGTTGTATTGCAGATAAAGTGCTTCAGAAACTATTGAAGAAATGCCATGGACTGGTTATATGCAGTGGTGATTAGCTTGAAATAAGCATAAGAGACATGTGCAATATGATATATAGTAAAATAGAGATGTGTGCCCCCCCCCCCCTTTAATTTCAATGCTATTACTTTAATTAACAATATCCACAACTAAAAGTTGATTCAACTCAGCAGGAGGCTCTAGGAGGCATCTTCTCTGCATGACAGAGTAACAAGTCAGAGATTCCCATCCAGCATTTGCATTACTAGTATTGAGAGTCATTGTACACCTGATGTTAAAAGCAGAACTAGGGAGATACCCACTCAACATCAAAATAAAGAAAAGAGCGCTAACATTACATGACCACTTCAAAGAAAGCAACCCAGACACGTTCCATAAAATAGCCCTTAGCCATAGAGTAAAATCAGAGGGATGCTCTCTTATCCACATGGTCCAGGGACTATACACACAAACGCTAGCACAACCACCAGTTGGAAAGCACATTGGACTAAACCAAATTATAAGAAAACAAAAAGAAACCTAACTGCACACCGGAAAGAGTCTACCAAAAACCAAAGCAAAGTGGAATGCCTAAGTACAGTAAAAGACCCAAAAGTTAGGAGAACATTGACCAGATAGAGACTCAGTGATCACAGCCTTGCAATAGAGAAAGGCCGCCACAGACAGACCCCACTCCCCCAAGGGAAGTACGATTATGCAGTCACTGCACACACAATGTGGTTGAAACAGAGTTACACTTTTTAACCACCTGCCCCTTATACCAAGACATCAGAGACACATACTTCCCACAAATCGCACACACTCAACGCGAGTTCGAAACTATGACCAACGAGGGAAATCTTTCATACCTATTGGGAGAAATACAACAATGTGCAAACACAGCAGCAAGATTTATGCACTGTTGCGACATAAGATGATTGGCCAATGGAATTCAACCACCCTAAGGACTACGAACTGTACTATCCATACTTTCCCATGTAATCAGAGCTGCTACATTTAAACAGATAGTAAATCTGTCTGTTCTTTTCTTATTATGCATGATCTGTCTTAAAGTAGTAATAAAAATGTTAGTTTCTTAAAGAGGTAAGTAAGTTATATGCACTGTTATAATATGTTATAACCTGTTGTAAAACAATGCAATGTAGCATAACTCTGTCTACAAAAATCTGTACCCCCTGTATATATTTGTCCCCATTTTCAACTGTTTATATTGTATTGTTTTGTGACTCTTGCTTTGGCAATGTAAACGTCTGTTTTCTCATGCCAATAAAGCTCCTTTGAATTGAAATTTGAATTGAATAGGTGTGAGACCAAATAAACATTCTATGTGTGTGTTGTGAAGACAAGAGCTCTAGTCTAGAGGCCAAATGGTCCTTCTTGAGGTCTATTTGTGTGACAAAGGCTGTTCACTTTCCCATGTAATTTTGTTTACACCCTTGTATACTAGTACTACTTTAAATGTGCATGAAACATCCCTGGAATGTGAACCCTTGGTCACTCTATATGGTGTGATTGTTTTGAATGGTGATCAGATTTTTGTAAAAGGTGACCATAGCCTTTGATTAGTGATGGTGATTACACATCATTAATTGCACATTGTTGAATTTTAGTGGTGGCAGTGGCATTTAATGATCACTGGGACTTGTAGCCCTATCATCTAGGGTCATATTGGAGTCTGTCGGAGTCTCAATATAACACCTCAGTTGCTTGTATGCCTATTTCATGAATGTTTTTTTTTGGTATATGGTCCTCAGTGGGGGTCTTGCTATGCCCAATATGATAAAATCAGAATTTACTATGGAGATCGTACAACACCTGCATCAGAAGTATTTATTTGTTTGGCCTGTTAATGTACACAAGCTTTCTTGTTGAGATGTCCAGACCACTGCATACTCCAGATCTATACAAACCAAACAACTAATGAACTTACACCAACAGTTGGAACAGAACAGTTGTGATGAGGAAGAGGTTGCATAGTTCAATACAGCCATTGGCATCTATAGATTTATGAAAAGGGGTGCTCTTAAGCAACCTATGCAAAATTAATCCACAGCTCAGAAGACAACAGGAGAAACAAAACAAATTTTGTAAACTGGCCTACATAGTTTGGGAAGCTATGAGAATTATTTTCTCTACCTTAATAATAGCGGTTGGTATTGTATGTAATTGTTGATTAGTCACCTTTACAACAAGGTATGGCATGCAGACGGTATACATTTTCTCTATACAATGTATACTGAAAATGTAGACTTTGATGTCAGAATCATCCAAATCAGCGCAATAGTCACTGAGTTATGCCTTTCACTATATATCAATTTTTATCTGATATAAAGGCCAAAAACAAGGGGGAGAGGCTTGTGCACCTCCATGACCCTGAGGACTATACCGTCCAGGGTTATACCCCTGGCAGGTACAGGGGTATAACCCTGGACAGTTTTCAGGTTAGAAGCCAGTCCAAAAGCAACATTGCCATCAAACTGTCAAGTTTCATTGTGATTAGCAGATCTACAGTCTCGTAGCACAGCCCTGCTAGTTCAGGGGAAAATAAGCTTATTAGGTTGTATTTGGGCCACATTTTAATGAGTTTTGAGCTCATTTGCACATTCAAATTCATTAAAACAAAAAAAAATAATAATGATACAGTAATGAAAAAACAAAATAAAATTAAAAAAACATAACTTTTCATGTCAACATCCATTCTGGAAAGTTTCAATTTGATTGGATTATAGGGAAAAAAGTAAGCCCATTGAAGTGTATAGTTGTCTGGCGATATTGGCACACATATTGGAATGATGAGTATTACACATACTTTTGCAACTACGATTTCTTAGAACTTTTAGCATGTTGTTCTAGACACCTCATAGAAATGGAAAAAAGAAAAACCTTGTTATGCGATTGTAGTATTACGCAGAAGCGGGGATCGAACCCGGGACTCCCACTCGCCAGTCCAACGCACAACAAGTCGCGCCAATAGGGCTGAGCCCGATTGGCGGGGCTGTTGTGGCTGGCTCATGGCTGGGTGCTACATTCACCCCCTTGATCTTTTGGAGCGCGTCCTCGCGCTTCACATTTCACACCGCGGACCGCCGTACACGATGTCCCTCATGTGGACCCGCAAGGACGTAGACGGGTATATTGGGAATAACACCCGCACTCCAAATCCTGCCGACTACGCCAGATTGTAGTATTACGCGGAAGCGGGGATCGAACCCGGGACTCCCACTCGCCAGTCCAACGCACAACAAGTCGCGCCAATAGGGCTGAGCCCGATTGGCGGGGTTGTTGTGGCTGGCTCATGGCTGGGTGCTACACTTTCATATACTGGCATATACTAAAATGCATGATAGCACCCATAAAGCTACCACTGGTGCAAGGCTATCACATATTTTCTAACTCTAGACATGTCTACCATGACAAAAATCACTATGAGCCTTATTCACTTTAAACGTAATATCAATAAAATGAATGAGAAACATATCTTGAAAAAAATAGTATATCTGAAAAATGTGTCAAACAATAATTTAATTAAGATCTAGCGTGATCTACAGTGCATTAAACCACTAAAGCTACCACCTTTTTTGCTGTAGCACACACACACACACACACACACACACACACACACACACACACACACACGCACACGCACACACACACACACACACACACACACACACACACACACTGATTTATTTTCATGTAAATCAAATTGAGGGTCCTTTGAGAGTATTCATTGTCAAAGACAATGAATGGTGTACATTAACAACAACAAACTATGGATGTGATCAGTGTGGAAAACATTTCTCTACGAAGGGAAACCTTAAAAGCCATCAGAAAATGCATACTAGAGAGAACCTTAAAAGTCATCACAAAGTACATACTAGAGAGAAACCCTATGAATGTGATCAGTGTGGACAGTGCTTCTCTCACAAATCTGTGCTTAAAACACATCAGAGAATTCACACTGGAGAGAAACCTTATGCATGTGATCAGTGTGGGCAACAATTTGCTCAACTGTTCAGCCTTAAATCACACCAGATAATTCACAGTGGTGAGAAACCCTATGGATGTTTTCATTGTGGGCAACATTTCTCTCATATGAGCGACCTTAAACGCCACCAGAGAATTCACACTGGGGAGAAACCCTATGGATGTGATCAGTGTGGACAAAGCTTTTCTCAAATGCCTAGCCTTAAATGCCACCAGAGAGTACATACCGGAGAGAAACCCTATGGATGTGATCAGTGTGGAAAACACTTCTCTCAATTGGGCAACCTTAAAACACACCAGAGAATTCACACTGGTGAGAAACCCCAGAGTTTAGTGTGAATACTATGATGAGATTAGCTCCTCCATGTAATAGTGTTGGATGATGATGCTGTCGTGTTTACGAATAGTGGGGTCCCTTCGTGGTCACCATTATTATGTCGTATCTCATTGTAGTCTATAGGAGTACTTTTAACCATGTGTGGATAGTGAAGTAGAGTCCAGGCATGTCCTCTTTGCAGTCATTTTATTTAAGGACATTCAGCTTAGTTACACCAAATCATGTTCAGAGCAGCATCCTATCTCTCTGCCCTACTCTCTCCAACTGCTAAGAGTGACTGACCCCAGTTGCCTGAGAGCCAGCACCTGTAGAACAGCCCCCATAGACAGCTCCTGAAGACAGCCCCCCTCTGCACCTTTGCAGAGGCCTTTATCATTGACTTAACCATTGTGTGTATGTACGTGCACACTGACCAATGCATGTTGTATGTGCACACTTAATTACCCCTGTGTCTCCGAGCACAAATTAACAAAGGAGGTTTATTACCCCAAACCTAGAAATCTTTGATGACCTAGATAACCCAGTGGCATTCCTGCTAACTTACTGAGTTGTTTACCCTGTGGCACATGCAGGCCACTGCAGAAACACCCATATCAATCTTAACAGATCTCAATGTTCTCACACAGAAAGTCATTACTTGTGCACAAATAAAACAGCCTCATACATAATGTAATGTGAATATTCTATCATAATGTGACATGATGTGGGTTCCTCAGATACCACAATGCTTTTTTTTTATTCATGTTCTGATTTGTTGAAAGTAGACTTAACATTCTGTAAAGTACCTCTTCTCTTTTTGTTCTCATTCACCGGCTTGAGAATGTTCAGAGATGATTTAAATGCATCACTATGTATTTACTGTATTTTTGCTTCTGACCATCTATGTTTCATTTCATGAATTGATTATATGTCTGTTATAATGTATACTAAACTTGTCGCACATGCTGCAGATTGAAATAAAGGTCTTGATATTCAATATTGCATTCTCATTCTTATTCTCACTCACACACACACCAAGTGTCCAAGAAAGTAGTTCCGAATTAGCCTTGTATTTTAGTTTTTCCTACATGTTTGTTCTGTTTGCACTTCCATTTTTATTTTCCAGATTTTTATTTTACCTCGGGATGTAACTCAGGGCAATGTAAACGTGAAATGTTTAACCTGTGCCAATTATGTTCCTACTCATGCAGAAAGTTAGTCTGATTCATATAAGATTGTAAGCTGTCTTGTATTTTTTATTATATTTTACACACAATGTGAACTTCAAGTGTTCTTTAAGTACAGCTAAAGCAGTGGTTTTCAACCTTTTTGATACCAGGGTCCACCATTCATTCAGCATTTGAGCCACGGACCACCATTTGAGGACATTTTAGCCCCACAGACCCCAAAACTGAACATTATTCTTCTAGTTGTTTAGACTTGGGCTAATTAAGATGATGATCATTTTAACTCTTGAGAGTGTGAAAATGAAACTAACTAGACCTGCAAGGGTCCATTTGGTTTCATTTTTACGTCCTCAAGAGTTACATCTGGTTAAACAACTTAGCTGGGGACCACCTCGAACCCTCTTAGGGACCACCGGTTGAAAACCCCTGAGCTAAAGTGATATTTCCAAGTATAAAACATATTATAGTAGTAGTATGTAGTATGCTAAGTAAACAGTGTAGTGTACTGTAAGTATGATATAAGCAGTGGTAAGCAAACTTACAAACTTAGTATACGTTGTATGCTAAGGTAATACTTAAAGGTTTACTAGGAGTATAATATACTTCTAGTACACCTTTAAATATACTTAAATGTACTATTAGCAGAAGAGAGTAGTATATTTAAGTATAACAAATAAACTAGCAGTATATAGATGAGGGTTGCAGAAGCTGTGGGTTGCAGAAATAAAATATATGCAAATGTGTAGCCTGATGTAAATCAAATTGAGGGTCATTTGAAAGTACTTTCAGAATGAATCAGAATGAATGGTGTAGAATGTGTAAATTGGTGATACTTGGAGACAAGTATGTAGATTCTCTGTTCGGTGGTACATTTGCATGGTGGTACATTTGCATTTTATAAATAGCCCTAAATGTCATTGTCATTGTGCATTATTGTGTTGTGTTTTGACAGCACAGCATCGCTTATCTCAATTTGGAACCCTTAAAACATTTTTTCTCTCACATTAACATCTCACATGTAACTTGGAACTATGGAATGCACAACCTACAGTATCTATGGCTTTTACAAGTACCAAGATCAATCTAAAAGACCACATCACTGCATGTGGTGACAACTGTATTCATGTGTTTTACTAGGAGTGGGACTGCATCTGTCCTCCATTGTGTTATCTCAGCAACTCCATCAGCACAGAGAGGACAAGTAACTCTAGAAATCCACGGCACTCATGACTGCTCCAAATGACTTCTGGAGAACAGAACCAGGTAGAACCAGTTTTGGTGTGACTAAACATGTCATGTACTATATCAACTTAATATGTTGCTGAATGTAACATATCATGATACAATGCATGTCCTCTGCAATTAACCTTGGCATGGGTAGCCTATTATAGCGTTTTGGTGCAATACAATGCCCATGAAAAGGCAAACAAACATAGCAATGTTATACTGCAGTTAAAGTGCTTCAGAAATAATAGAATAAATGCCATGGACTGGTTATATGCAGTCATTTCAGTTACCACAGCTTGAAATAAGCTCGAGAGACATGTGTAATATGATATATAGTAATTTAGAGGTGTATGTTATCCCTCTTCAATTAAAATGTTATTACTTTAATAATCAATATCCACAACTAAATGTTGATTCAACTCAACAGGAGGCTCTAGGAGGATTCTTGTCTGCATGACAGAGTAACACGTCAGAGATTCCCATCCAGCATTTGCATTACTAGTATTGAGAGTCATTGTATACTTGATGTTTGAAGCACAGTATAGGTGTGAGACCAAATTAACATTCTATCTGTGTGTTGTGAAGACAATAGGTCTAGTCTAGAGGCCAAATGGTCCTTCTTGAGGTCTATTTGTGTGACAAAGAAGTGTGCTGACTGGCAGGACAGGCTGTTCACTTTTCCATGTAATGTATGCACATGTTGGTTAAACCCTTGTATGCAAGTCCTACTTTAAATGTGCATAAAACATCCCTGGAATGTGAACCCTTGGTCACTCTATATGGTGTGATTGTTTTGAATATTGACCAGATTTTTGGGAATTGTGTCCATAGCCCTTTTGTTACTTTGATTTTGATTAGTGATGGTGATTACACACCATTACCATTCACATTTTGGATGCTGCTATATAAATGTTTCAGGTTTTTTAGAAGCCTTAGGTCAGGCCTAAAAGTGCATTGTTGAATTTGATAAAACAGTGGCATTTAATGATCACTGCGACTTGTAGTCTATCTTCTAAGGTCATATTGGAGTTTGTCAAGTCTCAATATAACACCTCAGTTGCTTGTATGCCTATTTCAGGAATGTTAACATTAAACATGAAAATGGTGTATGATCCTCAATGGGGGTCTTGGTATAATCCAGAACAAATACAACTAGATAAGGTTTATGGGAAATGAATGTCACTCTATTGCCAACATTAAATAGTTATCGAATTAATTCTGGACAGAACAAATCATGAGACAAAAATGCAGCTGTGGGTTGCAGAAATTGTGCAACTGTGTGGCCTAATGTAAATCAAATTGAGGATCATTTAGACTATGAGAGTACTTTGAGAATGAATGGTGTACATTAACAACAAGATACTAGAATGTGTAAATTGGTGATACTTGGAGACAATGGAAGCCATTGTGTACACACTCTGTTTGGTAATGAGTGGGCATCTGCATTTTATAAATAGCATGAATGTCAGATGGTCGATGTGCACTATTGTGTTGTGATCTTGTAGATATTTTAGCGTCAGTGTCTGTGGTATGTTTCGTCTGTGTGTGTGTGTGTGTGTGTGTGTGTGTGTGTGTGTGTGTGTGTGTGTGTGTGTGTGCGCGTGCGTGCGTGCGTGCGTGTGTGTGTGTGTGTGTGTGTGTGAGCCCTGATATTTTTGGGCAATGAAAAGTGTGCCTTTGGATTAAAAATGGTTTAGAAACACTGCCCTAGGCTAGGCTGCCAAACATGTGATGAACAGCATTACCTTTAGATCCACATAGTAGTATACAGTATTTCTACCTTATTCAATAATGTCACATTTGTTTTAAACTTAACATCAGGAGAATGAATGAGCAACATATCTTGGAAAAAATAGCATATCTGAAAAATGTGCAGTCTAACAATAATCTAATTTAGGCCTACAGTGACACCTTCATGTAGCCTCTGTGTATGTTCATGTTGTATGAATGCTTTGTTAGTTAGACATGTAAACAGCATACACAATTTAGCATAATTAAACTTTAACAAACTCCCATGAAACAGCAGATATGCTATCACTCATTTTTTCCCTTTTGAATCACAATTAAATGTCTGTTCCACACTCCCTTTGGTGTATTTGAATGTTAATGGTATGTCATATAAAAACAGCAATTATGTGGAAATAATGCACTAAATCTCCCAACACACACACACACACACACACACACACACACACACACACAGACACACACACACACACACACACACGCACACACACACGCACGCACTCTCTCTAACGTGCCATGACCCTTGAAGAAGGCTTTCATCTATGAAGTAGTGTTCATTAATGTGTGGAGCAATCCAGCAATTTCTTAGGGTCATCCAAGTAACATTATTGTTTGTGAAATGATTATGGTAAATTTAGGGGGGAACATGTGGCTATACTATAAGCTTTGACTCTGACAGTGTCCTTACTTTTGGATACACAGGTATACTCATTTTCCATTAGCCTTGCTTTGACTTTGTTCACATATAGATTAAAGGGATGCCAATATGTCAATGAAACCTGAACATTAATAAATATGAAGCCTACACTGTTAACAGTTGATTTCTGTAATCATGTATAAATCATGACCTGGGGAGGAGAGAGGGGTGGAGCAAATGACCTGAGTGAGGGGTGGAGCATATGCAAATGTTTGTTGTGGTTGGTGGAGAGATGCTTCTATTGTTCTCCCCTTTGACCAATCAATTCAAGCAGTGAATGGTTCCATCTCAGGCTATAAGAAGCATATGTTCTTGGTCAGTTCCTCACAACTCCTCCAGGATTGATTGTGGACTCCAGACTTCAAGTGAAGATGAACTCTCTGAACCCCACCAAGAACAATTCTGCTCAGCAGGATGATCATCAAGACCTCTGTAAGTTACTTACTTACTTTTTAACCTAGTATTTTTCGTGTGTTTTGATTTATGGGTTTAACAAAATGCTTCGTATGAACACAGTTAACTAGTTGATGGGTTAAGTCCCATTAAGTACCCTAAACACTATTTCCTTTTTATTGTTTCCAATTCAGTGTTGAATCAGTCAGGCTTCCCTGGTCTACCAGAGGGGAATGGACAAAGAAGCTCAGCTAAGAAAAAGAATCACAGCTGTGATCAGTGTGGAAAACGCTTCCCCAAGTTGTCCGACCTTAAAAGACATCAGAGAATTCACACCGGAGAGAAACCCTATGGATGTGATCAGTGTGGACAACATTTCTCTACAAAGGGAACCCTTAAAACACATCAGAGAATACATACTGGAGAGAAGCCCTATGGATGTGATCAGTGTGGACAACAATTTGCTCAATTGACCAGCTTTAAATTACACCAGAGAGTTCACACTGGCGAGAAACCCTATGGATGTGATCATTGTGGAAAACACTTTTCTGCCATGGCCAATCTTAAACACCACCAGAAAGTACATACTGGAGAGAAACCCTATGGATGTGATCAGTGTGGACAAAAATTCGCTCAATTGTCCGGTCTTAAAGTACATCAAAGATCACATAGCGGAGAGAAGCCCTAATTTGCTCAATTGACCCACCTTAAATCACACCAGAGAATTCACACTGGCGAGAAACCCTATGGATGTGATCAGTGTGGACAACACTTCTCTTGCATGGGCAGCCTTAAAACACACCAGAGAATTCACACTGGCGAGAAACCATATGGGTGTGATCAGTGTGGACAGCAGTTTTCTCGAATGGAAAGCCTTAAACGACACCAGAGAGTACACACTGGAGAGAAACCCTATGGATGTGATCATTGTGAAAAACAATTCTCTCAATTGTACCACCTTAAAATACATCAAAGATCACATAGCGGAGAGAAACCCTATGGATGTAGTCAGTGTGGACAAAAATTTGCTCAATTGTCCGACATTAAAATACATCAAAGATCACATAGCGGAGAGAAGCCATATGGATGCATTGAGTGTGGACAACGATTTGCTCAATTGGCCAACCTTAAATCACACCAGAGAATTCACACTGGAGAGAAACCCTATGGGTGTGAGCAGTGTGGAAAACACTTCTCTCAATTGGCCAACCTTAAAACACACCAGAGAATTCACACTGGTGAGAAACCCTATGGATGTGATCAGTGTGGACAACATTTCTCTACAAAGGGAAACCTTAAAACACACCAGAGAATTCACACTGGTGAGAAACCCCAGAGTTTAGTGTGAACACTATGACGAGATTAGCTCCTCCATGTAATAGTGTTGAATGATGATAGTTTTTTTGACCACCGGAGAGACGGGTGACAGCCGGAATGTAGACGGCACCCGGGTGAGCAGTATGGGTTAGCGCCCCAGCCTGTGTCCTCCGTGAGGAGGAAGCCCAAAAACCTTGGTGAGGCCGTTAGGAGGGCCATTATGATTCACTGCTCCTGAATGAAATGCCGGTGCTGGGAGTCTGGTGCAACGCACAGGTCCTGTGCCATCCTGGTGAGAGCAGGAGCAGACCTGATGAGACGTAGGAGGGGTCTGGACAGGAGTCAACCCACAGAGCCTAGTCCCTCCATGTGCCAGAGTATAGTGCCTCTCAGTACCGGCAGAACAGTTCTGGAGCAGTGGATTGTGTGGCCTTGGGTCTTTCCCTAGTGGTCTGACCGAGAGTAGCTACTGGGACGTAAGTCGGGACTTGATCAACCCCAGCTGGGTCGCCTGAGTGAGGGGTTTGATGTTGCGAGACCCGAAACCCCGATGACCTTGGGATACATCACTGAGGATACGTCCCAGTTGCATCCATGCGATGTATCTTTAAACCTTTGATACATGTTTGGATTCATTGCATATAGACTGCACATATTGTAATTGGCCTAGTGTAGCTCTTCTCTTGGCCTGAGAGTGTTCAGTGAAACAATTACAATGACTTTGTGTTGGAGTTGTGTTCCCCTGCATTGCATCAGTCTGTGTACATCGTGTATTGATACATTGTTTTACGGCTGTATTACGCTTCCCTGCTTCTGTATTGTGTTCTTGTTATATTGCATTTCTTGCTGTTATGTTCTTGCTTTAGCGAACATATGTTTTCTCATGCCAATAAAGCCATTTGAATTGAATTGTATTGACTATATTTCTATATGGAACTGCATCTCCCATCCAGTTACTTTTCACCACAAACAGCTGTTCCTTCCCCAAGCTCATTGTGTCTGATGGTTGTGAAATGATCTGGACATGATCTAGACACAACTTTATGGAATGCACAACCTACAGTATCTATGGCTTTGACGAGTAAGAAGACCAATCTAAAAGACCATGCATTGACTCATTCAAATACTATTTACATCACGGCATGTAGTGACATTTGTATTCACATCTTTGACTGGGAGTGGGACTGCATCTGTCATGCATTGTGTTATCCATGAAACTCCATAGAACCAGTTTTGGTGTGATTAAACTTAACTTAATATATTGCTAAATGCAATGTATCATGTTAAAATGTATGTCCTCTAAATGCAATCTGGTTGTTTCTCTGTTTCTTTCATTTGCTCTTGACACATGCGTTATCTTAATTATTATGGGTAACCTATAGCCTTTTGGTGCAATACATAGGATAATAGAATACCCATGCAATGGCAAATAACCAAATAATTATAACAGTGTTTGAATCAGACTGGGCCAAGACCAAAGTTGTACTGCAGCTAAAGTGCTTCAGAAACAATTGAAGAAATGCCATGGACTGGTTATATGCAGTGGTGATTTGAATGACCACAGCTTGAAACAAGCTTGAGAGACATGTGCAATATGATGTATAGTAATATAGAGATGTGTGTTATCCGCCTTTAATTAAATGCTATTACTTTAATAATCAATATCCACAACTAAATGTTGATTCAACTCAACAGGAGGCTCTAGGAGGATTCTTGTCTGCATGACAGAGTAACACGTCAGAGATTCCCATCCAGCATTTGCATTACCAGTATTGGAAGTCATTGTATACAGGATGTTTGAAGCAAAGTTGGGTGTGAAATCAAATTAACATTCTATTTGTGTGTTGTGAAGACAAGGGGTCTATATAATGTATGCACATTTTGGTCACACCCTTGTATACAAGTCCTACTTTAAATATGCATAAAACATCTCCGGAATGTGAACCCTTGGTCACTCTACAACACGGTGTGATTGTCCTGAATGGTGACCAGATTTTTGGGCTGCCACACATACTACCATTTCATACAACCATTTATCCTTTATTTCCATCCATTTTGAGATACTCTATGAAGGCAGACGATATTTTCTTGAATGAGTTGTGGGATCTAATTCTCTCCATTTGTATATTTGATGTCATCTCGTTGAGCCATTTCATAAAACATGATTCAAGTCCCCAGAAATAGCTATGAAAGCGTCAGGATGTTGTGTCTGTAGCCTGGCCACGGTTGATTGTAACATTTCACACACCAGCCCTGCGTCAGCCCTCCGCTGAATGTATACACAGATGGCAATGACGTGGGATATCTCTCTCTGGACATAATAGGGTCTAAGGCTGACAGCTAGAAGCTCTATATCGGGGGTGCATATTGCTTCTTTAACAGTTACATGGCCCGGGTTACACCATCTATTATTAATATACAGTATAACTCTTTCTCCTTTCGACTTGCGGCACGCTTTGTTATCCCTGTCCGTCCGCACTAGACTGAACTCCTGTAGCTCCACCGCGGAGTCCGGCTTGAGACTGGTTAGCCACGTTTCTGTCAGTGCGATCACACTGCTCTCTCTGTAGATATGTTGCGTTTTTATTAATCACACATTCTAGTATCTTGTTGTTAATGTACTCCTGAATGGTGTACATTAACAACAAGATACTAGAATGTGTAAATTGGTGATACTTGGAGACAATGGAAGCCAGTGTGTAGATTCTCTGTTTGGTAATGAGTGGGCCATCTGCATTTTATAAATAGCATAAATGTCAGGCGGTCGATGTGACCTATTGTGTTGTAATCTTGTAGATATTTTTAGCGTCAGTGATGGTGATTACACATCATTAATTTTACATTGTTGAACTTGATTAAACAGTGGTATTTAATGATCACTGGGACTTGTAGCCTATTATCTTAGGTCATATTGGAGTCTGTCGAGTCTCAATATAACACCTTGATTGCTTGTAGGCCTATGAAAAATGGTATATGGTATATGGTCCTATAGGAGTCTTAATTGGTATAATCCAGAAAAAAATACAACTAGATAAGGTGTGTGGGAAATGAATGTCACTCTATTGCCAACATTAAATAGGCAAATTAATCAAATTATTTCTAGATCTGGATTCTGGATCGGTGTGTAGATTTCTCTTTTTGGTAATGAGTGGGCCATCTGCATTTTATAAATAGCATAAATGTCAGGCGGTCGATGTGACCTATTGTGTTGTAATCTTGTAGATGTTTTAGCTTCAGGAGTTTCTTGGGATTAAAAAAAGTTTGAGAAACACTGCCTAGGCCAGGCTGCCAAACTGAACAGCATTACCTTTAGATCCACATAGTAGGATACAGTATTACTACTTTATTTAATAATGTCACTTTTATGTTTTAACTTAATATCAGGAGAATGAATGAGCAACATGCCTTGAAAAGAATGTGCAGTTTAACAATTATCTTATTTAGGCCTACAGTGACACCTTCATGTACCTCTGTGTATGTTCAAGTTGTATGATTGACTGAATACTTTGTTAGTCGGACATGTAAACAGCAGCATGCACAATTTAACATGATTTAACTTTAACAAACTCCCAGAAAACAACAGATATGCTACCACTCTTATTTCATTTTAAATCACAATTAAATTTCTGTTTCACATTGGCTTTGGTTGTGTTTTTCTGCTTTGTTTCTCTTAATTGTATTGTAATGTTTTATAAGACATACCATATTTACTCTAGTTAATCATTAACATTCAGGTATGTAGAAATAATGCACTAAACAACTAAACCCCCCAACTTTTTGCTGTAGTACAAACAGACACACACAAACACCCTCTCCAACGAACCAAGACCCTTAAAGATCTTATTTTTTTATTTATTTATTTTTTTACTAGTAGTAGTAGTAGTAGTAGTAGTAGTAGTAGTAGTAGTAGTAGTAGTAGTAGTAGAAGTAGTAGTAGTAGTAGTGTTTTGGGTTTTGATATACAAAGCTTGCGCATTAATGTGTGGACCAATTTAGCACTTTGTTAGGCTTTGAATTAGGTCAATCTATAATCTATAAACTAAATTTAATAGTAATCATTTAAAGTTTATTTGCGTCATCCAAGTAACATTATGGATTGTGAAATGATTATGATACATTTAGGGGGGGGGGGGGGGGGGGGGGGGGGGTGCACTATGAGCTTTGACTCTGACAGTATCCTTACTTTTGGATACACAGGTATACTCATTTCCCATTATCCATGTTTTGACTTTGTTCACATATAGACTAAATGACATATATATGCCAATGAAACCTGACCATTAATAAATATGAAGCCTACACTGTTAACAGTTGATTTCTGTAAGCATGTATAAATCATGACCTGGGGAGGAGAGAGGGGTGGAGCATATACAAATGTTGTGGTTGGTGGAGAGATGCTTCTATTGTTCTCCCCTTTGACCAATCAATTCAAGCAGTGAATGGTTCCATCTCAGGCTATAAGAAGAGCATGTTCTTGGTCAGTTTCCCACAACTCCTCCAGGATTGATTGTGGACTCCAGACTTCAAGTGAAGATGAACTCTCTGAACCCCACCAAGAACAATTCTGCTCAGCAGGATGATCATCAAGACCTCTGTAAGTTACTTACTTCTCTCATGCTTTTTTAATCTGGTATTTTTCATGTGTTTTGATTCATTGGTTTAACAAAAATGCTTCGTATGAACTAGTTGATGTGTTGTAAGTTAAGTACCATTAAGTACCCCTAAACAATATTTCCTTTTTTATTGTTTCCGTTTCAGTGTTGAATCAGTCAGGCTTCCCTGGTCTACCAGAGGGGAATGGACAAAGAAGCTCAGCTAAGCAAAAGAACCACAGCTGTGATCAGTGTGGAAAACGCTTCCCCAGCATGTCCAGCCTTAAAACACATCAGAGAATTCACACCGGAGAGAAACCCTATGGATGTGATCAGTGTGGACAACATTTCTCTACAAAGGGACACCTTAAAACACATCAGAGAATTCACACCGGAGAGAAACCCTATGGATGTGATCAGTGTGGACAGCAGTTTTCTCAAATGGAAAGCCTTAAAAAACACCAGAGAATTCACACTGGCGAGAAACCCTATGGATGTGATGAGTGTGGAAAATACTTTTCTCACATGGCCACCCTCAAACACCACCAGAAAGTACATAATGGAGAGAAGCCCTATGGATGTGATCAGTGTGGGCACCATTTCTCTCGCATGGAAATTCTTGAAAAACACCAGAGAATTCACACTGGTGAGAAACCCTATGGATGTGATCAGTGTGGAAAACACTTCTCTCAATTGGCCAGCCTTAAAACACACCAGAGAATTCACACTGGTGAGAAACCCTATGGATGTGATCAGTGTGGAAAACACTTCTCTCAATTGGTCCATCTTAAAAGACACCAGAGAATTCACACTGGGGGGAAACCTCAGAGTTTAGTGTGAACACTATGATGAGATTAGCTCCTCCATGTAATGGCGTTGAATGATGATAGTTTTTGATTAATCTTTGGATTCATTGCATATAGAGTGTACATACTGTAGATCTTCTCTTGGCCCGAGTGTTCAAGAAAACGATTAAAACTGTATGAGTATGTATGAGTATGGTGGTGACTTTGTGTTGGAATTTGTGTTCCTTGCACTGCATCAGTCTGTGTACATTGTGTATTGATACATTGTTGTACTGCTGTATTACACTTCCCTGCTTCTGTTATATTGTGTTTTATTGTGATATTGCATTTCTTGCTGTTATGTTCTTGCTTTGGCAATGCAAACGTATGTTTTCTCATGCCAATAAAGCCATTTGAATTGAATTGAATTGTATTGACTATATTTCTATATGGAACTGCATCTCCCCTCCCTCACCACAAACAGCTGTTCCTTCCCCAAGCTCATTGTGCCTGATGGATGTGAAATGATCTAGACATGATCTAGACACAACTTTATGGAATGCACAACCTACAGTATCTATGGCTTTGACGAGTAAGAAGACCAATCTAAAAGACCATGCATTGACTAATTGAAATTCTATTTACATCACGGCATGTAGTGACATTTGTATTCACATCTTTGACTGGGAGTGGGACTGCATCTGTTTCTTTCATTTGCTCTTGACCCATGTGTCCAAAATTCTATTACTTTAATAATCAATATCCAGAACTAAATGTTGATTAAACTCAACAGAAATTAAGTTTAACTAGGAGGCTTCTTGTCTGCATGACAGAGTAACACGTCAGAGATTCCCATTCAGCATTTGCATTACTAGTATTGAGAGTCATTGTATACATGATTTTGAAGCACAGTTAGGTGTGAGATCAAATTAACATTCTATCTGTGTGTTGTGAAGGCAAGAGGTCTAGTCTAGAGGCCAAATGGTCCTTCTTGAGGTCTATTTGTGTGACAAAGAAGTGTGCTGACTGGCAGGACAGGCTGTTCACTTACCCATGTAATTTTGGTTAAACCCTTGTATACAAGTCCTACTTTAAATGTGCAAAAAACATCCCTTGAATGTGAACGCTTGGTACATACACGGTGTGATTGTTTTGATTGTTTTTGTGCATGGTGTCCATAGCCTTTTTGTCACTTTGATTTTGATTAGTGGTGTAATGGGGAGTACACATCATTAATTGTGCATTGTTGAATTTGATTAAACAGTGGCATTTAATGATCACTGGGACTTGTAGCCTGTTATCTTAGGTCATATTGGAGTCTGTTGAGTCACAATATAACACCTCAGTTGCTTGTATGCTTATTTTATGAATGTTAACATTAAACATAAAAATGGTATATGGTCCTCAATGGGGGTCTTGGTATAATCCAGGAACAAATACAACTAGATAAGGTTTATGGGAAATGAATGTCACTCTATTGGCAACATTAAATAGTTACCAAATTAATTTTGGACAGAACAAATCACGACACAAAATGCAGCTGTGGGTTGCAGAAATTATGCAACTGTGTGGCCTAATGTAAATCAAATTGTGGATCATTTAGACTATGAGAGTACTTTGAGAATGAATGGTGTACATTAACAACGAGATACTAGAATGTGTAAATTGGTGATACTTGGAGACAATGGAAGCCAGTGTGTAGATTCTCTGTTTGGTAATGAGTGGGCATCTGCATTTTATAAATAGCATAAATGTCAGGCGGTCAATGTGACCTATTGTGTTGTGATCTTGTAGATATTTTTAGCGTCAGTGGTTGTGGTATGTTTCGTCAGTGTGTGTGTGTGTGTGTGTGTGTGTGTGTGTGTGTGTGTGTGTGTGTGTGTGTGTGTGTGTGTGTGTGTGTGTGTGTGAGCCCTAATTTATTTTGGGCAATAAAAAGTGTGCCTTGGGATTAAAAAAGGTTGAGAAAACACTGCCCTTAGCCTGGTCTAGCCCTCAATGATTTTGGCCTTGGGGGGGGGTGTGTCGTGGGATCCACACGGCGGAAGTGCTGCGCGCTCTGATTTGATCTCACTAACGTGTCATCATCCCCGGCCCCTCCCGCGCCCGTCCACTGCTGTTCTACGTCACATCATTTAGAGCGACGCCCCACCCCGGAAGGTTCACTCCCACTTGAAGGCCACTTTCCAACGTGCGTTAGTCCAGGCTTTCCGTTTTCGCGCAAGGCAAACGAAAATGAAAGCCTGGGTGTCGAGGCTACACTGCCCTAGGCTAGGCTGCCAAACATGTGTTGAACAGCATTACCTTTAGATCCACATAGTAGTATACAGTATTTCTACTTCATTCAATATCACATCCCATATCACAATTAATATCACGAGAATGAATGAATGAACAAATGAATGAACAAATATTGAAACAAAATTGTACATCTGAAAAATGTGCAGTCTAACAATAATCTAATTTAGGCCTACAATGACACCTTTGTGTATGTCAAAGCTGAATGATGGACTGAATAATTTGTTAGACATGTAAGCGCATGCACAATTTAACGAAATTTATCAAAAATCAACAGATATGCTACCACTCTTATTTATTTTAAATCATAATTAAAACTCTGTTTCACACTGCTTTTTTGTTTGTGTTTTCTGCTTCGTTTCTCTTAATTGTATTTGCTGTTTTATAAGACATACCATATTTACTTTAGTTCATCATTGACATTGGAAATAATGCGCTAAAGAACTAAACTTCCCATTTTTTGCTGTAGTACACACACACACACACACACACACACACACACACACACACACACACACACTCACACACACACACACACACACACACACACACACACACACACACACACACACACACACACACACACACACACACACACACACACACACACACACAGACACACACCCTCTCCAACGAGCCATGGCCCTTAAATAACTGCATTTCACTTTTTTCCACATGTAAATGTGTTTTGATACACAAAGCTTGCACATTAATAGTGGAGCAATCCAGCACTTTAAATTAGGTCAATCTATAATCTATAATCTATAAACTAAAATTGCAATAGTAATTGTTTAAAGTTTCTTTGGGTCATCCAAGTAACATAATGTATTGTGAAATGATTATGGTACATTTGGGGGGGGGGGGGGGGGTGGCTATACCATGAGCTTTGACTCTGGCAGTGTCCTTACTTTTGGATACACATGTATACTCATTTCCCATTAGCCATGGTTTGACTTTGTTCACATATAGACTAAATTATGTCAATGAAACCTGAACATTAATAAATGAAGTTAAATATGAAGCCTGCACTGTTAACAGTTGATTTCTGTAATCATGTATAAATCATGACCTGGGGAGGAGAAAGGGGTGGAGAAAATGACCTGAGTGAGGGGTGGATCAAATGCAAATGTCTTTTGTGGTTGGTGAAGATATGCTTCTATTGTTCTCCCCTTTGACCAATCAATTCAAGCAGTGAATGGTTCCATCTCAGGCTATAAGAAGCATATGTTCTTGGTCAGTTCCTCACAACTCCTCCAGGATTGATTGTGGACTCCAGACTTCAAGTGAAGATGAACTCTCTGAACCCCACCAAGAACAATTCTGCTCAGCAGGATGATCATCAAGACCTCTGTAAGTTACTTACTTCTCTCATGTTTTATTAATCTGGCATTTTTCATGTGTTTTGATTCACAGGTTTAACAAAAATGCTTCGTATTAACCCAATAAACTAGGTGATGGGTTGTAAGTTAAGTACCATTACGTACGTAACAATATTTCCCTTTTTATTGTTTCCAATTCAGTGTTGAATCAGTCTGGCTTCCCTGGTTACCAGAGGGGGATGGACAAAGAAGCTCAGCTAAGCAAAAGAACCACAGCTGTGATCAGTGTGGAAAACGCTTCCCCAGCATGTCCAGCCTTAAAATACATCAGAGAATTCACACTGGAGAGAAACCCTATGGATGTGATCAGTGTGGACAACATTTCTCTACAAAGGGACACCTTAAAATACACCAGAGGATTCACACTGGCGAGAAACCCTATGGATGTGATCAGTGTGGACAGTGCTTCTCTCACACATTTGCGCTTAAAACACATCAGAGAATTCACACCGGAGAGAAACCTTATGCATGTGATCAGTGTGGGCAACAATTTGCTCAACTGGCCTACCTTAAATCACACCAGAGAATTCACACTGGTGAGAAACCCTATGGATGTGTTCATTGTGGACAATGCTTCTCTCAATTGGCCCACCTTAAAAGACACCAGAGAATTCACACTGATGAGAAACCCTATGGATGTGATCATTGTGGACAACATTTCTCTACAAAGGGAAACCTTAAAACACACCAGAGGATTCACACTGGAGAGAAACCCTATGGATGTGATGAGTGTGGAAAACACTTCTCTCGATTGGCCCACCATAAAAGACATCAGAGAATTCACACAGGTGAGAAACCCTATGGATGTGATCAGTGTGGAAAACACTTCTCTCAATTGACCAGCCTTAAAAGACACCAGAGAATTCACACTGGTGAGAAACCTCAGAGTTTAGTGTGAACACTGACGAGATTAGCTCCTCCATGTAATAGTGTTGGATGATGATACTTTTTAATTCATGTTCTGATTTGTTGAAAGTAGACTTAACATCCTGTAAATCACCTCTTCTCTTTTTGTTCTTATTCACCGGCTTGAGAATGTTCACAGATATGATTTAAATGCATCACTATGTATTTACTGTATTTTTGCTTCTGACCATCTATGTTTCATTTCATGAATTGATTACATGGCTGTTATAATGTATACTAAACTTGTTGCACATGCTGCAGATTGAAATAAAGGTCTTTATATTCAATTGCATTCTCATTCTCTCTCTCTCTCTCTCTCTCTCTCTCTCTCTCTCTCTCTCTCTCTCTCTCTCTCTCTCTCTCTCTCTCTCTCTCTCTCTCTCACACACACACACACACACACACACAAACATCTGTATTTTATAAAACACATAATGCCATTGTACACTATTTTTTGTGAGCTTGTAGGTTTTCAGCTTCAGGAGTTAGGGTATGTTTTGCCAGACTGTACTATAACAATGATACACGATGATACTTCTGTCCCCTAGGCTGCCAAACATGTGATGTGTGACAACATTACCTAAAAGTAACGAGGTGACAGCATTACTTTTGTGTGTGTGCCCCGTGATATAATTGTACCTTTAGACCCACAGTATGAAGTATTTCTACTTTATTCGATACGATCACATTTTTTAAACTTAATATTAAGAAAAAAGTTATTATTTAGTTATTATGTTTTGTTTTTCTTTTCTTGTGTGTTCTCAAGTCATGTCCTGGCAAAGTACAATGACATCACCATTCAAGCTGTACGGAGAAAGAAGTGCAACAATCTTGGCTTTGTGTCCAAGAAAGTAGTTCCGAATTAGCCTTGTATTTTAGTTTTTCCTACACATTTGTTCTGTTTGCAATTCCATTTTTATTTACCTGGGGATGTAACTCAGGGCAATGTAAAAGTGAAATGTTAAACCTGTGCCAATTATGTTCATAGTCACACAGAAAGTTAGTCTGATTCATATAAGATTGTACACCGTATGACAGTGTTTTGTACATTAAGTTTTATAAATGTACCAAATTATTAAAGCTGTCTTGTCTTGTCTAGTGTCTAGTGCGATGCAGGTAGAACATTAATCCACCCGTGTTACACAGAGTATGCGCTACAGGCTTGAGGCGTGGGGACGGAATGTGCGCTTCAACTTTCTCTCTCTGCATTTCTTTCTCTACGGCTCAGGCCCGGATGTAACCTTTCCCAATTGGGGGGGCAGGCAAAAATTGTATAGTACAGCTCCTTCATATGGGCAATCAGGGGGGCATTCCCTCCTTGCCCAGCCAGGCCTACAGTATATCCGGCTCTGCATTAGTTACACATAGGGCCATAGAAGAAAAGTGAAATGTTTAACCTGTGCCATTTATGTTCGTACTCATGCAGAAAGTTAGTCTGATTCATATAAGATTGTACACCCGACCGTATGACAGTGTTTTGTACATTAAGTTTACCAAATTATTATTTTTTTATATTTTTTTATTATATTTTACACACAATGTGAACTTCAAGTGTTCTTTAAGTACAGCTAAAGCAGTTGTTTTCAACCTTTTTGCTACCAGGGCCCACCATTTATTTAGCATTTGAGCCACGGACCACCATTTGAGGACATTTTAGCCCCACAGACCCCAAAACTAAAGATTTATTTTGCTTCTGTCCATGAACATTAATCTTCTAGTTGTTTAGACTTGTTCTAATTAAGATGATCATTTTAACTTTTGACAGTGTGAAAATGAAACCAAATGGACCGCAAGGGTCCATCCAGCATTTGCATTACTACTATTGAGAGTCATTGTATACTTGATGTTTGAAGCACAGTATAGGTGTGAGACCAAATTAACATTCTATTTGTGTGTTGTAAAGACAAGAGGTCTAGTCTAGAGGCCAAATGGTCATTCTTGAGGTCTATTTGTGTGATAAAGAAGTGTGCTGACTGGCAGGACAGGCTGTTCACTTTTTCCATGTAATGTATGCACATTTTGGTTACACCCTTGTATACAAGTGACTTTAAATGTGCATGAACATCCCTGGAATGTGAACCCTTGGTCTCTCTATATGGTGTGATTGTTTTGAATATTGACCAGATTTTTGGGAATTGTGTCCATAGCCCTTTTGTTACTTTGATTTTGATTAGTGATGGTGATTACACACCATTACCATTCACATTTTGGATGCTGCTATATAAATGTTTCAGGTTTTTTAGAAACCTTAGGCCAGGCCTAAAAGTGCATTGTTGAATCTGATTAAACAGTGGCATTTAATGATCACTGAGACTTGTAGCCTATCTTCTAAGGTCATATTGGAGTTTGTCAAGTCTCAATATAACACCTCAGTTGCTTGTATACCTATTTTATGAATGTTAACATTAAACATGAAAATGGTATATGGTCCTCAATGGGGGTCTTGGTATAATCCAGAACAAATACAACTAGATAAGGTTTATGGGAAATGAATGTCACTCTATTGCCAACATTAAATAGTTATCAAATTAATTCTGGACAGAACAAATCATGACACAAAAATGCAGCTGTGGGTTGCAGAAATTGTGCAACGGTGTGGCCTAATGTAAATCAAATTGAGGGTCCTTAAGACTATGAGAGTACTTTGAGAATGAATGGTGTAAATTAACAACGAGATACTAGAATGTGTAAATTGGTGATACTTGGAGACAATGGAAGCCAGTGTGTAGATTCTCTGTTTGGTAATGAGTGGCCATCTGCATTTTATAAATGGCATAAGTGTCAGGCAGTCAATGTTCAGGCTGCAAAACATGTGATGAACAGCATTACCTTTAGATCCACATAGTAGTGTACATTATTTCTACTTTATTCAATAATGTTTTTTTGTTTTTAAACTTGACATCAGGAGAATGAATGAGCAACATATCTTGAAACAAAATAGTAGATCTGAAAAAAATGTGCAGTCTAACAACACAATCTAATGTAGGCCTACAGTGACACCTTCATGTAGCCTCTGTGTATGTCAAAGCTGAATGATTGACTGAATACTTTGTTAGTCAGTCATGTAAACACCATGCACAATTTCACAGAATTTAACTCCAAGAAAACAACAGATATGCTACCACTCTTATTTATTTTAAATCACAATTAAAACTCTGTTTCACACTGCCTTTTTGTTGTGTTTTTCTGCTTTGTTTCTCTTAATTGTATTTGCTGTTTTATAAGACATACCATATTTACTTTAGTTCATCATTAACATTCAATTACGTGGAAATAATGCACTAAAGCACTAAACTTTCCAAGTTTTTGCTGTAGTACACACAGACACACCCACACCCTCTCCAACGAGCCACAACCCTTAAATAACTCTTTTTTTTATTTATTTTTTATTTTTCGAGTAGTAAGAGTGTTTTGATACACAAAGCTTGCACATTAATAGGTGGAGAAATCGGCAGGCATTATGAGCCCCAGCTGTGTGGTGCTCAAGGGAGCTTTCCATCCCTGGATTGACAGCTCATTGTAGGATTTTTGGTGCTCCTGGGCACCGGAGCACCACTTATGTTTACCCCTGGTAATAGTAATCATTTAAAGTTTCTTTGGGTCATCCAAGTAACATTATGGTTGTGAAATGATTATGGTACTTTCTCATTTTAGTTATAGAGGGCAAGTATAGTGTTTTAAGGCATATTTGACTCATTAGCCAGGGATTCTTTTAACAGTTGATTTCGAGAATCATGCATAAATCAGCTAAACCGTTGTTGATGTGGTTTGCAGAGATAAAAAAATGTCATTGCTTGATGATAATGATAATGATAATGGAAGAAATCGATGGTGCTTTTGACTGTGTACTTGAGAATACTCTAACAGTGAAAATGACTGCTATAGATTAACGACTGAACACTAGCGCGTGTGTGTGTGTGTGTGTGTGTGTGTGTGTGTGTGTGTGTGTGTGTGTGTGTGTGTGTGTGTGTGTGTGTGTGTGTGTGTAGCCCCACATAACAGTTTAGAGTATTTCTACTTCATTCAATACAATCACATTTGTTTGTTTGCAAAAACCTAATATCAAGAAAATTACTGAGCAACATATTGAAACAAAATAGTATATCTGAAAAATGTGTCTAACAATAATCTAATTTAGATCTACAGTGACCTTTATGTAGCCTCTGTGTATGCTCACCTTGCATGATTGAATACTTAAACAGCATAAAATAACTTTACCAAACCCAAAAACAGCAGCCATGATACCACTCTTGTTTATTTTAAATCACAATGCCTGTTTCACAATGGCTTTGTATGTTTATGTTATGTAGGACATACCATATTTACTTTTACAGTTCATAATTTACATTTGATTATGTGGAAATAAGTCACTAAAGCACAAAACTTGTGCCTATATTATGAGCTTTGACTCTGACAATGTCCTTACTTTTGGATACACACGCATACTCATTTCCCATTATCCATGTGTTGACTTTCTTCACATATAGACTAAATGATATCAATATGTCAATGAAACCTGAACATATGAAGCCTACACTGTTAACAGTTGATTTCTGTAATCATGTATAAATCATGACCTGGGGAGGAGAGAGGGGTGGAGCAAATGACCTGAGTGAGGGGTGGAGCATATGCAAATGTTTATTGTGGTTGGTGGAGAGATGCTTCTATTGTTCTCCTCTTTGACCAATCAATTCAAGCAGTGAATGGTTCCATCTCAGGCTATAAGAAGCATATGTTCTTGGTCAGTTTCCCACAACTCCTCCAGGATTGATTGTGGACTCCAGAGTTCAAGTGAAGATGAACTCTCTGAACCCCACCAAGAACAATTTCTGCTCAACAGGATGATCATCAAGACCTCTGTAAGTTAATTACTTCTCTCATGCTTAAAATCTGGTATTTTTTTCATGTGTTTTGATTCATTGGTTTAACAAAAATGCTTTGTATGAACTAGTTGATGTGTTGTAAGTTAAGTACCATCAAGTATCCCTAAACAATATTTCCTTTTTTATTGTTTCCGTTTCAGTGTTGAATCAGTCAGGCTTCCCTGGTCTACCAGAGGGGAATGGACAAAGAAGCTCAGCTAAGCAAAAGAACCACAGCTGTGATCAGTGTGGAAAACGCTTCCCCAGCATGTCCAGCCTTAAAATACATCAGAGAATTCACACCGGAGAGAAACCCTATGGCTGTCATCAGTGTGGACAACATTTCTCCACAAAGGGACACCTTAAAAACCATCAGAAAGTACATACTAGTGAGAGACCTTTTGGCTGCGATCTGTGTGGACAACATTTCCGTTCAAAGGGAAGCCTTAAAATACATCAGAGAGTACATACCGGAGAGAAACCTTATGGCTGTGATCAGTGTGGACATCGCTTCTCTCGGATGGCCACGCTTAGAACTCACCAGAGAATTCACACTGGAGAGAAACCCTATGGATGTGAGCAGTGTGGACAACATTTCTCTACAAAGGGAAACCTTAAAAGACACCAGAGAATTCACACTGGAGAGAAACCCTATGGATGTGAGCAGTGTGGAAAACACTTCTCTAAATTGGCCCACCTTAAAAGACACCAGAGAATTCACACTGGTGAGAAACCCTATGGATGTGATCAGTGTGGACAACAATTTGCTGAATTGACCCACCTTAAAACACACCAGAGAATTCACACAGGTGAGAAACCCTATGGATGTGATCATTGTGGGCAACACTTTTCTCAAAAAGCTAGTCTTAAACACCACCAGAGAGTACACACCGGAGAGAAACCCTATGGATGTGATCAGTGTGGGCATCGCTTCTCTCACACATCCACACTTAAAACACATCAGAGAATTCACACTGGAGAGAAACCCTATGGATGTGATCATTGTGGACAACATTTCTCTACAAAGGGACACCTTAAAACACACCAGAGAATTCACACTGGTGAGAAACCCTATGGATGTGATCATTGTGGACAACAATTTGCTGAATTGGCCCACCTTAAAACACACCAGAGAATTCACACAGGTGAGAAACCCTATGGATGTGATCAGTGTGGACAACACTTTTCTCAATTGGGTAACCTTAAACGACACCAGAGAATTCACACTGGTGAGAAACCCCAGAGTTTAATGTGAACACTATGACGAGATTAGCTCCTCCATGATGATACTTTCTTTTTATTCATGTTCGGATTTGTTGACAGTAGACTGTAAATTATCGCTTCTCTTTTTGTTCTTATTCACCGACTTGAGAATGTTATAGAGATATGATTTAATGAGAGATATGATTTAAATGCATCACTATGTATCGACTGTATTTTTGCTTCTGGCCCTGCATATTTCATTTCATGAATTGATTATCTGCCTGTATCTATCTATCCCTAAACATGTCACACAAACATTATGCTGCAGATTGAAATAAAGGTCTTGGTATTCAATGTTGCATTCTTATTCTCTATTTTTGTTACACACACACACACACACACACACACACACACACACACACACACACACACACACACACACACACACACACACACACACACACACACACACACACACACACTAAAGCACAGTACAGCAGTTGGGTGGCATTGACACACATACTCATGCATATTAAAATGTTTGCCTCATGTGTTGGTTATGGGACACATTGCATTGAAATTCTACTAAATCACTGCATGTAGTGATTTAACTTGACTGGGAGTCGAGTTTATTTGACTGGAGTGGAACTGCATTCTTGTATACCTTTTACAAATGTTAGATTAAAAATACAAATTGTGTAAAGTGCTCAATGTGGGTCTTGGTATCAACGACAAGATACTAGAACGTGTAAATTGGTGATACTTGGAGACAATGTACATTATCTGTTCAGGACTGAGTGGTACATCTGCATACAAAAGGCATACCGTCATTGTCATTATGCACTGTTGTGTTGTGAGCTTGTTCAGCTACAGGTGTTGGGGTATGTTTTGCAATGATACAAAGCTGTACTTTCTGTTGTACTAGCTGTACTATCTCCTAGGCTGCCAAAAATGTGATGAACAGCCTTACTTTAAGGTCCACATAGTAGTATTATACTTCATTCATTACTATCTGTTGTTTTTACTCTTAATATCAAGAGAATGAATGAGAAACAACCTTGTCAACCTTTAACGCCACCAGAGAGTACATACTGGAGGGAAACCATTTGGATGTGAGCAGTGTGGACATCGTTTCTCTCGCTTGTCCATGCTTAAAGCACATCAGAGAATTCACACCGGAGAGAAACGCTATAGATGTGATCAGTGTGGACAACAATTCGCTAGATTGGTAAATGTAAACAGCATACACAATTTAACATAATTGAAGTTTAACAAACTCCCATGAAACAGCAGATATGCTATCACTATTTTTTCTTTTGAATCACAATGTTCCACACTCCCCTTGGTGGCGGCGTTCTGCTTTGTTTCTCTTAATTGTATTTGCTGTTTTTATATGACATACCATTAACATTCAATTATGTGGAAATAATGCACTAAATCTCCCAACTTTTTGCTGTAGCACACACACACACACACACACACACACACACACACACACACACACACACACACACACACACACACACACACACACACACACACACACACGCACACTCTCTCTCTCTCTCTCTCTCTCTCTCTCTCTCTCTCTCTCTTTAACATGCCATGACCCTTGAAGAACTCTTTCATCTATTTACAACCCCAATTCCGTTGAAGTTGGGACGTTGTGAAAAATGTCAATAAAACCAGAATGCATTGATTTGCAAATCGTTTTCAACCTATATTCAGTTGAATACACCACAAAGACAATATATTTAATGTTCAAACTGATAAACTTTATTATTTTTTGAAATTATACAATCTTTTGTAAATTGATCCATGCAACACGTACCAAAAAAGTTGGGACGGGGGCAACAAAAAACTGGGAAAGGTCATGAATGCACAAATAACGCCTGTTCAGAACATTCCACAGGTAAACAGGTTCATTTTAAACAGTTTAATATTGTGATTGGGTATAACAGGACCATCCCAGTCGTTCAGAATCAAAGATGGGGCGAGGTTCACCACTTTGTGAACAATTCTGTGAGAAAGTCATCCAACGGTTTAAAAACAATGTTTCTCAACATTCAATTGCAAGGAATTTGGTGATTTCATCATCTACAGTCCATAATATAATCAAAACATTCAAAGAATCTGAAGAACTTGCTATACTAAAGCGACAAGACCGAAAACCAACACCGAATACTTGTGACCTTTGATCCCTCAGGTGGCTCTGCATTAAAAACTGACATCATTGTGTAAAGGATATTACTGTGTGGACTCAGGAACACTCAGAAAACCATTGTCAGTTTACAGAATTAGTCGCTACACCTGCGATTGCAAGTTAAAACTCTACCATGCAAAGCAAAGCCATACATCAGAAAGGTTGGTTTGAAAGACAACCAGAAAAACAACCAGAAATGCCTTCTCTGGGTCCACTATCATTAGAAATGGTTAGACACAAAGTGGAAAAGTGTGCTGTGGTCTGATGAGTCCACATTTCTAATGATAGTGGACCCAGAGAAGGCATTTCTGGTTGTTTTTCAAACCAACCTTTCTGATGTATGGCTTTGCTTTGCATGGTAGAGTTTTAACTTGCAATCGCAGGTGTAGCGACTAATTCTGTAAACTGACAATGGTTTTCTGAGTGTTCCTGAGTCCACACAGTAATATCCCTTACACAATGATGTCAGTTGTTAATGCAGAGCCACCTGAGGGATCAAAGGTCACAAGTATTCGGTGTTGGTTTTCGGTCTTGTCGCTTTAGTATAGCAAGTTCTTCAGATTCTTTGAATGTTTTGATTATATTATGGACTGTAGATGATGAAATCACCAAATTCCTTGCAATTGAATGTTGAGAAACATTGTTTTTAAACCGTTGGATGACTTTCTCACAGAATTGTTCACAAAGTGGTGAACCTCGCCCCATCTTTGATTCTGAACGACTGGGATGGTCCTGTTATACCCAATCACAATATTAAACTGTTTAAAATGAACCTGTTTACCTGTGGAATGTTCCAAACAGGCGTTATTTGTGCATTCATGACCTTTCCCAGTTTTTTGTTGCCCCTGTCCCAACTTTTTTGGTACGTGTTGCAGGGATCAATTTACAAAAGATTGTATAATTTCAAAAAACAATAAAGTTTATCAGTTTGAACATTAAATATATTGTCTTTGTGGTGTATTCAACTAAATATAGGTTGAAAACGATTTGCAAATCAATGCATTCTGGTTTTATTGACATTTTTCACAACGTCCCAACTTCAACGGAATTGGGGTTGTAGTAGTGTTTTGTGTTTTTATACACAGAGCTTGCACATTAATGTGTGGAGCAATCTTAGATTGTGAATTAGGTCAACCTATAAGGTTTGGCAATTTAGTTGGTAACCTAAATTGTAAGAGCAACCATTTAAAGTTTCTTGGGGTCATCCAAGTAACATTATTGTTTGTGAAATTATTATGTTAAATTTAGGGGGGGACATGTGGCTATACTATAAGCTTTGACTCTGACAGTGTCCTTACTTTTGGATACACAGGTATACTCATTTTCCATTAGCCTTGCTTTGACTTTGTTCACATATAGATTAAAGGGATGCCAATATGTCAATGAAACCTGAACATTAATAAATATGAAGCCTACACTGTTAACAGTTGATTTCTGTAATCATGTATAAATCATGAACTGGGGAGGAGAGAGGGGTGGAGCAAATAAGAGCATATGCAAATGTTTGTTGTGGTTGGTGGAGAGATGCTTCTATTGTTCTCCCCTTTGACCAATCAATCCAAGCAGTTAATGGTTCCATCTCAGGCTATAAGAAGAGCATGTTATTGGTCAGTTCCTCACAACTCCTCCAGGATTGATTGTGGACTCCAGACTTCAAGTGAAGATGAACTCTCTGAACCCCACCAAGAACAATTCTGCTCAGCAGGATGATCAGCAAGAACTCTGTAAGTTATTTACTTTTCTTGTGTGTGTGTGTGTGTGTGTGTGTGTGTGTGTGTGTGTGTGTGTGTTGTGTGTGTGTGTGTGTGTGTGTGTGTGTGTTGTGTGTGTGTGTGTGTGTGTGTGTGTTTAACCTAGTATTTCATTTTTCACATGCTTTGATTTATGGGTTTCACAAAATGCTTCGTATGAACACAGTTAACTAGTTGATTGGTTAAGTACCATTAAGTACCCCTAAAGACTATTTCCTTTTTATTGTTTCCAATTCAGTGTTGAATGAGTCTGGCTTCGCTGGTCTACCAGAGGGGAATGGACAAAGAAGCTCGGCTAAGCAAAAGAACCACAGCTGTGATCAGTGTGGAAAACGCTTCCCCAGCATGTCCAGCCTTAAAAGACATCAGAGAATTCACACCGGAGAGAAACCCTATGGATGTGATGAGTGTGGACAACATTTCTCTACAAAGGGAAACCTTAAAACACATCAGAGAATTCACACTGGAGAGAAACCCTATGGATGTGATCAGTGTGGACAACATTTCTCTACAAAGGGAAGCCTTAAAAGCCACCAGAAAGTACATACTGGAGAGAAACCCTATGGATGTGATCAGTGTGGGCATCGCTTCTCTCACACATTTACGCTTAAAACACATCAGAGAATCCACACTGGAGAAAAACCCTATGGATGTGATCAGTGTGGACAACATTTCTCTACAAAGGGACACCTTAAAAGCCATCAGAAAATACATACTGGAGAGAAACCCTATGGATGTGATCAATGTGGACAACGCTTTTCTCAAACAGCTAGCCTTAAACGACACCAGAAAGTACATACTGGAGAGAAACCCTATGGATGTGATCAGTGTGGACAACACTTTTCTCACATGGCCGCCTTCAAAACACACCAGAGAATTCATACTGGCGAGAAACCCTATGGTTGTGATCATTGTGGACAGCATTTCTCTACAAATGGAAACCTTGAAAGACATCAGAAAGTACATACTAGAGAGAAACCCTATGGCTGTGATCAGTGTGGACAACATTTCTCTACAAAGGGACACCTTGAAAGCCATCAGAAAGTACATACTGGAGAGAAACCCTATGGATGTGATCAGTGTGGACAACACTTCTCTCAATTGACCAACCTTAAAAGACACCAGAGAATTCATACTGGCGAGAAACGCCAGGGTTTAGTGTGAACACTGACGAGATTAGCCCCTCCATATAATAGTGTTAAATGTTATATAATAGTGGGAATGATGGTAGTTTTTGTTTCATGTTTGGATTCATTGCAAGTAGACTGTACATAACGTAATTGACCTTGTTGTAGCTCTTCTCTTGGCCCAAGAGTGTTCAGGGAAATGATTAAAACTGTATGAGTATGGTGGTGACTTTGAGTTGGAGTTTGTGTTCCTCTGCACTGCATTAGTCTGTGTACATTGTGTATTGATACATTGTTTTACTGCTGTATTAGGCTTCCCTGATTCTGTTTCATTGTGTTTTCTTGTTATATTGCATTTCTTGCTGTCATGTTCTTGCTTTAGCGAACATGTGTTTTCTCAATGGATTGCACAACCTACAGTATCTATGGCTTTGACGAGTAATAAGACTAATCTAAAATACCATGCATCGACTCATTGAAATTCTATTCTATTCTATCATGACATGTAGTAACATTTGTATTCACATCTTTGACTGGGAGTGGGACTGCATCTGTCCTCCATTGTGTTATCCAAGAAACTCCATAGAACCAGTTTTGGTGTGATTAAACTTAACTTAATATCTTGCTAAATGCAATGTAGCATGCTAAAATGTATGTCCTCTAAATGCAATCTGGTTGTTTCTCTGTTTCTTTCATTTGCTCTTGACGCATGTGTTATCTTAATTATTATGGGTAACCTATAGCCTTTTGGTGCAATACATAGGATAATACAATACCCATGCAATGGCAAATAACCAAATAATTATAACAGTGTTTGAATCAGACTGGGCCAAGACCAAAGTTGTACTGCAGCTAAAGTGCTTCAGAAACAATTGAAGAAATGCCATGGACTGGTTATATGCAGTGGTGATTTGAATGACCACAGCTTGAAACAAGCTTGAGAGACATGTGCAATATGATGTATAGTAATATAGAGATGTGTGTTATCCGCCTTTAATTAAATGCTATTACTTTAATAATCAATATCCACAACTAAATGTTGATTCAACTCAACAGGAGGCTCTAGGACGATTCTAGTCTGCATGACAGAGTAACACGTCAGAGATTCCCATTCAGCATTTGCATTACTAGTATTGAAAGTCATTGTATACATGATGTTTGAAGCAAAGTTAGGTGTGAGATCAAATTAACATTCTATTTGTGTGTTGTGAAGACAAGAGGTCTATGTAATGTATGCACATTTTGGTCACACCCTTGTATACAAGTCCTACTTTAAATATTCATAAAACATCTCCGGAATGTGAACCCTTGGTCACTCTACAACACGATGTGATTGTCTTGAATGGTGACCAGATTTTTGGGCTGCCACACATACTACCATTTCATACAACCATTTATCCTTTATTTCCATCCATTTTGAGATACTCTATGAAGGCAGACGATATTTTCTTGAATGAGTTGTGGGATCTAATTCTCTCCATTTGTATATTTGATGTCATCTCGTTGAGCCATTTCATAAAACATGATTCAAGTCCCCAGATATAGCTATGATGTCAGGATGTTGTGTCTGTAGCCTGGCCACGGTTGATTGTAGCATTTCACACGCCAGCCCTGCGTCAGCCCTCGGCTGAATGTATACACAGATGGCATGACGTGGGATATCTCTCTCTGGACATAATAGGGTCTAAGGCTGACAGCTAGAAGCTCTATATCGGGGGTGCATATTGTCTCTTTAACAGTCACGTGGCCCCGGTTACACCATCTATTATTAATATACAGTATAACTCCATCTCCTTTCGACTTGCGGCACGCTTTGTTATCCCTGTCCGTCCGCACTAGACTGAACTCCTGTAGCTCCACCGCGGAGTCCGGCTTGAGACTGGTTAGCCACGTTTCTGTCAGTGCGATCACACTGCTCTCTCTGTAGATATGTTGCGTTTTTATTAATCACACATTCTAGTATCTTGTTGTTATTGTACTCCTGAATGTTGTACATTAAAGGTAGGGGAAGTGATTTGAAATTCATGGTGTAGTACCAGCCTGGTGCACTAGGGGCCCCCAAAAGTAGCTACACTATGTGAACCTGCTGCTCTCTCCTGATTGGAGGAGAATTGTGGTGACCTGGGGAACTTTTATTAGCTCCTCTGCTAACGTGGGGAGGGGGGAACTCCATATGTGGTTTCCACACCTTATAATAGAGCATTTTAACAGAAAAAAAATTGGGTGATATCTGACAAAAGTTAAATCACTTCCCCTACCTTTAACAACAAGATAGTAGAATGTGTAAATTGGTGATACTTGGAGACAATAGAAGCAAGTGTGTAGATTCTCTGTTTGGTAATGAGTGGGCCATCTGCATTTTATGAATAGCATGAATGTCAGGCGGTCGATGTGACCTATTGTGTTGTAATCTTGTAGATATTTTTTAGTGTCAGTGATTGTGGTATGTTTTGTCAGTGTGTGTGTGTGCCCTGATATTTTTGAGCAATGAAAAGAGTGTCGTTGGGATTAAAAAAATGAGAAACACTGCCCTAGGCTAGGCTGCAAAACATGTGATGAACAGCATTGCCTTTAGATCCACATAATAGTATACAGTATTTCTACATTATTCAATAATGTCACATTTAATTTTGAACTTAATATCATAAACAGCATGCACAGTTTCATGTAATTTAACACCCACAAAACAGATATGTCACCACTCTTATTTATTTTAAATCACAATTCAATTACTGTTTCACACTGCCTTTGTTTGTGTTTTTTCTGCTTTGTTTCTCCTTTTTTCTCTGTTTTTATAAGACATACAATATTTACTTTAGTTCATCATTAAAATTCAATTATGTGGACATAATGCACTAAACCAATAAACCTTCCAACTTTTTGCTGTAACACACACATATACACACACACACACACCCTCTCCAATAAGCCATGATCCTTAAATATTTTTTTTTTTCTAATAGTAGTAGTGTTTGAAGTTTGCACATTGATGTGTGGACGGTCCGTGTACTTTTCGGCCATTCAGGATTCTGTTTTATACTTGTTAAATTTAAAATCAGAATACACTCTCAAAACGGCCCGTTTCGGTATTCTGTTTTGAAAACAAAATTTAGAGTTGTGAATTGTAAGAGCAACATACGACCCGTTTCCAGGTTCTAATTGGTGTGGTTCAATCAGAATGACACAATTTAAAATGACTGCTGCGGTCCGTGCCTCGCGAAGCAGATCCTGAAATCTGTTTTGTGTCCGCTGCTGCCACCCCCCCCCCCCCCCTCCTCCGTGCTGAGGGCGGAGGCGTGGCACGGAGCTCTTGATTGACAGCTCGGTTACTGCTGCAGTTACTACAAGGAGACACACGCGGCGCTGTTGGTACTGGCAGATGATATTATGAATTATTGAATTAGAGTAGACAATATTATTATACATTTATCCTTTATATTTAGATTTTATTTATACCATTTAGCACTGCCATTAATAAATTTAATAAATTAGTCTGCATTTAATGCATATTAATACAGTGCTGTTATTACATTCTGATTAGACATTGATGATTGATGCATCCTCCTCTGTGTCAACTCTTAATTAATAAAGTAATAGAGACAGATAGACATTTTAAAGAGGCCTACCCGGGACCTCGTCATCTGTGTCATTAATCATTATTATGCAACGCGTTATGTTACAGGTAGGCCTGTTTATTTGTTCAATTAAGTGTTTTGGGCCGACATGGTGCCAAACAAGGTGCCAAACTAATCATTGAAGTAATGTAGTCTGTATACATTTATCCTTTATCATTTAGATTATATTTATGACTGCTGCTGTCATTACAAATACATTGGCGTTAGCGGCATTTTGATTGAATCTTAACGGGTCATAACCAGCCACAGAGCTATTATTTCTACCTACTGGTAGCCTATACAGCGCACACTGCAGCGAGGGCGTGATCATGGTGTCACGGATGGACCACAGTGACAGACAGTAGGCCTACAGTAGTCCGAGGAGATGCAATTGGCTAGGACAATTGCAAAACAGCATCAAGTGGGTCCCCTGGTTGTTGCGGATGTGCACGTCCAAACTCATTCAAATTCAATGGTGATGTATTTAATATTTAATTCAAATGTAGGTTCCTGTATTCATTCACTAGGTACATACATACACACACACACACACACACACACACACACACACACACACACACACACACACACACACACACACACACACACACACACACACACTCACTTGATTTTATAGACACTATCTATACCCTACCATCTTCCACAAAGTTGGCTAGAATGTTGAAAACAATCTGATGATGAGCCCAATTGGCGCACCTCATAAACACTTAATTGAATAACGAATACACTATAAACATAGCGGGTTGCATAACAATGACTCACATGATGATGGTGGGACACTTACCCTATAGGCCTATGTTGAATACAAAGTAGACTTACTTTAGCATGTTAATTAATTAGAAAGTTTAGTATTCATTGTCTGTCTGTCTTGTCTGTTCGTCTGTCTGTCTCTATTAAATGTTTTTAATTACTTAAGAGTTGACATGAATGTAATAACAGCCCTGTGTTAATATGCAACCAAAAGTGGGGTAATTTATTTGAAATTACGGCAGGATAAATGTATAATGATATTGTCTACTCTAATTCAATAATTCATATCATCTGCCAGTACCAACAGCGCCGCGTGTGTCTCCTTGTAGTAACTGCAGCAGTAACCGAGCTGTCAATCAAGAGCTCCGTGCCACGCCTCCGCCCTCAGCACGGAGGAGGGGGGGGGGGTGGCAGCAGCGGACACAAAACAGATTTCAGGATCTGCTTCGCGAGGCACGGACCGCAGCAGTCATTTTAAATTGTGTCATTCTGATTGAACCACACCAATTAGAACCTGGAAACGGGTCGTATGTTGCTCTTACAATTCACAACTCTAAATTTTGTTTTCAAAACAGAATACCGAAACGGGCCGTTTTGGAGTGTATTCTGATTTTAAATTTAACAAGTATAAAACAGAATCCTGAATGGCCGAAAAGTACACGGACCGTGGACCAATACAGCACTATGTTAGGTTGTGAATTGGGTCAATCTACATCTAAAAACTAATTTTCTTTGGGTCATCCAAGTAACATCATGGATTATGAAATGATTATGTACATTTAGGTGGGGCATGTGGCTATACTATGGGCTTTGACTCTGGCAGTGTCCTTACTTTTGGACACACAGGTATACTCATTTCCCATTAGCCATGCTTTGACTATGTTCACATATAGACTAAATGATGTCAATATGTCAATTAAAACTGAACATTACTAAATAATATTAAATATGAAGCCTGCACTGTTAACAGTTGATTTCTAGAATCATGTATAAATCATGACCTGGGGAGGAGAGAGGGGTGGAGCAAATGACCTGAGTGAGGGGTGGAGCATATGCAAATGTTTGTTGTGGTTGGTGGAGAGATGCTTCTATTGTTCTCCCCTTTGACCAATCAATTCAAGCAGTGAATGGTTCCATCTCAGGCTATAAGAAGCATATGTTCTTGGTCAGTTTCCCACAACTCCTCCAGGATTGATTGTGGACTCCAGACTTCAAGTGAAGATGAACTCTCTGAACCCCACCAAGAACAATTCTGCTCAGCAGGATGATCATCAAGACCTCTGTAAGTTACTTACTTCTCTCATGCTTTTTTAATCTGGTATTTTTCATGTGTTTTGATTCATGGGTTTAACAAAATGCTTCGTATGAACCCAATTAACTAGTTGATGGGTTGTAGGTTAAGTACCATTAAGTACCCCTAAACAATATTTCCTTTTTTATTGTTTCCAATTCAGTGTTGAATCAGTCTGGCTTCCCTGGTCTACCAGAGGGAATGGACAAAGAAGCTCAGCTAAGCAAAAGAACCACTGCTGTGATCATTGTGGAAAACGCTTCCCCAGCATGGCCAGCCTTAAGATACATCAGAGAATTCACACCGGAGAGAAACCCTATGGATGTGATCAGTGTGGACAACATTTCTCTAGAAAGGGAACCCTTAAAATACATCAGAGAATACATACTGGAGAGAAAGCCTATGGATGTGATCAGTGTGGACAACATTTCTCTACAAAGGAAAATCTTAAAAGCCATCAGAAAGTACATACTAGAGAGAAACCCTATGGATGTGATCAGTGTGGACATCGCTTCTCTCACACATTTGCGCTTAAAGCACATCAGAGAATTCACACCGGAGAGAAACCTTATGCATGTGATCAGTGTGGGCAACAATTTGCTCAACTGGCCTACCTTAAATCACACCAGAGAATTCACACTGGAGAGAAACCCTATGGATGTGATCATTGTGGAAAACACTTCTCTCATTTGGCCAGCCTTAAAACACACCAGAGAATTCACACTGGAGAGAAACCCTATGGATGTGAACAGTGTGGACAACATTTCTCTACAAAGGGAAACCTTAAAACACACCAGAGGATTCACACTGGAGAGAAACCCTATGGATGTGATCAGTGTGGAAAACACTTCTCTCGATTGGCCCACCTTAAAACACACCAGAGAATTCACACTGGTGAGAAACCCCAGAGTTTAGTGTGAACACTATGATGAGATTAGCTCCTCCATGTAATAGTGTTGGATGATGATACTTTTTAAATTCATGTTCTGATTTGTTGAAAGTAGACTTAACATTCTGTAAAGTACCTCTTCTCTTTTTGTTCTTATTCACCAGCTTGAGAATGTTCAGAGATGATTTAAATGCATTGATGTCATGTATTGACTGTATTTCATGAATTGATCATACTGTATGGCTGCTTTAATGTATACTCACACTTTAATGTCACACAAATGCTGCAGGTCGAAATAAAGGTCTTGATATTCAAGTGCATTATTATCCTCTATACTTATTCACACACACACGCACGCACGCACGCACGCACGCACACACACACACACACACACACACACACACACACACACACACACACACACACACACACAACACACACACACACACACACTAAAGCACAGTTCAGCAGTTGGATGGCATTAACACACATACAATTATGTTTACATCATGTGCTGTTATGGGACACATTACATTGAAATTCTACTAAATCACTGCATGTAGTGATTTAATTTGACTGGGAGTGGAACTACATTCACCTTTTACAGATGTCACATTAAACATACAAATTGTGTATAGTGCTCAATGTGGGGTCTTGGTATAATCTATTGCAACTAGATACTGTTGACAAGAATTGGTATGGGAACAGTATTACCACTCTATTACGACCATTAAATAGTTAAGGGAGGAATTCTGGAGAGAACCGATCTTGCCTTTACAAAAATGCAACTGTGGTTTGCAGGAGTAAAATATATGCAATTGTATAGTCTGATCAAATTGACTATAAGTCAAATTGACTATAAGTACTTTGAGAATGATTGGTGTAGATCAACGACAAGATACTAGAATGTGCAAATTGGTGATACTTGGAGACAATGTTCATTATCTGTTCAGTACTGAGTGGTACATCTGCATTTTATAAAAAGCATACTGTCATTGTCATTATGCACTGTTGTGTTGTGAGCTTGTATATTTTCAGCTTCAGGTGTTGGGGTATGTTTTGCCAGACTGTACATATAACAATGATACAAACCTGTATGTTTATCTCCTGATGAACAGCATTACTTTAAGGTCCACATAGGAGTATACTTCATTCATTACTATCTGTTGTTCTTAATCTTAATATCAAGAGAATGCATGAGAAACATATCTCAAAACAAGATAGTACATCTGCAAAAAAGTGCAGTCTAACAATAATCTAATTTAGGACGCCTTCATGTACTGTAGGAAACTCAAAACTGCATCTGCAGTGATGTGCATCTGCACATCCCTGCACATAACTTCTTTACTTATTACAGGAATCAAAGAGTATTATATTACATATTATGTTATTACTTTCCCAAGTTCTCAACTCCCACCTTTGAAAAAAAAAAAAAATTATATATATATATTGGAATAATAATACTCTCCAATCCCACAAACTGCACCTGAAAACAAAGCCAACAAAATCCGACATTGCGGACATTAGAGGAAAAAATATATAAATAAAAATAAAAGGTGCAGACAGAAGTAATGGGAACATTCTTGGGGTCATCGGTACCGAAAAGGTGAATAATTCTCATAGTGATTTTTGGATAGGTATACACCCCTAGTACCCATAGGCCCTAAAGACAATTTTATTTGAGTGGTGCTTAAAGGTAGGGGAAGTGATTTCACTTTTGTCAGATATCACCCAAAAAATATTTTTTTCTGTTAAAATGCTCTATTATAAGGTGTGGAAACCACATATGGAGTTTCCCCCTCCCCCACGTTAGCAGAGGAGCTAATAAAAGTTCCCCAGGTCACCACAATTCTCCTCCAATCAGGAGAGAGCAGCAGGTTCACATAGTGTAGCTACTTTTGGGGGCCCCTAGTGCACCAGGCTGGTACTACACGAATACTACATACTACATGAATTTCAAATCACTTCCCCTACCTTTAAGTGGTTCGTTACAATGAATGGTGTACATTAACAACAAGATACTAGAATGTGTAAACTGGTGATACTTGGAGACAATAGAAGCCAGTGTGTAGATTCTCTGTTTGGTAATGAGGGGGCCATCTGCATTTTTTAAATAGCATAAATGTCAGGCGATGTGCACTATTGTGTTGTGATCTTGTAGATATTTTAGCGTCAGTTGTGGTATGTTTTAAGTATCTCTACCTTATTCAATAATGTCACAATTGTTTTAAACTTAATATCAGGAGAATGAATGAGCAACATATCTTGGAAAAAGTAGTATATCTGAAAAAATGTCTAACAATAATCTAATTTAGGCCTACAGTGACACCTTCATTGAGCTTCTGTGTATGTTCATGTTGTATGAATGCTTTGTTAGTTAGACATGTAAACAGCATACACAATTTAGCATAATTAAACTTTAACAAACTCCCATGAAACAGCAGATATGCTATCACTCTTTTTTTCTTTTGAATCACAATTAAATGTCTGTTCCACACTCCCTTTGGTGACGGCTTTCTGCTTTGTTTCTCTTAATTGTATTTGCTGTTTTTTTATGACATATCATTAACATTCAATTATGTGGAAATAATGCACTACATCTCCCAACTTTTTGCTGTAGTACACACATACACATTAGGTCGATCTATAAGGTTTGGCGTAAACTAAATTGTAAGATCTACCATTTAAAGTTTCTTAGGGTCATCCGAGTAACATTATTGTTTGTAAAATGATTATGGTACATTTAGAGCGGAACTATACTATAAGCTTTGACTCTGACAGTGTCCTTACTTTAGGATACACAGGTATACTCATTTCGCATTAGCCTTGCTTTGACTTTGTTCACATATAGACTAAATGATATCAATATGTCAATGAAACCTGAACATTAACAAATATGAAGCCTACACTGTTAACAGTTGATTTCTGTAATCATGTATAAATCATGACCTGGGGAGGAGAAAGGGGTGGAGCAAATGACCCGAGTGAGGGGTGGAGCATATCTAAATTTTTGTTGTGGTTGGTGGAGAGATGCTTCAATTGTTCTCCCTTTGACCAATCAATCCAAGCAGTTAATGGTTCCATCTCAGGCTATAAGAAGAGCATGTTCTTGGTCAGTTTCCCACAACTCCTCCAGGATTGATTGTGGACTCCAGACTTCAAGTGAAGATGAACTCTCTGAACCCCACCAAGAACAATTCTGCTCAGCAGGATGATCATCAAGACCTCTGTAAGTTACTCATGATTTGTTTTAATCTAGTATTTTTCATGTCTCATGTAATTTAATATTAGCATGGATTAAACAAAATGCTTCGTAAGTTAACTAGTTTATGGGTTGTAAGTTAAGTACCATTAAGTACCCCTAACCAATTACTTCTTTTTTTTCCAATACAGTGTTGAATCGTCAGTCTGACTTCCCTGGTCTACCAGAGGGGAATGGACAAAGAAGCTCTGCTAAGCAAAAGAACCACAGCTGTGATCAGTGTGGAAAACGCTTCCCCAGCATGTCCAGCCTTAAAATACATCAGAGAATTCACACCAGAGAGAAACCCTATGGCTGTGATCAGTGTGGACAACATTTCTCTACAAAGGGACACCTTAAAAGCCATCAGAAAGTACATACTAGAGAGAAACCCTATGGATGTGATCAGTGTGGCCAGTACTTCTCTCACAAATGTAACCTTAAAACACATCAGAGAATTCACACCGGAGAGAAACCCTATGGATGTGATCAGTGTGGACAACACTTTTCTCACATAACCACCCTTATACACCACCAGAAAGTACATATTGGGGAGAAACCCTATGGATGTGATCAGTGTGGACATCGCTTCTCTCAGACGTCCACGCTTAAAACACATCAGAGAATTCACACTGGAGAGAAACCCTATGGATGTGATCAGTGTGGTCAACAATTTTCTCAATTGGCCAACCTGAAATCACATCAGAGAATTCACACTGGCGAGAAACCCTATGGATGTGATCAGTGTGGACAACATTTCTCTACAAAGGGACAACTTGAAAGACATCACAAAGTACACACTGGAGAGAAACCCTATGGATGTGATCTTTGTGGAAAATACTTCTCACGATTAGGCAATCTTAAAACACACCAGAGAATTCACACTGGAGAGAAACCCTATGGATGTGATCAGTGTGGAAAACACTTCTCTCAATTGGCCCACCTTAAAACACACCAGAGAATTCACACTGGTGAGAAACCCCAGAGTTTAGTGTGAACACTATGACGAGATTAGCTCCTCCATGTAATAGTGTTGGATGATGATACTATTGATGTTATTGATGTTTGGATTTGTTGAAAGTAGACTTAACATTCTGTAAAGTACCTCTTCTCTTTTTGTTCTTATTCACCGGCTTGAGAATGTTCAGAGATATGATTTAAATGCATCACTATGTACTGACTGTATTTTTGCTTCTGACCCTGCATATTTTATGAATTTGCATTATGTGTTGGTTATGGGACACATTACATTGGTTATTAAATCACTGCATGTCGAGTCGAGTTTATTTGACTGGGAGTGGAACAGCATTCACTTATATACCTTTTACAAATGTTACATTAAAAATACAAAAAAAAAAAAATACAATATACAATTGTATATAGTCCTCAATGTTGTGTCTTGGAATAATCTATTGCAACTAGATAATGTATACAAGAATTGGTATGGTAACAGAATTGCCATTATGAACATTACATAGTTATAGGAATTCTGGACAGAAACAATCATGCTTTTATAAAAATGTAGCTGTGGGTTGCAGAAATAAAATATATGCATTTGTGTAGCCTGATGTGAATCAAATTGACTATAAGTACTTTGAGAATGAATGGTGTAGTCAACGACAAGATACTAGAATGTGTAAATTGGTGATACTTGGAGACAACACAAGTATGTACATTCTCTGTGCAGTAGGCCTACTGCGTGGTACATCTGTATTTTACATATTAAAAAAAGCATAATGGCATTACCATTCTGCACTATTGTTTTGTGAGCTTGTAGATTTTCAGCTTCATGTGTTGGGATATGTTTCGTCAAACTGTACATATAACAATGATCCAAACCTGTACTTTTGTCCCCTAGGCTGTCAAACATGTGATGAACATCATTACTTTTAGGTCCACATAGTAGTATACTTCATTCATTACTATCTGTTTTTTTTTTAAATTTAATATCAATTCATCTTAGGTCATATTGGAGTCTAGAGTCTCATTCGCTTGTATGCCTATTATATGAATGTTACATTAAACATAACAACTGTACATGGTCCTCAATGGGAGTCTTGATATAATCCAGAACAAATACAACTAGATAAGGTGTATGGGAAATGAATGTCACTCTATTGTCAACATTAAATAGTTATCAAATTAATTCTGGACAGAGCAAATCATGACACAAAAATGAAGCTGTGTTTAGATTCTTTGTGTGTAGATTCTCTGTTCTGTACTGAGTGGGCAATCTGCATTATATAAATAGCATAAATACCAGTCGTTGTTCACTATTGTGTTGTGTTGCGCACACACACACACACACACACACACACACACACACACACACACACACACACACACACACACACACACGCACACACGCACACACACACACACACACACACACACCAAGATAACATATAGAATGTGTAAAATGGTGATACTTGGAGACAATGCAAGTATGTAGATTCTCTGTTCTGTACTGAGTGGCACATCTGCATTTTATAAATATCCCTAAATGTCATTGTCATTGTGCATTATTGTGTTGTGTTTTGACAGCACAGCCTCGCTTATGTCAATTTGGAACCCTTAAAACATTTTTTCTCTCACATTAACATCTCACATGTAACTTGGAACTATAGAATGCACAACCTACAGTATCTATGGCTTTTACAAGTACCAAGATCAATCTAAAAGACCACATCACTGCATGTGGTGTCAACTGTATTCATGTCTTTTACTAGGAGTGGGACTGCATCTGTCCTCCATTGTGTTATCTCAGCAACTCCATCAGCACAGAGAGGACAAGTAACTCTAGAAATCCAAAGCACTCATGACTGCTCCAAATGACTTCTGGAGAACAGAACCAGGTAGAACCAGTTTTGGTGTGACTAAACATGTCATGTACTATATCAACTTAATATGTTGCTGAATGTAATGTATGATGATACAATGCATGTCCTCTAAATGTAATCTGGTTGTTTCTCTGTTTCTTTCATTTGCTCTTCGCCCATGTGTTATCTTAATTATTATGGGTAGCCTACTATAGCCTTTTGGTGCAATACATAAGTCAATACAATGCCTATGCAATGGTAAATAAATATAACAATGTTTGAATCTGACTGGGCCAAGGCCAAAGTTGTACTGCAGCTAAAGTGCTTCAGAAACAATTGAAGAAATGCCATGGACTGGTTATATGCAGTTGTGATTTGAGTTATAACAGCTTGAAATAAGCTTGAGAGACATGTGCAATATGATATATAGTAATATAGAGATGTGTGTTATCCCTCCTTTAATTACTTTAATAATCAATATCCACATCTAAATGTTGATTCAACTCAACAGGAGGCTCTAGGAGGATTCTTGTCTGCATGACAGAGTAACACATCAGAGATTCCCATTCAGCATTTGCATTACTAATATTGAGAGTCATTGTAACCTTGATGTTTGAAGCACAGTATAGGTGTGAGACCAAATTAACATTCTATTTGTGTGTTGTGAAGACAAGAGGTCTAGTCTAGAGGCCAAATGGTCCTTCTGGAGGTCTATTTGTGTGACAAAGAAAGAAGTTTGCTGACTGGCAGGACAGGCTGTTCACTTTTCCCTGTAATGTGTGCACATTTTGGTTAAACCCTTGAATACAAGTCCTATTTTAAATGTTCGCCACTCATGGTGTGATTGTTTTGAATCGTGACCAGATTTTTGTGAATGATGCCCATAGCCTTTTGTCACTTTGATTTTGATCAGTGATGGTGAATACACATCATTAATTGTACATTGTTGAATTTCATTAAACAGTAGCAGTTAATGATCACTGGGACTTGTAGCCTGTTATCTTAGGTCATATTGGAGTCTGCCGAGTCTCAAAATAACACCTCAGTTACTTGTATGCCTATTTTATTTAAACATAAACATGGTATATGGTCCTCAACGGGAGTCTTGGTATAATCCAGATCAAATACAACTAGATAAGGTGTATGGAAATGAATGTCACTCTATTGCCAACATTAAATAGTTATCAAATTCATCCTGGACAGAACAAATCATGAGACAAAATGCAGCTGTGGGTTGCAGAAATTACTTTGAGAATGAATGGTGTACATTAACAACGAGATACTAGAATGTGTAAATTGGTGATACTTGGAGACAATGAAAGCCAGTGTGTAGATTCTCTGTTTGGTAATGAGTGGGCCATCTGCATTTTATAATAGCATAAATGTCAGGCGGTCAATGTGACCTATTGTGTTGTGATCTTGTAGATATTTTTAGCGAAAGTGATTGCTGTATGTTTTGTCAGTGTGTGTGTGGTGTGTGTGTGTGTGTGTGTGTGTGTGTGTGTGTGTGTGTGTGTGTGTGTGTGTGTGTGTGTGTGTGTGTGTGTGTGTGTGTGTGTGTGTGAGCCCTGATTTTTTGGGGGGCAATAAAAAGTGTGCCTTGGGATTAAAAAGGTTTGAGAAACACTGCCCTAGGCTAGGCTGCCAAACATGCGATGAACACCATTACCTTTAGATCCACATAGTAGTATACAGTATTTCTACTTCATTCATATCACATCCCATATCACATCTTCATTAATATTACGAGAATGAATGAATGAACAAATGAATGAACAAATATCGAAACAAAATTGTACATCTGAAAAATGTGCAGTCTAACAATAATCTAATTTAGGCCTACAATGACACCTTTGTGTATGTCAAAGCTGAATGATGGACTGAATAATTTGTTAGACATGTAAGCGCATGCACAATTTCACAAAAATTATCAAAAATCAACAGATATGCTACCACTCTTATTTATTTTAAATCATAATTAAAACTCTGTTTCACACTGCTTTTTTGTTTGTGTTTTCTGCTTCGTTTCTCTTAATTGTATTTGCTGTTTTATAAGACATACCATATTTACTTTAGTTCATCATTGACATTGGAAATAATGCGCTAAAGAACTAAACTTCCCAACATTTTTGCTGTAGTACACACACACACACACACACACACACACACACACACACACACACACCACACACACACACACACAACACACCACACACACACACACACACACACACACACACACACACCCTCTCCAACGAGCCATGGCTTTAAATAACTGCATTTCATTTTTTTCCACATGTAATAGTGTTTTGATACACAAAGCTTGCACATTAATAAGTGGGTCAATATCAAATTGCGGGACTTTTTGGGACCCACTAAGTTACCTTTTTCAACTATGTTACGTAACATAGTGTAACATAGTTGACATAACATAGTTGACATTTTTACTGTTTTCAGGTATAAAATCAACAGCCATCTTCTTTTTTTTCTGCTCTCTTGCTGAGCCTCTTCTCCAGTACTTTCTCTTTGACAATTTCTCACTCAAATCAGAAACAGTTAGACAGAACATGGCACAAGTGTCAACTGGGTTACCGTAACATAGTGTAACATAATTGACGTAACATAGTTGACATATTTACTGTTTTCAGGTATAAAATCAACATGACTGGCTATCACCCTACACCACATGGCATTTTTACAGAAAGATACTTCTAAATATTCGATATACAATTGATTTAAAAAAATAAATAAAGTTATTTATTATGAAACTGTAGTAACACTGTTGACATCTTAAAAGTTTACACCTGACTTTCATCCTGCTTTATGTTAAATAACTAAAAAAGAGAAGATAACTCATACATGTGGTTTTCCCAAACTTTTCATCAGGATGAAATGACTTCAGGTGGAGCAGGTCATGTGATTTGGAAATAACACACCACCTTTTGTGATGGATAACTTAGTTGACAGTGATTTCTCGGACACAGACAAAATGTGTTATTTTTCAGATTAATTTGATATATTCCAAAAAGAATCATATCTAACGGGATTATCTTAACTTCATTATAATAAAATGATATATATATTTTTTTATTCAATTCATTTAATTATTGTTTAACTTAATAGAAGGTGGTTGTTGTTACATTCGGACAGTTATTTAGTTGACATTTTAGTGATATTCAGCCATTTTGTATTAATAGGTGACTGTTTTCATAGTAAATGACTATGGTATTTGAAAAGACATGATCATAATGAACATAAAAAGCTTTTTTTTTTACTTTTAATGCAAACACATGCTAGATATATCCCACGGACATGAAAAGTCCCGCAATTTGATATTGACCCAGGTGGAGCAATCCAGCACTTTGTTAGGTTGTGAATTAGGTCAATCTATAATCTATAAAACTAAATTGCAATAGTAATCGTTTAAAGTTTCTTTGGGTCATCCAAGTAACATAATGGATTGTGAAATGATTATGGTACATTTAGGGGGGACATGTGCCTATATTATGAGCTTTGACTCTGACAGTGTCCTTACTTTTGGATACACATGTATACTCATTTCCCATTATCCATGCTTTGTTAATAAATTATATCAATATGTCAATGAAACCTGAACATATGAAGCCTACATTGTTGACAGTTGACCTGGGGTGGAGAGAGGGGTGGAGAAAATGACCTGAGTGAGGGGTGGAGCATATGCAAATGTCTTTTGTGGTTGGTGAAGATATGCTTCTATTGTTCTCCCTTTGACCAATCAATTCAAGCAGTTAATGGTTCCATCTCAGGCTATAAGAAGAGTATGTTCTTGGTCAGTTTCCCACAACTCCTCCAGGATTGATTGTGGACTCCAGACTTCAAGTGAAGACGAACTCTCTGAACTCCACCAAGAACAATTCTGCTCAGCAGGATGATCATCAAGACCTCTGTAAGTTATTTACTTTTCTCATTTTTTTTTTATCTAGTATTTTTCATGTGTTTCATGTCGATTTAACATTAGCATGTGTTTAACAAAATGCTTATGAACCCAGTTAACTAGTTGATGGGGTGTAAGTTAAGTACCATAAAGCACGCCTAAACAATATTTCTTTTTTATTGTTTCCAATTCAGTGTTGAATCAGTCTGGCTTCCCTGGTCTACCAGAGGGGAATGGACAAAGAAGCTCAGCTAAGCAAAAGAACCACAGCTGTGATCAGTGTGGAAAACGCTTCCCCAGCATGTCCAGCCTTAAAATACATCAGAGAATTCACACCGGAGAGAAACCCTATGGATGTGATCAGTGTGGACAACATTTCTCTACAAAGGAACACCTTAAAAGCCATCAGAAAGTACATACTAGTGAGAGACCTTTTGGCTGTGATCTGTGTGGACAACATTTCCGTTCAAAGGGAAGCCTTGAAATACATCAGAGAGTACATACCAGGGAGAAACCCTATGGATGTGATCAGTGTGGACAGTTCTTCTCTCACTTGGCCGGGCTTAAAAGACATCAGAGAATCCACAATGGAGAAAAAACCTTATGGATGTTTTCAGTGTGGACAAACTTTTCTGACATGACATACCTTAAACGCCACCAGCAAGTAACACTACTGGAGAGAAAGCCTATGATGTGATTATTGTGGAAAAACACTTCTCTCAATTGGCCAACCTTAAAACACACCATAGAATTCACACTGGTGAGAAGCCCTATGTATGTGATCAGTGTGGACAACACTTTTCTCACGTGTACAGCCTTAAATGCCACCAGAAAGTACATACTGGAGAGAAACCCTATGGATGTGAGCAGTGTGGAAAATACTTCTCTCAATCTACCAGCCTTAAAACACACCAGAGAATTCACACTGGTGAGAAACCCTATGGATGTGATCATTGTGAGACACACTTCTCTCAATTGGGCCACCTTAAAACACACCAGAGAATTCACACTGGTGAGAAAACCCCAGAGTTTAATGTGAACACTATGATGAGATTAGCTCCTCCATGTAATAGTGTTGGATGATGATACTTTTTTTTTAATTCATGTTCTGATTTGTTGAAAGTAGACTTAACATTCTGTAAAGTACCTCTTCACTTTTTGTTCTCATTCACCGGCTTGAGAATGTTCAGAGATGATTTAAATGCATCACTATGTATTTACTGTATTTTTGCTTCTGACCATCTATGTTTCATTTCATGAATTGATTATATGGCTGTTATAATGTATACTAAACTTGTCGCACATGCTGCAGATTGAAATAAAGGTCTTGATATTCAATTGCATTCTCATTCTTTACTCTCTCTCAACACACACACACACACACACACACACACACACACACCCACACACACACACACACACACACACACACAACACACACACACACACACAACACACACACACACACACACACACACACACACACACACACACAAACATCTGTATTTTATATAAAACACATAATGCCATTGTGCACTATTTTTTGTGAGCTTGTATGTTTTCAGCTTCAGGAGTTAGGGTATGTTTTGCCAGACTGTACTGGAGAGAAGCCCTATGTATGTGATCAGTGTGGTCAACATTTCTCTACAAAGGGAACCCTCGAAAGACAGCAGAAAGTACCAGAGAGAAATCCTACGGATGTGATCAGTGTGGACATCGCTTTTCTCACATGCTTAGCCTTAAATGCCACCAGAGAGTACATACTGGAGAGAAACCCTATGGATGTGATCAATGTGGAAAACACTTCTCTCAATTGGCCAACCTTAAAACACACCAGAGAATTCACACTGGTGAGAAACCCCAGAGTTTAGTGTGAACACTATGGAGAGATTAGCTCCTCCAGGTAATAGTATTGAATTATGATAGTTTTTGATTCATGTTTGGATTCATTGCAAGTAGACTGTACATACTGCAATTGACCTTGTTGTAGCTCTTCCCAGGGAAACGATTAAAACTGTATGAGTATGTATGCGTATGGTGGTGACTTTTTGTTGGAGTTTGTGTTCCCCTGCAATGCATCAGTCTGTGTACATTGTGTATTGATACATTGTTGTACTCCTGTATTACACTTCCCTGCTCATGTTATATTGCATTTCTTGCTGTTCTTGCGTTGGCAATGTAAACGTATGTTTTCCCATGCCAATAAAGCCATTTGAATCGAATTGTATTGACTATATTTCTATATGGAACTGCATCTCCCCTCCAGTTACTTTTCACCACAAACAGCTGTTCCTTCCCCAAGCTCATTGTGCCTGATGGTTGTGAAATGATCTGGACATGATCTTGACACAACTTTATGGAATTCACAACCTACAGTTTCTATGGCTTTGACGATTAAGAAGACCAATCTAAAGACCATGCATTGACTCATTGAAATACTATTTACATCACGGCATGTAGTGACATTTGTATTCACATCTTTGACTGGGAGTGGGACTGCATCTGTCCTCCATTGTGTTATCCAAGAAACTCCATATAACCAGTTTTGGTGTGATTAAACGTAACTTAATATCTTGCTAAATGCATGTAGCATGCTAAAATGTATGTCCCCAGATTCAAACAGTGTTTGAATCTGACTTGGCAAGACCAAAGTTGTATTGCAGCTAAAGTGCTTCAGAAACTATTTAGGAAATGCCATGGACTGGTTATATGCAGTGGTGATTTGAATGACCACAGCTTGAATTAAGTTTGAGAGACATGTGCAATATGATGTATAGTAATATAGAGATGTGTGTTATCTGCCTTTAATTAAATGCTATTACTTTAATAATCAATATCCACAACTAAATGTTGATTCAACTCAACAGGAGGCTCTAGGAGGATTCTTGTCTGCATGACAGAGTAACACGTCAGAGATCCCCATTCAGCATTTGCATAGCCTCGACACCCAGGCTTTCATTTTTGTTCGCCTTGCGCGAAAACGGAAAGCCTGGACTAACGCACGTTGGAAAGTGGCTTTCAAGTGGGAGTGAACCTTCCGGGGTGGGCGTCACTCTAAATGATGTGACGTAGAACAGCAGTGGACGGGCGCGGGAGGGGCCGGGGATGACGACATGTTAGTGAGATCAAATCAGAGCGCAGCTCATCTGCCGTGTGGATGCCACGGCACCCCGCCCCCCCCAAGGCCAAAATCATTGAGGGCTAGACCAGGCTAGCATTTGCATTACTAGTATTGAAAGTCATTGTATACATGATGTTTGAAGCACAGTTAGGTGTGAGACCAAATTAACATTCTATTGGTGTGTTGTGAAGACAAGAGGTCTATATAATGTATGCATATTTTGGTCACACCCTTGTATATAAGTCCTACTTTAAATATGCATAAAACATCTCCGGAATGTGAACCCTTGGTCACTCTACAACACGGTGTGATTGTCCTGAATGGTGACCAGATTTTCAAGTCCCCAGATATAGCTATTAAAGTGCCAGGATGTTGTATCTGTATCCTGGCCACGGTTGATTGTAGCATTTCACACGCCAGCCCTGCGTCAGCCCTCGGCTGAATGTATACACAGATGGCAATGACGTGGGATATCTCTCTCTGGACATAATAGGGTCTAAGGCTGACAGCTAGAAGCTCTATATCGGGGGTGCATATTGTTTTTTTAACAGTCACATGGCCCGGGTTACACCATCTATTATTAATATACAGTAAAAAAAAAAAAAAAAAGTAATGATACAGTAATGAAAAAAAAAACATTACTTTTCATGTCAACTTCCATTCTGGAAAGTTTCAAATTGAAAGGATTATAGGAAAAAAAATAAGCCCATTGGAGTGTATTGTTGTCTGGCGATATTGGCACACATATTGGAATGATGAGTATTACACATACTTCTGCAACTACGATTTCTTTGAACTTTTAGTATGTTGTTCTAGACACATCATAGAAATGGAAAAAAAAAAGAAAAACCTTGTGAATTTTTGTTGTAGTTAAATAATATGCTTTCATATACTGACCCATGCATTTCCACCTATAGTGCTATTACAATAAAATGCATAATAGCACCCATAAAGCTACCACTGGTGCAAGGCTATCACATATTTTTAACTTAGACACGTCTTACCATGACGGAAATCACTATGAGCCTTATCCACTTTAAACTTAATATCAATAAAATGAATGAGAAACATATCTTGAAACAAAATAGTATATCTGAAAAATGTGTCAAACAATAATCTAATTTATATTACAGTGATCTACAGTGCATTAACCCACTAAAGCTACAACCTTTTTTGCTGTAGTACACACACACACAAACACACACACACACAACACACACACACACCCACACACACACCACACACACACACACACCACACACACACAATACACCACACACAACACAACACACACACACAAACCACACACACACACAACACACACACACACACACACACACACACTGATTTATTTTCATGTAAATCAAATTGAGGGTCCTTTGATGTGTATTCATTGTCAAAGACAATGAATGGTGTACATTAACAACAATATACTAGAATGTGTAAATTGGTGATACTTGGAGACAATGGAAGCCAGTGTGTAGACTCTCTGTTTGGTAATGAGTGGACCATCTGCATTTTATAAATAGCATAAATGTCAGACGGTCGATGTGCACTATTGTGTTGTGATCTTGTAGATATTTTAGCGTCAGTGGTTGTGGTATGTTTTGTCAGTGTGTGTGTGTGAGCCCTGATATTTTTGGGCAATGAAAAGTGTGCCTTGGGATTAAAAATGGTTTAGAAACACTGCCCTAGGCTAGGCTGCCAAACATGTGATGAACAGCATTACCTTTAGATCCACATAGTAGGATACAGTATTTCTACCTTATTCAATAATGTCACATTTGTTTTAAACTTAATATCAGGGAGAATGAATGAGCAACACACCTTCAAACACAATAGCATATCTGAAAAATGTGCAGTCTAACGACAATCTAACATTTAGACCCTACAGTGACACCTTCATTGAGCGTCTGTGTATGTCATGTTGTACGAATGCTTTGTTAGGTTAAACATGTTAACAGCATACACAATTTAACATAATTAACTTTAACAAACTCCCATGAAACAGCAGATATGCTATCACTCCTTTTTTTCTTTTGACACAATTAAATTCCTGTTCCACACTGCCCTTGGTTGCGGTTTTCTGCTATGTTTCTCTTAATTGCATTTTTATACGACATACCTTTAATATTCAATTATGTGAAAATAATGCACAAAACCTCCCAACCTTTTCTGTAGTACACACACACACACACACACACACACCACACACACACACACACACACACACACACACACACCACACACACACACACACACACCTTCTCTAACATGCCATGACCCTTGAAGACTATTTTATCTATGTAGTAGTGTTTTGTGTTTTGATACACAAAGCTTGCACATTAATATGTGGGGCAAGTTTCATCCAAGTAACATTATTATTTGTGAAATTATTATGGTACATTTAGAGGGGAACATTTGGCTATACTATAAGCTTTGACTCTGACAGT